>OU343224.1:289465836-289824183 GCA_910596185.1 Chrysanthemum makinoi | reverse complement strand
GATCACTTCGCAACTATCATGGGCTACGGAGATTACATCAATGGGAACATCGAAATTAGCAGGGTTTATTATGTGGAAGGTCTCGGTCATAATCTATTTTCAGTCGGTCAATTTTGTGATGGAGATTTGGAAGTTGCGTCAAGGGAGAAAACTTGTTTCATTCGTGATTTACAAGGAAATGATCTTATTTCTGGAAACCGCACATCAAGCCTTTACACAATATCAATGCAAGGCATGAATACTTTGTAACGCCCCGACCCGAAAAGGGTAAAGGAATCACAAGTAATGGTGTCATATCAAAGCAAACATAAATATCCAAAAGAAATCTCAACATAAATATTGAAACAATCCAAGTCAAATGACTTCAATACATAGGTCCCAGCGGAAAAATAAACTCCAAATGAAATGTCTAAAATAAAGTCTAAAGGGCATCATAAGATCAAAGCTAAAAACTCTAAGGTAAGTCCACACATCACTCATCCCAAAGCAATACCCAAACTCAATGCTTAGATACCTGCGCTTGGAAAAAAAATGCGGTGAGCTTCAAAACCCGTGAACAGATATACAAGCAAAACGAATACTGAAGCGAAGCGAATACGAAATAAAGAGAAAGAAAGATAGCAAAATCATAATCATTTCAAAAGATAAATCAGGATAATCGAATAAGTTTTATAGCTAACTACCTCGAGCCCAAATACATATGCCATATCATAAACAAAATCATATTCACATAAGGCAACATTTGTAGGGGAGACCTACCGAGTTATGAAGGGCGTGCATGCACGCAGCATCAATCATCAGATAACATATAGCATATAACATATAATATATAACATATAACAGATCTAGGATGCACCCATCCGCCCCACAAACATACATTGATAATATAATATAACTTGAGCTCATAACAAATAACAGATAAGGACGTGGCGAGAACTTCACTCACTGCCTAGAGTCACGTCCGAGTGCATTACCGACACGGACATGGAACCCCCATGACTAGTTAATAATTGGCTCGGGTGTCAAACTATCTTAGGTCAAATAGAATGTCATAACTGACATAGATCATATTTTATCAAATGTTTAATCATATTTTCAAAATCAAAGTCTTCATATCATATAGTTCAAAATCAATGTTTTATGATTCAAAAATCAAAGTTCAGATAAGCAACAACTCAAATAGACACATTAGGGTTCATAGCAAAGGCTTAGGAAATCCTAATGTAAAAGCTAACTAAAAGAAAACGTTATAAGAAACCTTCTTGCGAAAAGGTCGAATATCTGTACCTTATTCCAAAGCAAATGATCGAAAAGAAGAAACAGGGAAGCAAAGGATTACTCCTTCTTCACAGAACCTATACACATTAATGGTCGTACATGTTATTTATGATTCCATAATCGTCGAAATGATCTTTTAATATTTGTCGTTCATACTTAGTATATTTAATGATCTTAATACTTTAGGGTTTTATAATCAAATGAGACTTAAGTGTTTTATAATTAATATCATAGATTAGGGTTCATTATGTCATTAATTAAAGTTTAGGGTTAAATGTGAAAATAGTTTAAACGTCATAACTCACACATAAAATAACGAATTAATATACTTAGCTTCAAACCCTAATCGACTCTCATTTATGTTCTAGGGTTTTCTCATTCTTTAATATCTCATTAATATGCATTTACTATATGTTACATCTTTTAATGACCCGTTACTTAACCTAACACGTCATAAAAACAATCTTTCCTTTTATGTTTCACCATGCACGTTTATGATTTTATGTGACATACAAGTTACTTATTACTCGTATTAGTTACACGTTCAAAAACTCCATATGTGGTTCGGTTCAATCTAGGGTTTCGGCTAATAGGTTATTACGCATACTTTAACTCACCTACGTACTTAACTCATTCAAGTTATTAAGTTTTACACCTTGGCCGAATGATACACATGGTTCGGTTTTAATACATATGGTTCGGTCCTTATGCAACTCGACATAACCATGACTCGATTCAATAATACATATTACGTAACATACTCTTTATTACTTATAAGGTTTAAATCGTTAGGGTTTGCCTTGTTTTGTTTCACACGGCTCGGTCACAAAAAGAAAACACCAAACTCGACTAAAACAAACGTGATACAATAAATATACGTAAGGTGTAACAAAGGAAGACGAGAACATGTTATACCTTAACTTGGTTGAAGCAAAAACTCGACACCAATGGTTGCTAGTGTTCGGCCGAATGGAGTAAAGAAAAGAAAAAGAGAGACAACAATAAACTAGGGTTTCACTTTTGTGATTATGTAATATATAGGTGGTGATATTTCGGTTTAGGCTTAGGGAGGCCTTGGGTTTCGGCTTGGCCCAACCGAACACAACCCAAACGCACACCATATAGGCTTCGGCTCTTGACCCACACGACACAAAAACAAACGCCCCTTGGGCTCTTGAATTCTCGGATTGGCACAAAAGAAATGAGTCCATCGAAACAAACAAACATGACCCAAGTTATTTACGAAACGTCCAACCTTCGTCGTACCAAAATCGATCACGTAATATAGTCGTTAAGTTTTATTTATTCGCAAGTTAAGTATTTAATTTCGTTAAATGATATAAATGTATTTTACGTATTTTATAAATTTCGATTCCAAGGGTATTTTAGTCTTTAATCAGATTTTAGATTTTCAGGTTTTACAATTCTTCCCCTCTAAAGAAAAATTTTTGTCCTCGAAAATTGAAATGAAACGAAACGAAAATGAAAACGAAATGAGAACATACCAAACTATTCAAAGAAATGAGAATAAGTAGCTCGCATCGACTCCTCGGTTTCCCAAGTAGCCTCACGTTCCGGATGATTTTTCCAAAGAATCTTAACGAACGGAATGACTTTATTTCTCATGACTCTTTCTTGTCTTTCTAAAATAGCTTCCGGTTCTTCAAATAAAGACATATCGGATTGAATTTGATCAAACGGATAAGAAGCAACGTGTAACGGATGATAGTTGTATCCCCTTAGGAGTGATACATGGAAAACGTCATGAACATGCGATAAGTGAGGCGGAAGTGCTAATCGATCTGAAACTTCTCTATCGTTCTAGAATTTCAAAAGGTCCGATAAATCGAGGACTGAGCTTGCCCTTGATTCCAAAACGTTTCACACCTCTAAACGGCGAAACTTTCAAAAATACACGATCTCCAACCCGAAATTCTAAATCACGACGATGCTTGTCGGCATAACTTTTTCTGACGAGACCTAGCTTCCTTCAACTTTTCTCTAGCAACGACTACTTTCTCATTAGTGATCTCGATCATTTCCGGACCTTCAATCAAGCGTTCACCTACTTCATCCCGTAAAGAATAGGTGCTCTACATGTCCTTCCATAAAGAAGTTCAAACGGTGCCGCCTTAATGCTAGCATGCCAACTGTTGTTGTATGTAAACTCTACTAAACATAAATATTAATCCCAATGCCAGGTCCATTCTAAAGCACAAGCCACTGAGCATATCCTCTAAGGTCTGTATAGTCCTCTCGTGACCATCTGTTTGAGGATGAAATGCGTACTAAAATTTAGTCGAGTACCCCAAGCTTTTGCAAACCCTTCCGAAATGAGAAGTAAACGCGGATCTCTGCGGACACAATAGATGCCGGAGTACCATGAAGTCTAACGATCTCTTGGCGAAAAATCTCCTCAATTTACCAATACCATAATTCTTTCTGATTGGCAAGAAATGAGCAGATTTGGTTAGTCGATCAACAACTACCCAAATCGCATCATGCTTCTTCCGAGTAAGAGGTAGTCCGATTACCAAATCCATAGATATCGTATCCCACTTCCATGTTGGAATATCCAATGGCTGTAACAATCCACTAGCCCTTTGATGTTCGATCTTAACTGTGACAAATCATACACTTCGCCACAAACGTCGCCACATCTTGCTTCATGCCATTCCACCAAAAGTACCGCTTCAAATCCCTATACATCTTGGTAGAACCAGGATGGATAGTGAAAGGAGAACTATGAGCTTCATTCATAACTTTCTCACGAATGCGATCATTGGGAACACAACGCCTATCTCCATACCATACAATACCGTCATTATCAACCTTAAACTCCGTCTGCTTACCTTCTTCAACATTTTTGCGCCCACGGCACAGGCGCCTCGCCGTCATCTTTCTGAGCTTCTTTAATTTGCGATATAAGGTTCGACTCCACCTTCATACTAGCCCAAATCCATCAAAATCTCGTACACACAACTCAACATCCAAACTCTCTAAGTGACGCAAAATCCTAGGCTCAATCTTGATACTCGCAAGAATGCGATTTCCGACTAAATGCGTCGAACTACGTTAGCCTTACACGGATGGTGCTGAATGTTGGTGTCATAATCCTTAAGAAGTTCTAACCATCTTCTTTGTCTCATGTTAAGTTCCTTCAGAGTGAAAATATACTTGAGACTCTTATGATCAGTGAATATATCACACGCCTCTCCATACAAGTAATGTCTCGGATCTTCAACGAACACCACTGCGCTAACTCAAGGTCATGAGTTGGGTAATTCTCCTCATAAGGTTTTAGTTGCCTCGAAGCATAAGCTATTACCTTTCCATGTTGCATCAAAACACAACCTAATCCTTTCTTAGATGCATCATCGTAAATTTGAAATCCTCCGAACTAGTTGGAAGAGTCAAAATAGGGCGACACCAATCTCCGTTTCACCTCTTCAAAACTCTTTTCTCGTTCATCCGTCCATACAAACTTTTCACCTTTCCTCATCAGTTGGGTTAGGGGTAGAGCTAAGCGAGAGAAACCTTCAACAAAACGTCTGTAGTAACCAGAAGTCCAAGAAAACTCTGACCTCATCGGTCATCGTCGTAGGTCTTGGCCATTTGGTGATAGCCTCAACTTTAGAGCGGATCCATGGTGATACCATCGGTGATACAATATGACCAAGGAAAGCGACTTGTCTTAACCAAAATTACGCCGAAAATTTGGCGTACAACTTCTTCTTCCTCAAAATCTCTAAAACTATCCGGAGATGTTCTTCATGCTCTTCTTCAGACTTGGAGTAAACTAAAATGTCGTCGATGAAAACAATAACGAACTTGTCGAGAAACTCATGGAAAACACGATTCATCGGGTCCATAAACATAGCAGCGCATTGGTCAAACCAAAAGGCATAACGAGGAATTCGTGAAACCATATCCAGTGCAACAGCGGTCTTAGGAACATCTTGCTCCTTCACCGTAGCGATGATAACCGGACCTCAAGTCAATCTTGAAAAGAACTTAGCTCCTTGCGGTTGATCAAACAAATCATTATCACGTGGCAAAGGATAACTGTTACAAATGGTAATACGATTAAGTTCACGGTAGTCGATACATAGACGCATGTTTCCATCCTTCTTCTTCACAAACAAGACGAGTGCTTGTGGAGAAACACGGGGTGAATAAATCCATTTTCTATCATCTCTTGCATTTGTTCCTTCAACTCCTTCAGTTCTACGGTGCCATGCGATACGGAGCCTTGAAATCGGTTCAGCACCGAGGTTAACTCAATGCTAAACTCAACTTCTAGGCGGGAAGACCGTGGAGTTCATCGGGGAAAACATCGGTAAATTCAGAAAACAAAAGAATTTTCAATGTTAGGAATCTCCAAAGATGTGTCCTTAACAGATGCTAGAAAACCTTGGCACCCATGAGCAATCATGTCATTGGTGCCTTCATAGCGAAATGAGCTTAACAGATTTAAGAGGTTGAGAACCATGGTAAGCAATTCGGGATGTTTTAAGTCTCCAAAGATCACCGTTCTAGCATAGCAGTCAATTGAAGCTCTATGATAAGCCAACCAATCCATGCCTAGAATGATATCAAAGTCGACCATATCGAGGGGATACAGATTTGCAAAGCGAATACGATCATCAAAACGAAGAGGACACTTAACGTATTTATGATCAATGATCACGTGGTTCTTCATAGGCGTAGAAATCGATAAATGATTTGGTTTGGGCTTCATATTAAGTTTCTTAGCAAATGTGATAGATATAATGGGTGTGTGCACCGGGTATCAAATAAAACGAAGACAGCACAATCATCAATGAAAAGAGTGCCCGTAATGGTACTTGAAGTGCGCTCACTTGGTTACGAGTAGTAGCATAGACCGCGTCGGTAGTAGTCAGTGGCTTGATGTAGTTTCCGAATCATCGGGTTCTTCTTAGGACAATCTTTAATCTTGTGAGCGATTGGAACCACAAGCAAAACAACCACCGTGGCCTTGAAACACGCCCGGATGAGCCTTTCCACAAGTAGTACAAATAGGTGGGGAGGCAAAACCTCACCTGTCTGTTGACTAGAAGATCCGGAGCGACCGATTTGATCCTCGGTGATCCTTGTTGTACTTATTGGTTATTGTTACCTTGGTTCCGACGATCACTTCCATTCTTACCAGCATTTCTATTATCTTGACCCTGCCAGTGGTGTCAACATTCCTTCACGGTGACCGGCCATCACTCCTATCCACTTGATTCCTCGAATCATAACTCCTACCGAGAGTTTCCTTATAGTCATTGCCTTGATTCCTACCTTGAATCCGATCACCATCGCGTTACGCTTTTGGAACCGAAACCTCATGAAAGATCTCAATGTTACGGCTGCGTCATTGCGCAGCCGACACATTCTCATACTCATATTAGCGGTGGTCCAACACCCACTTCTTGGTCCCAGCCAGAGTGCTTAGCGGCGCCTACCATCTCCAATAATAGCTCCCACAAACTCCACGACCTCATAAACCTACTCATGTACTCATTGGAATTCTCATAATCAAAGCGGTAGATTCGTTAATCCCTCTCTACCTTTGCTTTCGACATCGATAACGGTTATAGAAGATAGTCCAAACTTCGGTCCAGTACAAGTCACGCAAAAGCATCTCCTCTTCTTGCTTGTTTGAGTGCCTTCCACCAATTTAAAGCATCACCTTCCAATTTGAATGCGACGAAGCGAGTCTTAAACTTCGTCTCCACAACCCGTACTTCGACTTCTCAATATGAGTGATCCGGTCCTCGGCCCGATGGGAGTAGCGGCGATGCTAAGCGAAAGAGGCTTGAGCTTACCGTGCCTTTCGAGCCAAGTGTGAATCGACGGGTTGATTTCCTCCACCACTACCGAAGCACCATTCGATTCACGAATGTTGCGATCACTGTTCCATCATCTGGTGTAGTAAGACCGGAAAAGAGTTGAGAGCATTAGCAATCGCGATATCCATGTTAGTAGCATCATCGTCTCCATCCACGCCACAGTGCGGCGAGTTTGAACCATCTAAACGATATTCAAACGATTAGCAAAGCGAACAATGGTGAGATCTACGAAATGGAAATGCGAAGGAATCCTAAAGTCTACCCAAATCCTCACAGGGTCAAATCCTAAGCTCTAAGGTCTCAAACCTAGGCTCCATATGTCACAGTCGACTACAAGTAAGTAAACGGGCTCGATGCCATAAATTGTAACGCCCAGGCAGACAAGGGTAAAGGAATCACAAGTAATGGTGTCATATCAAAGCAAACATAAATATCCAAAAAGAAATCTCAACATAAATATTGAAATAATCCAAGTCAAATGACTTCAATACATCGAGGTCCCAGTGGAAAAATAAACTCCAAATGGAAATACTAAAATAAAGTCTAAAGGGCATCATAAGATCAAAGCTAAAAACTCTAAGGTAAGTCCTGCGTCACTCATCCCAAAGCAATACCCGGCTCAATGCTTAGATACTGCGCGGAAAAAAATGCGGGTGACTTCAAAACCCGAGTGAGCAGAGATATACAAGCAAAGCGAATACAGCGAGAACGAATCTGAAATAAAGTGAAAGAAAGATAGCAAAATCATAATCATTTCAAAAGATAAATCGGAATAATCAATAAGTTTTATAGCTAACTACCTCGAGCCCAAATACATATGCCATATCATAAACAAAATCATATTCACATAAGGCAACATTTGTAGGGGAGACCTACCAGAGTTATGAAGGACGTGCATGCACGCTGACATCAATCATCGGATAACATATAGCATATAACATATAATATATAACATATAACAGATCTAGGATGCACCCATCATACAAACATTACACTTGATAATATAATATAACTTGAGCTCATAACAAATAGAGATAAGGGCGCGTGCGGAACTTCTCATCCTAAAGTCAAGCGTCAGAAGTGCATATCGACGGACATGGAACCCACATGACTAGTTAATAATTGGCTCGGGTGTCAAACTATCTTAGGTCAAATAGAATGTCATAGCTGACATAGATCATATTTTATCAAATGTTTAATCATGTTTTCAAAATCAAAGTCTTATATCATATAGTTCAAAATCAATGTTTTATGATTCAAAAATCAAAGTTAAGATAAGCAACAGCTCAAATAGACACATTAGGGTTCATAGCAAAGGCTTAGGAAATCCTAATGTAAAAGCTAAAAAGAAACGTTATAAAAACCTTTGAAAAGGTCGAATATCTACCTTATTCCAAACAAATGATCGAAACAGGGAAGCAAAGGATTACTCCTTCCCCAGAGAACCTATACACATTAAAGGTCGTACATGTTATTTATGATTCCATAATCGTCGAAATGATCTTTTAATATTTGTCGTTCATACTTAGTATATTTAATGATCTTAATACTTTAGGGTTTTATAATCAAATGAGACTTAAGTGTTTTATAATTAATATCATAGATTAGGGTTCATTATGTCATTAATTAAAGTTTAGGGTTAAATATGAAAATAGTTTAAACGTCATAACTCACACATAAAATAGCAATTAATATACTTAGCTTTAAACCCTAATCGACTCTCATTTATGTTCTAGGGTTTTCTCATTCTTTAATATCTCATTAATATACATTTACTATATGTTACATCTTTTAATGACCCGTTACTTAACCTAACACGTCATAAAACAATCTTTCCTTTTATGTTTCACCATGCACGTTTATGATTTTATGTGACATACAAGTTACTTATTACTCGTATTAATTACACGTTCAAAAAATCCATATGTGGTTCGGTTCAATCTAGGGTTTCGGCTAATAGGTCTTAAGCAATACTTTAACTCATCTACGTACTTAACTCATTCAAGTTATTAAGTTTTACACCTTGGCCGAATGATACACATGGTTCGGTTTTAATACATATGGTTCGGTCCTTATGCAACTCGACATAACCATGACTCGATTCAATAATACATATTACGTAACATACTCTTTAATACTTATAAGGTTTAAATCGTTAGGGTTTGCCTTGTTTTGTTTCACACGGCTCGGTCACAAAAAGAAAACACCAAACTCGACTAAAACAAACGTGATACAATAAATATACGTAAGGTGTAACAAAGGAAGACGAGAACATGTTATACCTTAACTTGGTTGAAGAAAAAACTCGACACCAATGGTTGCTAGTGTTCGGCCGAATGGAGCAAAGAAAAGAAAAAGAGAGACAACAATAAACTAGGGTTTCACTTTTGTGATTATGTAGTGTATATATAGGTGGTGATATTTCGGTTTAGGCTTAGGGAGGCCTTGGGTTTCGGCTTGGCCCAACCGAACACAACCCAAACGCACACCATATAGGCTTCGGCTCTTGACCCACACGACACAAAAACAAACGCCCCTTGGGCTCTTGAATTCTCGGATTGGCACAAAAGAAATGAGTCCATCGAAACAAACAAACATGACCCAAGTTATTTACAAAACGTCCAACCTTCGTCGTACCAAAATCGATCACGTAATATATTCGTTAAGTTTTATTTATTCGCAAGTTAAGTATTAAATTTCGTTAAATGATATAAATGTATTTTACGTATTTGATAAATTTCGATTCCAAGGGTATTTTAGTCTTTAATCAGATTTTAGATTTTCAGGTTTTACATACTTCATCTCCCATATGTCTACTTTCTAAAGAAACATCAACAAAATCTTGGCTGTGGCACCGTCGACTTTCATACTTGAACTTTCAAACCATAACCAATCTTGCACGCTACAAACTCGTTGAAGATCTTTTAAGATTTCGGTATTCAAAAGATCATCTATGCTCAGCCTGTGAACAAGGGAAAAGCACTCGTGCTCACTTTCCTTCAACGATGGAACACAACTCTCAGGATGTGCTTCATCTTCTTCACATGGATTTGTGTGGCCCGATGTGTGTGCAGACGATCAATGGCAAACACTACATTCTTGTAATTTTCTATGACTACTCAAGATGGACTTGGGTTTATTTTCTTTGAAGTAAAGATCAAGCTCCTCAAATGATCATCACCTTTCTCACGAAAATTCAAGTTCAGATCCGGAACACAGTCAGACAAATCAGAACAGACAGAGGAACTGAATTTGTGAATCAAACTCTTCGTGAATATTATGAGAAACTTTTCAAAAAAAAAATAGAAAAATATAAAATCTGATAGAATACAAAAATATTCTTCAATCTAAATTCTTTCAAACATTGCAAGTACAAAACTTCGGTCAACACTTTGTTCTATCAAAACTTTCATTATTTTCCCGAACAAGTGTTGAGGGGGAGAATGTAAATATTTTTCAGTCTCATAAAACCTTGTACTTGCATGTTACCTTAAATTGGTTGTTTCTTTGATAATGGTGGATACGTTTTTTGTTTCACACTCTCCTCGGACTCAAATTTGTAAAATTTCACTATTTCTAAAGTCGAGGGGAAGTGTCGTCAAGTTTCTTTCCAAACAATCACGTTTTGCTTAACCAAAGTGGAATCTATGGGTCTTGGTTGTAAATGATTGAGGTGGAGGGGCTATACTTGTCAAAAGTGAAAACTTATTTTTTAAACAAAAACTCCACCTAACATCACTTACACATTTACTACCCTCATTAATATTTCAACCACCATAATCCACGCATAACATTCAAAGTAAAATCCGTGCTTCATATTCTGAATTTGTAAGTTGTTTTGGCATCTAAGCATCATTACAAACATAGGTTTTTAATCTTAAATGAATTTAACGGTTAGATTTTCCAAACGAATAATTTTGGGTTCATACGCTTTTAGGCGTGTTAACATGTTCTTGGAAAATGATGTTATGATGAAATGGTTAGTGTTAAAATGGTTAAAAACAAGACTTATAATCATTTCCATCAAAATTTTCCACCCAGAAATCGTTTTTAAACTCATTCGATTTTTAGGGTTCATATGTGGATTTGGGTACTTTCTTTTGTGAGTGTTTGAGGAAAATTAGATGCTTGAGAAATGTTTGATACATGTTTAATTAACCTTTAACACCTTTGAATCATACCCAGAAACATCAAATCTTAAGAATTAAGCTTTAGGGTTTATAAACGCGTAAAATTAGGTATTTTTTATTAATGGTACATTTGATGTTAAAACTTGTTGAAAACAACTTATTTAGCTTCTAAGACCTCCCAGAAAACATTTGGTGGATTTCCCATGGTTGAATCGTTTACAAGTAGGATTTGAATGCTTAGGGTTTAAGTCTACGCATAACACTATCTTAAGCGTAACTGGATTGAACTAGTGATACCATGTGATGTTGAAAGTGATTGAATAACTTGTTGATATGAGTGTTATGATTAAACTATTTAAGGCTTCTACGCGTACCAGAATCAGAATCAAGGTTACATGGAACTTACGCTTAAGGATCACCTTATGCGTAGATGTTACGCATAAGAGCAATCTTACGCGTAACGCATACGCAAAAGGTTCTACAATGGACTACGCGTATCCTGTGAAGGATATGCGTAAACTTGGAATTCTACGCCTAAGGCTTACTCTTATGAGTAAACCTTACGTGTAAGTCCTTAACATAAGCTTACGCGTAAGCCTTATGCTAAGAATACACTCCTACGCGTAAGCCCTCCTTACGCCTAAGGATGATTCCTACGCATAAGCTTATTCCTACGCTTATGGTTACATTGTTTACTTAAGCTTACAAACCACGCAAGCCAATTTGTAACTAACATTTTTGAAATGTTACGCGTACAAACTTGTAATAAGTTACTCATAATGTCACAAAACCAAAATGTCACTAATAAGCTACAAAAGTTAAAACGTTATGTGGTTAAGTAAGCTTTGGATTTTAACATTCAAAATTAACATACTCACGTAACTTATCACGTCAACTTTGGACTATTGGACAATATGTAACTTTGGACTCGTAACATTCATAAACATAACAACTTCAATAATTGGACAATAAAATCAACTTTTGACTAACGTAATGTCTTTTTATATGTTGGTTCTTTTGTCTCAATACCTTTCAGATCACGAAATGGACGTCATCATGGAAAATGTCAATGCACCAAATGAGCTCACTGATGAGTGTGTAAATACTCATCATTTTTGGTCAAATCTGAACTGCAAAACGTTTAAAAATGCTCAGAAATGCATCAAAATACTGAAAATATTCCAAAATTGCATTTTATATGTTTCAGATGCAAAATGTTTAAAATCGGATGAAAAATGAGCTAAGTTTGCATAATTGGCGCGCCAGTTTAGGTCCCCAAGTTTCAAAAAAATTGTCAGAAATAGTCCCTGAGCACTTAATTTCAAAAGAAAAATCACCAAAGGCCCTTTTAAAATCATAAGTTGTCAAAATTAGTCCTTTGGTGAAAAATATCAAAAGTTTTGAGAAATTACAAATTTGGTCCTTGAAGTTTAAAAATTGGCAAAAATGGCCCTTGGAAATTTGAAAATGTCAAGTTTGGTCCTTGTATTATTGAAACTTGTCACTTTTGGTCCCTTGGAACAACTTTGCATAAATGGCAGAATTGGCCCTCCATTTTTCAGAAATTACACAAAAGGTCCTTGTTATTAATACCCTTTATGTCATTTTGGACCCTATCATAAACCCTTGGACCCTGCCAAACCATTGTGACCCTGCTTTTTTTGGACCCCCTTCAATATATTAAACCGGTCAACCCACCTTTTCCTCCAAATCTATCTCCTTCACCCACCATGCCTGCAAACCAGAGCTCCCATCCCCGCTCTTCCCCACACTCACCATGTTCCCCCACCTCCACCAAACTCCAAAATGCATTTAATGCACTCTTTCCTTGCACTCAACCCTCCACTGTTAAAAACCAATTTGGCGCCAAAACTAATCAAATGGCTAAAATCTTCTCAACTGATCCAATGGCTACAAATTCAAGTGGGATCTCTTTCAGAGGTCGAAGTGGGAGGAATTTCACATATAAAAGATAAGGGAGAGAAGCAAAGGAGGGTGGTAGTTAGTTTTTTTAATTTATGTAATGTCGTTTTTTCTTAAACTATCTTAATTAGTTTATAAATTTGTACCTTTAAGCTCTATTGTACTAAAGCTAAGTTGTTTGATCATTGTAACTTATTTTCAAGTCTTAATTCAAAGTCTCATTTAAGTTTCAAGTTTCATGGTCATTGTTGCAAAACTTCGGTTTCAAATTCTTATGTCAAAGCTTCTAATAGCTTATATTTAAGTTCAAATAAGCTTGCTTAAGCTTATTATAGCTTTTAGTAAGCTTATCAAACAAATTCAAGCAATTTTGGTTTTTGGTCAACAAAAGTCAACTGTGAAGAGAAATTGGTTTAAGCAGGTTTGGAAATGGAATGGGGTTGATGCAGAGTTGATTTGGGTTGGATTTGAGTAGCTTAGTTTGGTTTGGGTTCTGTTTAAGCTGCACTAATAAAATTTGGACAAGTTGTGAGTTCCAATTCCTTTGCACTGTATTTTTTTTAAACTGCATAACCTGTTGTATGTGAACCTGTGATCATTAATAATCTTAAACTTGTTCAGTTAGTTGTAATTAGGATACTAAATTTAGTATAAGTGGTAGAATGAGCTAAATCAGTAGTTGAGTAGTTTAAGTTGCAAATCAGTCACAAAAAGAGTGTTTGGATCAGTGGGATTGATTTGTCACAATTCGCAATTTCCGGTCGTTTCTCATATTTCACATTCAGCATTTCATAACGATTCGTACATGGTTTTGCATTTTTCATTAAACGTTATTTTCTTATTAAATAAACGCTATCGCGTGAATATTATTTTGAACATTTGATCCGACACTTCCAAAAATATTCCTAATATATTTTTATACTCATATTAAGACTATAAAAATGTTATTATTAGTTTACCCAATGTTTTAAATTTATTTCAGTTATATAAATTGTTATGTTTATATAAATTACGATGGTTTCTTAAATTCAACCCGATAAATATTTATTCACTCAAATCTTTCAAGAAATGTATTTTTATAATTTTTAGGACCTCAACATATTTTATCTTGAACCGTGAAAATTTATTTTTATCTAACATATTCAAATGTGTATACAACTTACTAATATTACATAACAATACTACAAGTTACTACTATCCTCAAATAACTTTACATCTACTTACACTTATACATTTACATAATAATAATAATAATAATAACTATGTATTATTAAATACATGATGATTTTCAAGATATGCAAGATTTGCTAGATCTTTCATTATATACTCTTACACTCCAAGTCATTTTCACACATTTCATTCACAACAATAATTCAAGATCAATCAAGAGTTTTCTCTCTTCCTTCTTCCTCTCCAAAACCGGCCACTCTATTGATCAAAGGAGGAAGACCAAAATTTTTCAAGACAAGATTTTATACACACTAGCATCACTCTTTGTTGAAGGTTTTGCAATAAAAACCTTGGGTGATTAGGAAAAACCTTTGTTCTCATAAACCTCATCAAGTAACTTGTAAGCATGAAACTTCATCTTTTACCTTTCATATATATTTTTCATACATTTTTATGAAGTCCTCATGGTCATATTTGATTTGTTGTGATTTTTATTCATTATCATCCAAGATTATCACCCATATGTGCTATATAAATATTTATAACAATCATGTGCTAGTTAAAAGTTTATAAAATTATTGTGTAAGAAAAATGGATCATCAAAGTCTAGTTGTGGTTTTTGGAGGAAATGGTTACATAAATTTTATATATGTTTATTTAAGTTCGTATGTATTTTTTTTAGCCTCAAAATGAATATTTATTTTGGTTATGATCAAATGAAGTTGTTTTACTAGTAGGATTGGTGATGAGTAGATTAAGGGAATATTGTGGTGTTGTTTGAGTTAAAATGATTAGAGAAAAATGGTAATTTTAAAATGGGCGCGGAAGCGCCGCCGAAATTTATAATTTTTCCGAAAAGTTAGTCATTTTTATAAGTCTTATTAAAGTTTTAGAAAATAGATTTTTAGTTATGAACGTGGCCTTTTGAACGGACTAAAACGGAGTTATAACGAAAAAGATACGTGGTTTTCAAGTTACGATTTAAAAACTACCATTTTCCGGAAAATGTTTATGCTGTCCGAATTTTAACTGACCCAAACAGTGGCCTTAAAATTTCTGTGAAGTCTCCGAAGTTTAAAAATATATTAGTACTCTTCATTACCTTCGCGTGGATATAAAGAACTTGAAAAACGGACTTAAAACGAGTGAGTTATGGTTAACCGAACTTTGAGTCAAAAACGTACTGAAAACACTATTCACAGCATTAGTAAGCTGTCAGGATTTTAATCAAGGTTTTTGAGGGCCTAAACGGACGTTTCGGGAGAAACGGACCTTAAAAACGAGTTAGTTTTCCTATGTATATATTACGTCAAGTCCGATGTAAACCGATTTGTCAATTACTAAAACCGTTACGTAGTTTTAACTACATTTTCACCATTAGCTCAAAAGTAATTATTTTTGACAAGGAACCGTCACACATTCAAGTAACAATATTTTTATATAACTAGTTTTCTAGTAGCATATTGGGTGATACGTTTTCAAATCATGCATTCACGACAACATATCATAACTCAAGTCATAACATTCATTTTAGGTCGAGGATAGTTTCCGAGCCTCACTTTCGTGCACTACATTTTGTTAGCATATCAATCACACCAGGTGAGTCATAGCCCCTACTCTTTTAATTGTTTTTATACTACTTTTGGGGGAGATACATGCTCAAACTGTTTTCATTTACTTTCACAAGTACTTTAACTTATATGAATTACCGTGAGTTCGTAGCCCCACTTTCTATTACGTATTTGTCTTACAAACTCTTTGGGGGAGATACATGCTCAACTACTTACTTTCACTATCACAAATATTCTAAACTTTGACATATTACTATGAGTTCTATAGCCCCACTTTCAATTGTTTTTATACTACTTTTGGGGGAGATATATGCTCAAACTATTTTCATTTACTTTCACAAGTACTCTAAACTTTTACATACTACTGTGAGTTCATACCCCGCTTTTACTCATTTAAATTCCTATAAACTATTTGGGGCGAGATACATGCTTATTTATCAAACATTTAAACTCTTTTGCCAAACAACATTACTTATACTTTAGACTTGATTGCGTTTTATACTTGATTGGGTTATATTTGATTTCATATGCATACTTGCAAACATACTAGAATTAGTGGCACCAAATTAAGTTGTTGGAGGGCTACTAATTTACAAACATACTAGAATTAGTGGCACCAAATTAAGTTGTTGGAGGGCTACTAATTTACAAACATACTAGAATTAGTGGCACCAAATTAAGTTGTTGGAGGGCTACTAATTTACAAACATACAAGAATTAGTGGCACCAAATTAAGTTGTTGGAGGGCTACTAATTTACAAACATGCAAGAATTAATGGCTCCAAATTAAGTTGTTGGAAGGCTATTAATTACAAACATCCCAACATGAGTTGTTGGAAGACCCTCGTGGTGACAATTATACTTTTATCTATCATATTGCGCATATTCATGATATACATACTATTTTTAGCAGTGGGTTGTAAACACACAGGTTGCAAGTTTTGTATGGGCGGGACTTGGAACTGAGTGGATTTACGATGCCTTTGCTTGCGAACTATTCTATATGACCAAAAACTTTGCCTTTGTTGCATTAGCGCTCTTTAAAAGCTTTACTTGTTAACCAAACTCTATGAACTCACCAACCTTTGTGTTGACACTTTTAGCATGTTTTATCTCAGGTATCTAAGGCATTCACTTCATGGCATGCATATGGACATCTCATAGAGTCGTGGTGACGACTGCGTCTCACTGGGTTTTATAAACTTTAAAACATCGTTTGGCTTGTAGCAAACTTATTTCCGCACAAGTTGATTTTCATTTGAGGCCATTACTTTGTAAACTCTGTTTGTTTTGATAAATTAAACGATGTATTTTCTAAACGACACTTTAGGTCGTTCGATATAACTGTAACTTTGATGCTATGACAGTCCTCCCCCAAGGTATTCAATTCCGCTGCAAAACACGTAATTTGGGGGTGTGACAGATTGGTATCAGAGAGTTGGTTATAGAGAACTAGGTTGCATCATTGACCCTAGACTATAACCACATCATCATAGCATCTCATCATATCATTATAAGTGCATATTCTTTATACATGCGAACTTATGACTCAACACCAAACATCATATGAGTCGATTAGTCCAAGCATTGCATAGTTACTCCTAAATTATACATAGCCTGATCACCTATGTCTAATTCAGGAAGAATCATGCAATGAAGGGAGTAGTAGTCTCATATGAGTAAGCAATTCGTAATCGAGCCAAATTTTCAAAAGATTTTCTTCAAACCACTTGTTTCCAGTTTGATCAGCGTGACAGTTCTTGTTTGATGAGTTGCAAAGATCGAGCTAGAAACAAGTTGTTACCTAAACCGATTTAACCTAATCGTATGACAGTTCTTGTTTGATGAGTTGTGGGATTAAGCAAAAATCGGTTACCTAAAGTCTTTTGGAAATTTTGCTCGAGAATGGGAAAGCTTGCCTCATCGAGCCTAATCATAAGGGAGCATGTCTTTAGAATGGGATATAGCCACGACATATGCATGAGCATTGGCATAATCATTTAAATCATACATGAGCATAAACTTTTAGAACCCTTGTCGCGTTTTGGGCCATAGTATCATTAATCGAATCACGGGGACGTGATTCCTTTGACATGGGAAGAATGTCACAATTCGCAATTCCGATCGTTTCTCATATTTCACATTCAGCATTTCATAACGATTCGTACATGGTTTTGCATTTTCATTAAACGTTATTTTCTTATTAAATAAACGCTATCGCGTGAATATTATTTTGAACATTTGATCCGACACTTCCAAAAATATTCCTAATATATTTTTATACTCATATTAAGACTATAAAAATGTTATTATTAGTTTACCCAATGTTTTAAATTTATTTCGTATATAAATTGTTATGTTTATATAAATTACGATGGTTTCTTAAATTCAACCCGATAAATATTTATTCACTCAAATCTTTCAAGAAATGTATTTTTTTATAATTTTTAGGACCTCAACATATTTTATCTTGAACCGTGAAAATTTATTTTTATCTAACATATTCAAATGTGTATACAACTTACTAATATTACATAACAATACTACAAGTTACTACTATCCTCAAATAACTTTACATCTACTTACACTTATACATTTACATAATAATAATAATAATAACTATGTATTATTAAATACATGATGATTTTCAAGATATGCAAGATTTGCTAGATCTTTCATTATATACTCTTACACTCCAAGTCATTTTCACACATTTCATTCACAACAATAATTCAAGATCAATCAAGAGTTTTCTCTCTTCCTTCTTCCTCTCCAAAACCGGCCACTCTATTGATCAAAGGAGGAAGACCAAAATTTTTCAAGACAAGATTTTATACACACTAGCATCACTCTTTGTTGAAGGTTTTGCAATAAAAACCTTGGGTGATTAGGAAAAACCTTTGTTCTCATAAACCTCATCAAGTAACTTGTAAGCATGAAACTTCATCTTTTACCTTTCATATATATTTTTCATACATTTTATGAAGTCCTCATGGTCATATTTGATTTGTTGTGATTTTTATTCATTATCATCCAAGATTATCACCCATATGTGCTATATAAATATTTATAACAATCATGTGCTAGTTAAAAGTTTATAAAATTATTGTGTAAGAAAAATGGATCATCAAAGTCTAGTTGTGGTTTTTGGAGGAAATGGTTACATAAATTTTATATATGTTTATTTAAGTTCGTATGTATTTTTTTTAGCCTCAAAATGAATATTTATTTTGGTTATGATCAAATGAAGTTGTTTTACTAGTAGGATTGGTGATGAGTAGATTAAGGGAATATTGTGGTGTTGTTTGAGTTAAATGATTAGAGAAAAATGGTAATTTTAAAATGGGCGCGGAAGCGCCGCCGAAATTTATAATTTTTCCGAAAAGTTAGTCATTTTTATAAGTCTTATTAAAGTTTTAGAAAATAGATTTTTAGTTATGAACGTGGCCTTTTGAACGGACTAAAACGGAGTTATAACGAAAAAGATACGTGGTTTTCAAGTTACGATTTAAAACTACCATTTTCCGGAAAATGTTTATGCTGTCCGAATTTTAACTGACCCAAACAGTGGCCTTAAAATTTCTGTGAAGTCTCCGAAGTTTAAAAATATATTAGTACTCTTCATTACCTTCGCGTGGATATAAAGAACTTGAAAACGGACTTAAAACGAGTGAGTTATGGTTAACCGAACTTTGAGTCAAAACGTGCTGAAAACACTATTCACAGCATTAGTAAGCTGTCAGAGTTTTTAATCAAGGTTTTGAGGGCCTAAACGGACGTTTCGGGGGAAACGGACCTTAAAACGAGTTAGTTTTCCTATGTATATATTACGTCAAGTCCGATGTAAACCGATTTGTCAATTACTAAAACCGTTACGTAGTTTTAACTACATTTTCACCATTAGCTCAAAAGTAATTATTTTTGACAAGGAACCGTCACACATTCAAGTAACAATATTTTTATATAACTAGTTTTCTAGTAGCATATTGGGTGATACGTTTTCAAATCATGCATTCACGACAACATATCATAACTCAAGTCATAACATTCATTTTAGGTCGAGGATAGTTTCCGAGCCTCACTTTCGTGCACTACATTTTGTTAGCATATCAATCACACCAGGTGAGTCATAGCCCCTACTCTTTTAATTGTTTTTATACTACTTTTGGGGGAGATACATGCTCAAACTGTTTTCATTTACTTTCACAAGTACTTTAACTTATATGAATTACCGTGAGTTCGTAGCCCCACTTTCTATTACGTATTTGTCTTACAAACTCTTTGGGGGAGATACATGCTCAACTACTTACTTTCACTATCACAAATATTCTAAACTTTGACATATTACTATGAGTTCTATAGCCCCACTTTCAATTGTTTTTATACTACTTTTGGGGGAGATATATGCTCAAACTATTTTCATTTACTTTCACAAATACTCTAAACGTTTACATACTGTGAGTTCATACCCTGCTTTTACTCATTTAAATTCCTATAAACTATTTGGGGCGAGATACATGCTTATTTATCAAACATTTAAACTCTTTTGCCAAACAACATTACTTATACTTTAGACTTGATTGCGTTTTATACTTGATTGGGTTATATTTGATTTCATATGCATACTTGCAAACATACTAGAATTAGTGGCACCAAATTAAGTTGTTGGAGGGCTACTAATTTACAAACATACTAGAATTAGTGGCACCAAATTAAGTTGTTGGAGGGCTACTAATTTACAAACATACTAGAATTAGTGGCACCAAATTAAGTTGTTGGAGGGCTACTAATTTACAAACATACAAGAATTAGTGGCACCAAATTAAGTTGTTGGAGGGCTACTAATTTACAAACATGCAAGAATTAATGGCTCCAAATTAAGTTGTTGGAAGGCTATTAATTACAAACATCCCAACATGAGTTGTTGGAAGACCCTCGTGGTGACAATTATACTTTTATCTATCATATTGCGCATATTCATGATATACATACTATTTTTAGCAGTGGGTTGTAAACACACAGGTTGCAAGTTTTGTATGGCGGGACTTGGGCTGAGTGGATTTACGATGCATTTGCTTTGCGAACTATTCTATATAACCAAAAACTTTGCCTTTGTTGCATTAGCGCTCTTTAAAAGCTTTACTTGTTAACCAAACTCTATGAACTCACCAACCTTTGTGTTGACACTTTTTAGCATGTTTTATCTCAGGTATCTAAGGCATTCACTTCATGGCATGCATATGGACATCTCATAGAGTCGTGGTGACGACGCGTCTCACTTGGGTTTTATAAACTTTAAAACATCGTTTGGCTTGTAGCAAACTTATTTCCGCACAAGTTGATTTTCATTTGAGGCCATTACTTTGTAAACTCTGTTTGTTTTGATAAATTAAACGATGTATTTTCTAAACGACACTTTAGGTCGTTCGATATAACTGTAACTTTGATGCTATGACAGTCCTCCCCCAAGGTATTCAATTCCGCTGCAAAACACGTAATTTGGGGGTGTGACATGATTGATCTCAAACTGTTGTTTGTGTTTAAAACTTGTCCCATTAGTCTCATTTAAGTCCATTTGCATCATTTGAGTCACTCAATTGTGCATCAAATCTCTCAAAGTCAAAATCACACAGGACTTGTCTTAATCTCTTAACTGTTGAGATTTTGTGAAATCAAAATCTTATTTTGTGTTTAAAATACATAGAGATAGCTTGTACTAGTTTTATTTCACCTTAAAACATCATGTTCAGTCCATAAATTAAGATCAAAGTTCACCAAAGTCAAACTTCTTCATAACTGTTAAAAGTAAAAAATAGGTGAAAAACCAGTTTTCAACCAACCTAAGTTGATTTTTGATAGATTCAATTCGGGGTCAAATCAAGTGTAACTTTGGGATTAATAATTTCAACTGATCTAGTTTCTTATTATGAATTTTGTAGATTTTTAGAAATTTTCTAAAAGCTCCAAATTAGCTTGTCAAGTTGGGCTTATATGCCCTGTGCACAGTCACCAGTGCATTTTCTCAGTTCTTGCAGATCTTGTCATAAGCTCATAAGAGCTTGTCCAGGTCTGGTTTTTGGTTTATAAGCACCTGGCCAGGTCTTCTTTAAGTTCCTTCTTTTGGTTTTAAGTCTCAGCTTATTAGGTAGCTTATTTTCTAGCTTAAAAGTAGTAGGCTAAAACTGTTTTAGCACTTATTCTCAAATAATCAAACCTGTGTAGCTGGTACAATAGAGGTTAAGAGCAGTTGTTTTTAGTTGCTTTTGAGTACTTGTAGCATATTTTAGCTTCTGTAATCAGTTGGTGCTCATTTGGCACCTTTGGCTTATACCAAGTGCTTATTTATAAGCACTTGTAACTGCAGTCTCATTTTCTTACACATAAGCCACCTGTTTTTATATTTTTCCTAGATTCTTAATATTATTTTAGACTTATCTTGAATTTTTCAGATTTTTCTAGGTCAGTTTGGTATTTTTATTGATTTAAAACAGTTTTTAAGTCTTTTTAATTAGCCTTTAATACAATTAATTCAAAAAAACTTCAAAAAAATAAGTTTTCATTTTTCTTAGGTTAAGATAAATATAAAAAGTCAAAAAAATATTTTTCCAGATTTTTCTAAGTTAAATTTGTATTTTTAAGCAATTTAAGTAGTTTTAAATAGTTTTTAATTCATAGAAAATACAAAAATAGTCAGAAAAATATAAAATTAGTTTTGAAAATTCTCTTTAGTTATTTTAGATTTTTCTAAGTCATAATTTCATTTTTATAGCTTTATTTCATATTTTCTTATATTTTAGGGTATTATTAAATAGTTAAAAATAGTTTTTAATTAATAATAATTAAATAAATAGTTTTAAAAATAATTTTCTTTTTTCTATAAATTTTGTTTTATCAATAGGTTTGTAAAAATGTCATTTTCATATTTTTAGGATTTATATTGTTCAAGTTTTACATTTTCTATTGTACGTCACGTAGTTTTAAATTAAATTTTATAAAGAAAAATCAAAAACATCATTTTGCAAATAGTGATAGCGTTTATTTAATATATTTTATCTTTTTAATTCTCTTTAATTTGCATTTAAGCCCTTGTAGTTTACATACTTTTTCTGTAGTTATAATAAATCAAATCCCTTTTTTCCGTTCAAATTCTCTCGATCACTATACGTTTGATTATGCTCGCACAGCTCGTTGGGACATAACGACCTGGGGAAATACTATACTCTCCTGATCTTCATTGCATTGGTGTCTGAACTGTTTTAAGTTCCTTACGGTTAGCCATTCACAAGTGGCTAGCTTGTGTGAGATAACTTGACGGTTAGCCGTTCACAATGTTAATAAACATATAATCAAACCTGTGTAGCTGGTACAATAGAGGTTAAGAGCAGTTGTTTTTAGTTGCTTTTGAGTACTTGTAGCATATTTTAGCTTCTGTAATCAGTTGGTGCTCATTTGGCACCTTTGGCTTATACCAAGTGCTTATTTATAAGCACTTGTAACTGCAGTCTCATTTTCTTACACATAAGCCACCTGTTTTTATATTTTTCCTAGATTCTTAATATTATTTTAGACTTATCTTGAATTTTTCAGATTTTTCTAGGTCAGTTTGGTATTTTTATTGATTTAAAACAGTTTTTAAGTCTTTTTAATTAGCATTTAATACAATTAATTCAAAAAAACTTCAAAAAAATAAGTTTTCATTTTTATTAGGTTAAGATAAATATAAAAAGTCAAAAAATATTTTTCCAGATTTTTCTTAGTTAAATTTGTATTTTAAGCAATTTAAATAGTTTTAAATAGTTTTTAATTCATAGAAAATACAAAAATAGTCAGAAAAATATAAAATTAGTTTTGAAAATTCTCTTTAGTTATTTTAGATTTTTCTAAGTCATAATTTCATTTTTCTAGCTTTATTTCATATTTTCTTATATTTTAGGGTATTATTAAATAGTAAAAAATAGTTTTTAATTAATAATAATTAAATAAATAGTTTTAAAAATAATTTTCTTTTTTCTATAAATTTTCTTTTATCAATAGGTTTGTAAAAATGTCATTTTCATATTTTTAGGATTTATATTGTTCAAGTTTTACATTTTATATTGTACGTCACGTAGTTTTAAATTAAATTTTATAAAGAAAAATCAAAAACATCATTTTGCAAATAGTGATAGCGTTTATTTAATATATTTTATCTTTTTAATTCTCTTTAATTTGCATTTAAGCCCTTGTAGTTTACATACTTTTTCTGTAGTTATAATAAATCAAATCCCTTTTTTCCGTTCAAATTCTCTCGATCACTATACGTTTGATTATTCTCGCACAGCTCGTTGGGACATAACGACCTGGGGAAACACTATACTCTCCTGATCTTCATTGCATTGGTGTCTGAACTGTTTTAAGTTCCTTACGGTTAGCCATTCACAAGTGGCTAGCTTGTGTGAGATAACTTGACGATTTGCCACGAATCAAATTTTGGCGCCGCTGCCGGGGAGCTGTGCTAATTATCTTACGTTTAGCAGATTAGTAATTTGAATATTCACTCCTTGTTCATACCATCTATCTATATCTATATATTTTTATAAAAAATCCAAAAACCCAAAAACAGCTCAAAACGTATAAAACACAAAAATATTTTTCTTTTGTTTCCACATATAAATCAAAAACCCAAAAATATTTTCTTTCTTATTTTTTACAAAATTTTTATCCAAAAATCCAAAAATATCCATCTTTACCCTCTCACATCTTTGATTCTTCATCCCTACCCCTCTGTAAACCTTTGATTCTTTTCTATGTCTTATCCTCACCCTCTTGATTGTCAATGGTGTGGTGGTCCTTATAATGGTGGCAATTGCCCCAGTTGTAGCATGGTGGAATCAGGAAACGGGTCTGTCTATAACCAGGATCCCTATTCTTACCATAACACAACTGATTTATTCCATCAGCTACCACACCGTGAGACTCAGCAGTTTCTTGTTGTGAGTACTGTGGTGGTTCACACTCAGTTCGATTGTCAATCGGGAAACACGCTTGTCTATGAGCGGGTTCCTGATAACAATTATGACTACCACACATATAACTCACGCCACATCGCTTTTACTGTTGTGAGTATTGTGGAGGTCCACACTATAGCTCTGATTGTCAAACAAGGAATCCATTTCCTTGTAACAATTACGACTCTTCATATCATAACCAACCTCTACAGTACCAAATGAATCAGGCACCACCTCAGCCTGAGCTACTTCCTCAAAATCTTCTCCTTGATCTTTTAGATTTGGTGAAAGATTTGAAGGAATGTAAACATTCCCAAGATAATCCAAATCAAAATCCATGGAAGAATTGTTAGATGAAGAAGCGGCTGCTAAAATAAATACCCAAATTGCGTTTGAAAAATCTATTAGGGAATCAATTGCAAAAGAAAAAGTAGCCAGATCTAGCTCTCAATTTCGTTTTATTCCTGATGACAGTGATGATGAGGATACACTTGATATCCTTCAATTCTATAAAGATTCATCAAGTTCATCGGTTGATATCCCAGCAGTTGAGATTCATTCTCAAACAACGGCTATCACACCCAAAGCTCCCACTCACTCTCTAAACATGGGGGACGAGCATCTTGACACTGTTCCTAAAAAGGAATTGGACGAATTCATAAAGTCTAGTGTTGAGAACCTTGTCCCAATCCCGAGAGAGTCACAGGGAACTTCGGATCATATGTGTGATTCTCTCTCCCCTCTTGAGTGTTCAAAAGATCATTTTGAAACTTTCTCTGATCTTAGCGACGATTGTGCTTCCTATGGAAACATCGAGTATGTTGAGACATCACTCCACAGATCGATCCTCTTCTTGAGGAGTTCACCGATGAACTCACTCACATCAGTCCACTTTCATCGGAAAGTGACGATGGTCTCTTTGATTTCGAAGCCGATCTAGGAGAGATTGAAAGTCTCCTTTATAATGATCGTTCACTCACTTCTTATCCCAACAGTCCAATAGAGAATGTTAATCACTTTGTTCCTGAAGCATTCGAAACAACTCTCACCAATCCTCTATTTGAATTCGAATATGAATTCACCTTGATTTCTGACAATCCAATCTTTGACAAGGATAGTGATGAGTCCACAATGGAACAAGAGTTCACAAATTCACATCATGTGAATGATTCTCTTCATGAGGAGTTCGCGGTGAACTCACTCATATCATGACTCCGCCGGAGTATGATTGCTTGGATGGCAAAAATCATGATCGGAGGGAAAAGTTTTCAAACATGAGAGTTTGTATTTCTATGACAAATTTTCCAACCCTCCCTCCCGAGATGCTTTCCAAACCAAAGAGCTCAACCGATAAAATCCAAACGAGTGCAACTGCACTTGATCCTGAGGAAGAAGATCTTATCATGATCGTCATCATGACTTTCTTTCTTTTCTTCACCTACCTGGTGACTTCCTCTCTTCTTCACTCCTTCGGGAATGAAGACACTATCTTTGACCCCGGCATTTTCATTTATCATCTGTGAGCCGGTTCTATGTATATCTCATCGGTGTGGAACTTTCACGTACTTCAATGTTTATACAAACATCTTGAATGAAAGTCCAATGGAGATTGTCTCTTCCACTTACTTCCCCATGAACAAATTAATTCGGGGTCGAGTCAAGCTAGCGACTCGGTAATCAAAAACAGTAGTTAAACATGGGTTTTCACCCGTGTGTCCCACCCTAGTGTGGGGGAGTTGCCCCCCGCTGTTGTAAAAAAAATCTTTCAAAATAATGGCCATAGTATTTTCCTTTTACTTTCTCAGTTTGGCATAACCTAGGTACTTTGAATATTGAGGGAAATATTCATTTCTAAGTGTGGGGGAATTCTCACGAATTTTATCATGTAATTATACCGCCTAATTCCCCATTTTTGGCCAAAATGTTTTTGGAGTAAGTGTTTTGCACTTACTCACTTACGATTATCAGATCCGCCATGTCTAAATAAACAAAAGGATTGGCTAATCCAGGAGCAAACGGCTCTTGGTAAAGATATCTCAAATCCGTTGGCGGCTTGCAATTTGCCCAAAATTGTATGGTATTCAACTCACCATATCCTTAAAAGTGAAGAGTTGGCTAGCCCGCAAGTTTATGGCTTGTGGTAAAGGCGGTGGAAAAACCATAATTGGTAATCAGCTCACCAAAGATAATATTGATAATTTATCTAAGAGTTGGCTAGTCCAGAGCAAACGGCTTCGGGTAAAGACAAATCAAATCCGTTGGAAGTTGGTGATTTGCTCAAAATCACATGGTTATCAGTGTACCATGGTTCTTACTTGAACTGAAACATTTGGCTACTCAGAGTAATGGATTTTGGTAAACAGATTCAAATCCATTAAGTTTTTCTCAAAAGATTGCTAGGGACTAGCAATAGTTTAGTGTGGGGGATTGATGAGTGTGTAAATACTCATCATTTTTGGTCAAATCGGAACTGCAAAACGTTTAAAATGCTCAGAAATGCATCAAAATACTGAAAATATTCCAAAATTGCATTTTATATGTTTCAGGTGCAAAATGTTTAAAATCAGATGAAAAATGAGCTAAGTTTGCATAATTGACAGTTTCAGTCCCCCAAGTTTCAAAAGTTGTCAGAAATAGTCCCTGAGCACTTAATTTCAAAAGAAAAATCACCAAAGGCCCTTTTAAAATCATAAGTTGTCAAAATTAGTCCTTTGGTGAAAAATATCAAAAGTTTTGAGAAATTACAAATTTGGTCCTTCAAGTTTAAAAATTGGAAAAAATGGCCCTTGGAAATTTGAAAATGTCAAGTTTGGTCCTTGTATTATTGAAACTTGTCACTTTCGGTCCGTTGGAACAACTTTGCATAAATGGCAGAATTGGCCCTCCATTTTTCAGAAATTACACAAAAGGTCCTTGTTATTAATACCCTTTATGTCATTTTGGACCCTATCATAAACCCTTGGACCCTGCCAAACCATTGTGACCCCTGCCTTTTTGGACCCCCTTCAATATATTAAACCAGTCAACCCACCTTTTCCCTCCAAATCCTATCTCCTTCACCCACCATGCCTGCAAAACCAGAGCTCCCATCCCCCCAGCTCTTCCCCCACTCACCATGTTCCCCCCACCTCCACCAAACTCCAAAATGCATTTAATGCACCCCTCTTTCCTTGCACTCAACCCCTCCACTGTTAAAAACCAATTTGGCGCCAAAACTAATCAAATGGCTAAAATCTTCTCAACTGATCCAATGGCTACAAATTCAAGTGGGATCTGCTCAGAGGTCAAGTGGGAGGAATTTCACATATAAAAGAGAAGGGAGAGAAGCAAAGGAGGGTAGTAGTTAGTTTTTTTTAATTTATGTAATGTCGTTTTTTCTTAAACTATCTTAATTAGTTTATAAATTTGTACCTTTAAGCTCTATTGTACTAAAGCTAAGTTGTTTGATCATTGTAACTTATTTTCAAGTCTTAATTCAAAGTCTCATTTAAGTTTCAAGTTTCATGGTCACTGTTGCAAAACTCAGTTTCAAATTCTTATGTCAAAGCTTCTAATAGCTTATATTTAAGTTCAAATAAGCTTGCTTAAGCTTATTATAGCTTTTAGTAAGCTTATCAAACAAATTCAAGCAATTTTGGTTTTTGGTCAACAAAAGTCAACTGTGAAGAGAAATTGGTTCAAGCAGGTTGGAAATGGAATGGGGTTGATGCAGAGTTGATTTGGGTTGGATTTGAGTAGCTTAGTTTGGTTTGGGTTCTGTTTAAGCTGCACTAATAAGCTGGACAAGTTGTGAGTTCCAATTCCTTTGCCTGTATTTTTTTAAAAGCATAACTGTTGTATGTGAACTGTGATCATTAATAATCTTAAACCTGTTTAGTTAGTTGTAATTAGGATACTAAATTTAGTATAAGTGGTAGAATGAGCTAAATCAGTAGTTGAGTAGTTTAAGTTGCAAATCAGTCCACAAAAGAGTGTTTGGATCAGTGGGATTGATTGATCTCAAACTGTTGTTTGTGTTTAAAACTTGTCCCATTAGTCTCATTTAAGTCCATTTGCATCATTTGAGTCACTCAATTGTGCATCAAATCTCTCAAAGTCAAAATCACACAGGACTTGTCTTAATCTCTTAACTGTTGAGATTTTGTGAAATCAAAATCTTATTTTGTGTTTAAAATACATAGAGATAGCTTGTACTAGTTTTATTTCACCTTAAAACATCATGTTCAGTCCATAAATTAAGATCAAAGTTCACCAAAGTCAAACTTCTTCATAACTGTTAAAAGTAAAAATTGTGAAAAACCAGTTTTCAACCAACCTAAGTTGATTTTTCATAGATTCAATTCTGGGTCAAATCAAGTGTAACTTTGGGATTAATAATTTCAACTGATCTAGTTTCTTATTATGAATTTTGTAGATTTTTAGAAATTTTCTAAAAGCTCCAAATTAGCTTGTCAAGTTAGGCTTATATGCCCTGTGCACAGTCATCAGTGCATTTTCTCAGTTCTTGCAGATCTTGTCATAAGCTCATAAGAGCTTGTCCAGGTCTGGTTTTTGGTTTATAAGCACCTGGCCAGGTCTTCTTTAAGTTCCTTCTTTTGGTTTTAAGTCTCAGCTTATTAGGTAGCTTATTTTCTAGCTTAAAAGTAGTAGGCTAAAACTGTTTTAGCACTTATTCTCAAATAATCAAACCTGTGTAGCTGGTACAATAGAGGTTAAGAGCAGTTGTGTTTAGTTGCTTTTGAGTACTTGTAGCATATTTTAGCTTCTGTAATCAGTTGGTGCTCATTTGGCACCTTTGGCTTATACCAAGTGCTTATTTATAAGCACTTGTAACTGCAGTCTCATTTTCTTACACATAAGCCACCTGTTTTTATATTTTTCCTAGATTCTTAATATTATTTTAGACTTATCTTGAATTTTTCAGATTTTTCTAGGTCAGTTTGGTATTTTTATTGATTTAAAACAGTTTTTAAGTCTTTTTAATTAGCCTTTAATACAATTAATTCAGAAAAACTTCAAAAAAATAAGTTTTCATTTTTCTTAGGTTAAGATAAATATAAAAAGTCAAAAAAATATTTTTCCAGATTTTTCTTAGTTAAATTTGTATTTTTAAGCAATTTAAGTAGTTTTAAATAGTTTTTAATTCATAGAAAATACAAAAATAGTCAGAAAAATATAAAATTAGTTTTGAAAATTCTCTTTAGTTATTTTAGATTTTTCTAAGTAATAATTTCATTTTTCTAGCTTTATTTCATATTTTCTTATATTTTAGGGTATTATTAAATAGTTAAAAATAGTTTTTAATTAATAATAATTAAATAAATAGTTTTAAAAATAATTTTCTTTTTTCTATAAATTTTCTTTTATCAATAGGTTTGTAAAAATGTCATTTTCATATTTTTAGGATTTATATTGTTCAAGTTTTACATTTTCTATTGTAAGTCACGTAGTTTTAAATTAAATTTTATAAAGAAATATCAAAAACATCATTTTGCATATAGTGATAGCGTTTATTTAATATATTTTATCTTTTTAATTCTCTTTAATTTGCATTTAAGCCCTTGTAGTTTACATACTTTTTCTGTAGTTATAATAAATCAAATCCCTTTTTTCCGTTCAAATTCTCTCGATCACTATACGTTTGATTATTCTCGCACAGCTCGTTGGGACATTACGACCTGGGGAAACACTATACTCTCCTGATCTTCATTGCATTGGTGTCTGAACTGTTTTAAGTTCCTTACGGTTAGCCATTCACAAGTGGCTAGCTTGTGTGAGATAACTTGACGGTTTGCCACGAATCACTCACAATGAATGATATCTTCCCAACTGATTACAACAAGAAAATTGGAAAGAACAACCTCAAGGTCGATTTTGAGAACTTCACGTGCTCAGAGTCATCATGCAGGATTGTTGTGGATATTCTCAAAACTCATCCCTACAACAACATGCTAACCAACTCAGCAACTGTACCGGAAATCTACATTCATCAATTCTGGCACACGATGAAAAAGGTTGATGGTCAAGATGTTGTCACTGTGACTCTCAATCATAAGGAAGTCACCGTCACGGTGGCAGATCTTCGAACAATTCTTCTTCTCCCTGCTATTCAACCTACTGACTATGTAGCCATTCCAAATGAAGAGGCTACAATACAATTCATGGTCGACATTGGCTATGATGAAGCTGCTGGAGTCATTACCAAATACTCCACAGTCAATCTTACGAACATTCCTCAACCGTGGAGGACATTGTACATCATGATCGCCAAGTCGGTGTCTGGAAGAGACAGCGATCATGAGCATCCTAAACTCATACACCTACAAACCTTCTGGGGGATGGTCAACAAACAGCATATAGACTTTGCTAGTCTAATATGGGAAGATATGATGTCCCACCTCAAGAAGCCTGGGACAAAGGTTCCATTTATGAGATACACGAAGCTGTTAATTCAAAACATTCTCGGGAAACATCTGGACATTCACTTGAGAATTAATGACCCCAAGAATCACTCTGCATTGTATGAGCCTACATTGAACATTGTCAGATTTAAAGACTTATCAACAAAGAAACAAGGTGTAGTACTACTTGATTGCCTGCTCATTGACAAAATCAAAAGTCTTCCATCGTAACTACGATATCAAGAAGCAGTGAGTGCAGGCAAAGTCGGCTTTATGGATGAAAAGACTTAAGTTGTTCCTGTCAAGAAGGCCAGAAGATCAGGAAGCACTGGTAGTGTCGGAAGCACTGGGAGCGCTCTCAAGTCTCCAAAAAGGCATCCAAGCTTAAAAAGAAAAGTCCCTTCTCAGGTCGCTCATCCTAATCCTAAACCAGAACCAACACCAGAGGATGACGACTCTGAAGCTACTGAGTCTGAAGAGGTGGTCTACCATTTCGAAACTGCTACAGATGAAACGACCTCACTAAGGTCAGATGACAAACCACCCTGTCCCAAATCTGGCAAAGGGAAGACACTAGTAGCTGAAGACGAAGAAGAAAGGTCTGATGATGATGAGCCAAAGGATGAACAACAAGAATTCCACAAAACTCTCAAGCAACTGAGGCTACAGCATGCTGCTATGGAATTCAACCTCCAACAAACCAGAGGCCCTGGAGGTTCCAGCGGTGGATCTCTCGTTACACCAGTTCTTGATGCGGTTAATCAACCCGATAAGGGAACTGGTGCCACCGCTAAGGAATCTACAGAGCAACAACAACAAGAGTATGAGGTTCCATTTGATTTTGAGGAAGAGGAATAAGAAAAGACGGAGAGGATAACGGGCGAAGATGTGGAGAAAGCGGCTAAAGAAAAGGCTGAAGCAGAAGCTCGGCTAAAGCTGATGAGGAAGAAAGGATTTGCATTGAAGCTGACAGTTTCATCCAAGACAATCCCGATCACAATCCTAAACAATCTTCTGAGCCACATCAAGACCCATCTACAACTGAGTCATCATCTCACTCCTCACCACCACCATCTGATAAAACAACCACCAGATCATCTTCCAAATCAATCAAGAAACCCTCTGACACTTGGGCATCTCGTGCCAAAACCAAGATCGTTAAGGCTGTTAAGCAAGCAAGAAAACGAAATGTGGTTAACAAAATGTTGAATCAGCTGGCTGACAGGGTTAACTTACTCGGTGATATGATGAACGAGTTCTCGGAGGAAAGAGACCAGATCAAACAATTCCTCAATAGATATATTCAAGGTGAAATGGACAAGACGATTAGGGGCTACATTCATCAGTTCCTTCTCGAAATTGTCCCTGATGTTACAAGAGAAATGTTTGCTAAACAACTTTACCCATATCTGAAGAAAATGCTGAGGCAAACAATTACGACAACACCAGTGGTTATGCAAACCTGACCAGTTTAGCCTCTGAATGTCGCTGAAGCTGACTTGATTTCACAGTTGATTATGCAGATGTCTCCTCGATCTCTAACTTTTACATCTGATGAATCTAAACTCTTTGAGGCATTGCTTACACATCAACTCAAGACAACTTGCAAGGAAGAAGCTGGTCAGGAAAAGCGACCAAGAGACGATGATGATGCGGACAAGGATCCAAAGGCTAAACGACGAAATAAAACTGGCGAGTCCTCATCTAAACCACCACCACCACCAAAGACCACCTCCACTACACAAGCATCACAGAAGACTTCTGCATCTGATAAACCTCAGGACTCTGAGTCTCCACTACCATTGGAGAAAACTGGTGATAATTTCCAATACACCAGTGGTGAAGACGAGGAAATTCCTGAGCCCCAGCAACAGCCCCTATCTCCAATATCAACTAAGCAGCAACCAGGACCATAATCAAAACTAAAGAAGAAGAGATCAAGCTCTATAGTTTCTTGGTTAGATGAAGATGACACGGCAGAATATGAATGGTTTAGCAAGCTTGTTGATGCCATACCTCGATTACCGAAAGGCCAAGAACCTGTTGATGGCCATACTATAGAGCAGGTTAAGCTTATCCAGGATGAATTCAAGGTCAAAAAGATGGCGAAGAGGGAGTTACGCCAGATCAAGAGCAATGCTTTCCAATTACTAACGGACAGATCCGGCAGTGCGGTTAAAGTTGAATATCATCTCAACAACATCGCACGAGCTATGTTTAACAATAGTGACTGGGCTCAACCCGAGTCAAACATTGACTTCACCAGAAAAGATAAGACTCCATATTACACTGACTGGACCAAACCGTTGCCAACCATTGGCCGTCCAGAGCAACCAAGGATTCCTTACCATTACTTCTTCAACAATGACCTAGAATTTCTTTAGCACGGTAGTGACATTAGCAAGAAGTACGCCACATCACTCACCTTCAATATCCCAGCAGTAGTCTACTCCAACAATGCACCCATCGAAGACGAAGCCACCAGGATGTTCGTTGACAACGTGGTGGATTATGACATCGATGCCCAATATGGCATTCACCATTGGCCACCAAGGAGAAGTCTGTGCTATAGAAGCTGCCAAGTTCTAAAGTCAAACAAAGAGGTGTTTAGTGATAAAAGGATTGTTGCTATAATGAATGTCACCTTGGCTACTAAATGGGACTACTCATTCCTGAAGAAAATCACAGTCAAACGCCAAGACGAACAGGAATATGATTTCACTGAGGCTGATTTTCCGAGATTGTCGCTCAACGACATCGAAGCCATGTATCTTGCTAAGGTACAAGGTCGGATGAGACAATTCTCCACTAACATCCAGCTCCAGTTCATGACAGCCTTGTTGATATTCATTTGAAGCAGAGTAATCCAAGAACTTGTTGAAGATCTTCAACTTGCTGTGGAATCATACCAGAAACAAGTCAATCTCACTAAACCGTTGCTACACTTTCCTGACATCAACCAACTCTCTCAGTACATCATTGTGAAGAAACCGAAGTTTGGAGTTGTTTACCGCAATGAACTTCACCACAACTGTTTCATGGTGTACAAAGAGGTTCACAAATTCTGTGATCACACTCTAAAGAAGGTGCGTGATGGGATAGCGTATCGGTTGAAGGTGATCTGAAGCAAGGAACTAGGTCAAAGAAGCGGTGGAATTCTAACGAGAAGAGGGATGTTAAGAGGATAATCCAGAGGTTGGATGAAAGATTGTTTCATAGAGATCAGATGCAAAAATTAGAGAGCTTTGTGGGTGGAATACAGAGTTTCTCAATTAGGGGTTATCAACGTCAAGAGAGAACTCCCGATCTTTTTGACGAATTGATTGGTACTCCTTAAACTATTTCATTTATTGATATTTGGATAATATGATTTGTATAATTGACAATGGCTTGTGCACACATAACAGTGTATAACCAGTACTTGTAATGAAAGGCCCATGTGGTACGCATCAGTGCCACAATCTTATAAAAGGAGCGAAAGTTTCTTACTTTTGAGTAAAACTTATCAAAACTTTCATTTTTTAAAGTTTTGCTCAAAAGAACAAGTACTTCCCCTTATGTTTTCTAAACCTCAAAAGTTAATATTACTTGTTGAGGGGGAGTATTTGCTAACAAATCTTTGTTCACAAAATGTTCTTCATGAAAATCTTCCCACAAAACTCGAAATGGACATATTCGATATCAAAATTTCATCAAAAATAACATTTATATGCCATTTTTGAAGGGGAGAAAAATTGTGTGATACAAATATGTTTTAAATTTGATGGAATCTTCATGTGCTAAAACTTAACCCATGAATTAACAAGATCTGAACTGTCATACATCGAAAAGATTTGTCTTCCAAGACTTATCCGAGTATATTCTACCTCTTCGAGAAACTCTTGATAGACATGAACTTTGACGGGTTTGACAACCTGTTCAAGATTTGTCCACACCTTCAAGGTAGTTATTAGAGCTAATTGTCACCTAAAAGCTGACAATGCAACTCTTTAACTATACAACGTAACCGTGTCTCGCGGGGAATTGTCTATCTTGAGTTGATCAATTCAAAAGTGCGAGCTCTTCCATCACTGTGCAGATTTCCGTTAAAACACTTGAGCACATGTGGAGGGGGAGTATTTCTAAAAATATAAAACTCTTCAAGTGTTACAAAATGCTTTCACTCATAAACACTTTGAGAGATTTTCGAGAAAATGGTTTTATGGCAACATAGGATAGTCATGGAGTTATAAGGTTACTAAGTTTAGGAATAAACGTCCTATGATCCGCCAGAGCCGGAGGGATCTACCCAAGGACATCACCAATAGTTAAAATTTAGAAGTCCTTAGGTATGATTATAAAAAGGAGAAAATGAGAATCAGAGAAAGAAAGAGTTGAAGAATTAAAAAGAAAAGTAAAGAAAAGGGTGAAAAGAAATAGCCCTCCAAATTATTCAACTTAAGGCAGACACCCGGTTCAATTCATATGCTATTGGCTGTCACTAGATGACACCGGTATTGAAGATTAAAGTCGTCATGGACCTAGTGACGCATGCACTAAACCTTCTTAGCCACTCAATTTTCTCTCAACAGAAGCTTGTTTCATTCTCACAGGGAATCCTACGTAAACTATCGGCTGTCTCTTAGAGATTGCTGGTATTGAAGAAGGAGACCCTTTCCCTAGTCTCCGCTCAGGAAAACCAAAGCGCACTATTGAGTCTAGAGCCACAAGATTCATAAAAAGATCTCTTAGGAACACTTGACATTTCATCACTTGTCGTTCAACATTAAGGATGCAAGTGATACTTTATCGAGTCCTTCACAGATCTTAGCAATCTGTCGAGAACATTTATGCGAGGTTCACAATTGTGATCGTCAGTGATTGAATGGAAACTCCTGCCAGGGTCAACATCAAACAGCCCTGACAGCAGGTCACTTCGGTAACTCCTAGTGGGTTACGCTTAGTGTTGTCTCAAACGGTTTACAGTTGTGAGGTGATGCTTCGATGTACCTCAGCGACTCACCTGAACTGTTGGTGTACTTCGGTACATCGTGTTATCCTACTTGAGGGACTCCAGTTTAGGAACAGCCTTTGCTAGAATTAGAGATGTGTTTTCATACTATGCTGTTAACATGCTTGAAGTTCGAACTTGTAAGTGCTGGAAATCCCGCTAAGGAGATTCCTTTCAAGAATCGAGTCCTGAAGATGTGGGTCATTACTTGAACTTGTTCAGTGTAATTCCAACTATCGCTTATGGGATTCGGATGGCTGATTCGCCCGACCAATGTGAATGGAATCAAGACATTCATCAGAAGAACAATCGTAGTGGTCAATTCTATAAGAAACGACCATAATGATTGATTGGTGTTTATCACTAACCCATTCTTATGTTTTCTTCTTATGGATGCTCCTGGGAGATGATCGTGTTGATTCTTCACATGCTCATACCATCAACACAAATTGAAGTTCTCTCGTAAGGCAACACAAAAGTCAGAATGATTCTTCTTAAGCCAAAGAATCTACAAAGTTTAAAGACTAAAGAGAATTACATCAATACTGAAATCCAACGTCAAAGAGTGTGTGAGCATGTTGGAGAAAGACGTGGAGACACCTGAGCAACGAAGCGGACCTGATGCAGACAACAACAACATAACATCACTATATCCACACTAGAACTAAGAACAAAGAACAAAGATAAAGAAGACGTCAAAGTTGAAAACTTCAAAAGAAACAAGATCCTCACACTGGGGAGATTGTTGAAATCAAGACACTTCTTCTCACAAGAAAGAGGAATGTCAGAAGACGTCAAAGAAACTGCTATTACATCAACACCAACAACTTATCCAAGATTTATGGAGTCATCATTTACTTACCAACACTTAGGGGGAGATTGTTGGAATCAATCCTAACTTATAATTCAAGTGTTAGTAATTAATATGTAATATGTTGCTTAAACTAGGCTTTTAAGTTAGTTATTAATGGCACGGCTTATGTAGAAAGCCCATAAGCCTTGGCCCAAGCCCAATAATGAAGAAAGGGACTAGACTTGTTGCCCCTAGCCCCCTTCCCTTATGAATAGTCATGTAAACCTTCCTTTGAAGGTTGGTTGTTCACTTCTTAATATCACCTACGCCTAACTCTTTAGTATTATCATACGTGTGTGTTATTGTGTGTTCAACCAATCACCTTTACCTCTATTTCTTACATATTGATCCTTGTGTTAACTTATGGTAACCTATCAACTTGAGAGTTTGTTAGCACCACACGACACAAACTCTTTATGGTAGAGAAGCCTTCACAACGTCGCCTACTCTTTTTCCCATATAAGGCTAGTCACCGGGTTCATCCACGAGGTAGAACCAAACCTATCACAACGTCGCCTACACTTTATCCACTACAAGGCTAGATACAGAGTTCCATTACAAAGGAGGAACTACTACCCAACACTACACAACACCTATCCCAAAAGAGACCCACTCCTTATTACAACATCATCAAGGATATCAACATCCTTGGACACAACCTATCTATATTTGTACATCGATGCACCGTATCGATTGCACACCTTTGGAATATTTCACTAATGCCCTTGACATGATCTTTTGACACCTTTCACTAATGCCTTCATCATGGACCTTTGGCACTCTTAACTAATGCCTTAGACATGGACCTTCGGCACCTTTCACTAATGCCTTCGACTTGAATCTTTTGGCATCTTTCACTAATTCCTTCAACACAACACTTCCAGAGAGAAAGAAAGAACTATCAACAAGAGAACTTCAGTAGTCTTGATGATGACGAAGCTAGGCAACTCATGGACTTGAGCTTGCTTGAATTCAAGAGGTGGTGATCTCACCTTTAAGAGGAACCTAGAGAATCACACAAAAACAAACACAAACTACATAGAAAGATCCTTTGGATATGAGGTTAGAGAGTTTACAATACTAGGAGAAAGTATATGTGGAAGTGGCAACTTTTAACGAAGAAATGGCTCACTATTTATAGACAAAAACATGCTACTATTCCATGGATCCCATGGATCCCTTAATCGAGGGATCCGTCTAGTTTATTCCTAGGGATCCATAGGACGCTCCCCCTAAATGGGTTGTGGCTCATGGATCATGGATCATGGGTTGTAGGCTTTGATGCATGGGTATCCAAATAGATACAATGTATCTAGAAGATGCAATGCATCTAGTCAATGGGTTAGCTCCATGGGTCATGGATAATACCTATTATGACTTATGCATGATGTCATACAATGGGTCATGGGTTATGGATCATGCTCCATGGGTATGGGTCATGGAATTTGGGCTTTACCCAACTACATTCAATGTATTTAGTCAATGGGTCAAATACTTGGATTTCTACCCATTATAATACATACTAAGTATGTATATATCTACCCATTATGTAAACACTAGCTGTTATACATATGCATTACTATAACATGAAAACAATATTACTTGTTTAGTGATTTATATGAAAAAGTAAGTGTTTTAGTAAACTATTGGCTCAAACCATTTACGTATTTTATTTGTTTCGTTAAAATGATTTATGTTTGTTATCGACAAAACATTAAAAGATCGTAAAATATAAATAAACGTTTTTACGGCTTATTTGTATTAACAATCCCCCCCTTTTTGTTGATGACAAAACATAAGATTATTTTAAGGAAAAACTAAAATTCTTAAAAAGTTTGAATTGGAGTTTTTACTCTCTTCTCCCCCTTTTTGTCGAAACAAAAAGAGCGTAAAAAAGAAACTAACACATTGTTTTAAGAAAAAGATGTGAAAAGTAAAAATGCAAAAAATAGAGACTAAGGGAAGAGAAGGATTCTCGTCTTAGCTCCACCTTGACCGGTCCATCCCTTTGTGAGGGCATCAAGTAATTAGAAAGACTAAGCGAGTGCTTTGCAATTTTGATTGCAAATGGTTTTGTCTTTTTGACGAACATGCTCCCCCTTAACAAGTGCTCCTTTGCAAGGAGGATGTCATGTAGTTATTATAATCCTATGTGAAAGTATTTCAAATAATTTTGCAATTGTTTTGCTTTGACAAGAAACTCCCCCTAGCTAAGGGTGTCAAAGTCTTCATGTGTATATTGAAAATCTACAAAATAAATGTTAGAAAACAAGTATATAATGCATAATTTCCTGAAAATAAGACTCAAGTTAGTAATAGAAGAGTCTTCTGTTGCACGGATCCCACGATTCCCCCCTTGGAGGGATCCGTCTAGGCTAAAATGAGGGATCAGTCTGCCTGTAAGCTTAAGACAGCAATGGTGATGTAAAGTGTGATGTTAACATCAATAAGAGATATGTATTAATGCACCAAACATATTCTCAAGACAATATGGCATATAACATGTAATTTCATTCAATAAAAATATGAGAAATGATCTACATATCTCTAAAACTAAGAGAATGACTCAAACATGTAATACATTTTCTACTAATTCTAAGAAGTAACGGAAACCTATAAAGCATCAATGTGCTTGAATCTAAGGATGAGTAGACTTGTTGATTTGGTCTAATCGTTCAAGGAGATGATTAAACATGAAATGAAACTCATTTCATACTTCTTGAACAAGTCCTTGGGTGATTTGACAATTAGAGCAATTATTGTCATGACTAGAAACCGGAGGGGGTGGGATGTTTTGAGGAGGTTCCATAAAAGATGGTGGATGTGTGTTGAGCAACGTAGGATGTGGTTCCACTAAAAATGAGGGTGATGATGCATGAGTTGGTGGTGGTAATGGAAAGTCCTCTATATGGTTAGATCTTTGGTGATTCCTTGTCTCCAAAGATGGACCATTTAGTGATGAAGGTGGTTCCCTAATTAGCGCGCAGGTTGGTGAATCTAGGTTCTAGAAATGAAGGCTTGGGTGTTTTACTAGATCTAGGTGTGTTTGGTTTAGTGTTTGATGAACCTTTTTCCAACTCAAAAGGTCGAATGCTAATTCTAGCGGTTCTTTTAGCCATTGTTGATTGAGTTTGTTGAGGGGGAATTCTTGCATTTGGACTTCTTATGGGTAATGACTCGGTGGACCATATGTTTTCCCGGATCCCACGGTTCCCTCATCTAAGGGATCCGGAAAGTTATAGCTTTGGGATCCGGCTACTGCTGATCAGTAGCTTCTCAGCAAATGTGCAGTTTTTGCACTCTTTAGAAAATACTCATCCTAATCATTTCTACATTCAATAAATATATACAAGCAACAAATATAACGTATAGTAAGTAAGGACAACTAGAATGTAAGCAAATGAGCGGGACCGACTACTTGATTGAGATCAAGTTGTCGTAAAATTCTCATTTCCACGGTTCCTAATTTAGATGTTTTATTCTATGTTATGCCATCTTCTACGAGCTACGTCCTAAAATACATAAATATTGTTTAGATTGTTTACAGACCATTGTTCATAAATTGTTCGCAAATTAAGGTCTAAGATGTGGAAAACTAGAAGGGGGGGGGGTTGAATAGTTTTACCAATTAAAACTTCATTTTAAAATATTTAGATCGACTTATGTCAATCTATTTAGATGTGTATGTTGGACGTTGATAGATAGATATGTAAAAGTGTAATGAAAGATAAAGAGTAAGAAACACATAACCACGACATGAGTATTTATAGTGGTTCGGCTACAAGGACACCTTCCTTGCCCTACTCCACTTCCTGAGTCACCTACTCGAGAGTTCGTAATCACTACACGACACCAACTCCTTATGGCGGGGTCGCCAACCCTTTTTCCGGTACTAGGCTAACCACCGGGTTATTTCGCCAAGGTGAACCACACCTACAACAACGTCGCCTACCCTTTATCCGGTACTAGGCTAAGTACCGAGTTCCATTACAATGGAGGAACTACTACCCAACACTACACAACACATAATCCCAAAGGAGACCCACTCCTTATTACAACATCATCAAGGATATCAACATGGGTTTTTTGGTTATGGTTCATGGGTCATGGGTTATGGGTTGGTCCATGGGTATTTCCTTAGATACAATGTATATAATAGATGCAATGCATCTATTCAAATGGATATGGGTCAATACCATGGGTTATGGATATGCTCCATGGGTTGTAGTTTTTACTCATTTTAATACATATTAGTTATGTATATATTTGCCCAATATGTAAACACTAGCTGTTATACATATGTATTATTAAATCATAAAATCACTTATACTTGTTTTAGTGTTTTATGTGAAAATGTAAGTGTGTTAGAAAACTATTGGCTCAAACCATTTACGTATTTTATTTGTTTCTTTAAAATGATTTTACGTTTGTTATCGACAAAACATTAGAAGATCGTAAAATATTAATAAACGTTTTTACGGCTTATTTGTATTAACAATCTCTCGCTTTTTGTTGATGACAAAACATAAAATTATTTTAAGGAAAAACTAAAATTTGTAAAAGTTCGAATTGGAGTTTTTACTCTCTTCTCCTGCTTTTTGTCAAAACAAAAAGAGCGTCGGAAAGAAACTAACGCAATGTTTTAAGAAAAACATGTAAAAAAGGAAAAATCTAGAAAGCAAGTGACGGGAAATATTCTCGTCTTAACTCCCCCTTGACGAGTCCATCCCTTTGTGAGGGCATCAAGTAAATAAAAAATAATAGGCTAATGCATTGCAACTATGTTTTCAAATGGTTTCGTCTTAGTGATGATAATGCTCCCCCTTGATGATTGCAACTTTGCAAAGGGACGTCATGAAATGTAATCCAAATAAGGATTATATTGCAAATGGTTTTGCAATGTATGGTTTGACACAAAGCTCCCCCTATCTTAGGGTCTCAAAGACTTCATGTGTATTTTGAAAATTTACAAAATAAAGGTTATAAAACAAGTATATAGTGCATAATTTCCTGCAAGTAAGACTCAAGTTAGTAGAAAATTGGTCTTTTGTTGCACGGATCCCAATGTTCCCTCCTTGGAAGGATCCGTCTAGGAAAATTCCAGAGATCTGTCTATCTGATGACAGAATACAGCAATGATGATATAACAAATAATGTAAACATCAAAGTGAGATATGTATTCAAGCAACACACATATTCTCAAAGAAATATGGCATATAAACTATCATTCAATAAAACATAAGAGATAATCAACATATCTCTAAAAATAAAAGAATGACTTAGCCATGTAATACATATTCTACTAATACTAATAAGTGGCTACTTAAGAAGCAACAATGTGCTTGAGTCTAAGGATGAGTAGACTTGTTTATTTGGTCCAATCTTTCAAGAAGATGATTAAACATGAAATGCAACTCATTTCGCACTTCTTGAACAAGTCCTTGGGTGATTAGAAAATTTGAGCAATTGTTGTCTTGATTGGGAACCGGAGGAAATTGGATGTTTTGAGGAGGCTCTACAAGTGATGGTGGAGTTTCATTGTGAGATATAGGTTGAGGTTCTACTAAAAATGAGGGTGGTGGTAATGGAAATTCCTCCATATGATCAAGTCCTTGGTTGTTCCTTGTTTCTAATGATGGACTAGTTGGTGTTTTAGGTGGTTCCCTATTTAACGAGAAAGTTGCTGAGTGGAAGTTCTCGGCGGTGAATGCTCTAATAAATAGAGATTTGGGTAAGAGAGAGGCTCGGTGAAAGAGTGTAGTCCATGGTCTATGAATGAAGGCTTAGACGGCTTGCTAGAACTAGCTATGTTTGGTTTAGAGCTAGATGAACCCTTTTCTAGCCCAAAAGGTTTAATGCTAATTCTTGTGGTTTTCTTAGCAATTGTTGAATGGGTTTGTTGAGGTGGGATTATAGCATTATTATCTCTTACGGGAGATGATTCGGTGGATGAAATCTGATGACTCATATAACCATTCCTTTTGGATGAATGATATCGGCCTTTTGAGGGGTCAAATAGTCAACTATAATAAAGAAAATACCAAATACGAATACAAGCGAGAGAATTGCAAATCAACCGTTTTAGGAAACAGTGTCGACACGCGAAAACCCGCGAATACACGATAAGTGATACCGGGCAAGTGATTACCCGGGTCGTTTCCCAACGAGGTGTGAATTGACGGTGACGTTTGAGGTTTGTTATTAAAATGCTTGAATTGCACGGGAATTTTTGTTTTGGATTACGTTATGTACTAATTAACTAAAGGGAAAGTAATTAAGGCTACGGGAACAAAGTAAATAATGATCTAACTATTAATAAGCATACGGAACAATAAAATTAAGCTAAATTAAGTCCTAGGGTGCTACAATGCAAAAACGCGAAAACCCGGGCTAATCCCGAGCCTCAAAAAGTGAAAATGATGCAATTTAAGTCCTACGGATGTGAAACTAATTTTCCTACATTCTAAACGACTAAAAATAATTTTAGGAAAAAGCCGGGTATTTTTTCGACTTTTAAATTATTTATTACGATTTAAAAACTAAATTTAACTAATTAATTAATTAAAAATACTAAATGATTTTGGAAAAATCAGAAAATTTTATAATAAATACTTTGAATACTACTGAATTAAAGAAAAATAAAAAAACTGGTATGCGCTTTTGAAATAAGTCATAAAGAGAGGAAATAAGCTAAGTAGGCTAAACTGCTACTTGTGTTTAAATATTTAACTAAGGAAAACTTTAACAAAAATTACTCTAGCACGCTTGGTTATGTTGTATGGGACGTGTGGGTGCTAACATTTGTGCGTGGGATAGCAGAGGTCGATGAAATTCGGTGAATCCAACTACGTCATCCTTTTGCACTTTTTTTACCAACTAACTAAGGGAAGAAAATAAGTATTTTGACGAAACTTAAACATGGAAAAAGCTAGAATGAAAATTTGTATCTGAGCTTATTTCCCAATAGCAAACACTTAAGGGTGTTTGGTTATCGCGGCAACTAAAGTTATAAGCTATATAAAAAAAACTATCAATAAGCTAACTAAGGGTACAAGCTAACTAAAAGCTAAAACTAAATCTAAGAGCTACCTAAGGCATCATGGATAAGCAATAAGAAAAGCAAATAAGGTAAAACCAAAGCCGATCTGTGTAATAGCTCTCAAACAGTCCCTCGAGGGACTTTTGAAGCAAATTTGAATAAGCTAAAGTGGGAGTGAGCTTATAAGCTCATGGATCCTCGAGAGGCAGTGAAAGCTTTTGCCCCACAAAATCCTATTTAGAAGCTAAGCCCAAAGAGCTAGGGGCTAAAAAGATGGCCCAGTGGAGTCGATCCCGCATGAGGCGAGGAGCGATTCTGGTAATTTTCCAGGGCACTAATAAGCTTCGTAAGAAGCACTAAATCCTATTCTTAGCATAAAAACATGAAAGCTATGCACCTAACTATTAATTGCAACAAAAATTCACTCCTAATCTAACTTAAACTAGCTAAATCTAGGCTAAAAAAAAAGGTTGAAGGCTGCTGAGATGACAGGGGGATGCTGTTGTGGCCTACTGTCGGGGTCTCAAACAGTCCCACAAGGGACTTTTGTGGCAAACAATCAACTCCCAATTTCAAAGTAAGCTAACATAGAATATCTTCGTGCTAAAAGGGACTTGGTAACATGAGTTTAAGCTAAAATGGAGCTTGTGACAAGAAGCAAAGGGAACAAACTTGCAGAGGGGACTGCAGAGACGTGAATCGAAACATTTTTTTTTTTTGATTGCATTCCACTTAAAAAAGACTCTTTTGAAACAAGTGCTACTAAATAAACTGAGTTGAAATCTAAGTTATTTGAAGACCCAACAATGGTCAAAAGTAGTTTCGACCACTAAACCCATGCTAATCCAAACATCCCTTCTGGGGAAAATGGTGAAAAATAAAATAAAATAAAATGTAAGACCTGAAATTCTAAAGCCTGATTTTGCAAATTAAAACAAAAGCTCACAAGGGCTTATGACATTCTGAAACACCTCGTTGAGAACTTGAATTCAACACATTAAACAATGAAGGCCAATAAAGCATACTGCATAAACATAAGACTGAAATTGAACTCTAAATTTAAATTGCAATGGAAATTAAAATTACATGAAATCTTAAATGACATTAAAGTAAAAGCTGGACTAGAACATGAGATTCTAGACAAATTTTTACATATTCTCTACACTCCTATTTATACAAAAACTAGAAAAAGTCTTGTGTCTTTGTCTGCTTCTGGTAGTGCTTTGTTTGTGAGAGAGATGAGTATTGAGCTTTGTTGTGTGCTTTTGAGACTTTATCACAGCCGTCAATCCAAGCTTGGTCACCAAGCTCTCTTTCACAGCCATTAGATTGGAATTTATGTGCGCATGGATTGCTGACCTGGCTTGGGTAACATGTGAAGAGTTTTGGATGGTAGCAGGGGTGAAAGAGATGGGAAGATAGTGATGGGGAGAGATAAGCTTTTGGCGCCAAAGGATTTTGGTTCTGGGTTTTGACAATGGGATTGGGTCACATGGGTATATTTGGGTGAAAACAGGTTTTAATTGAAAAGGGGTTAAAGGGGGTTTGGGTAAATTGGGTGAAAAGGGGGTTTTAAGTGTTTAAGGTTTTATTTGTGTTTAATAGTTTTAAAGTAAAATGTTAAAATTTGTATATATATATTGTTATATATATATATATATATATATATATATATATATATATATATATATATAATTTTTATATTTTTTTTAAAGAGAAAATATTTTTAATGAAAATTGGTTTTAATAAAATAATTGTTGTAAATAAAATGGTTAAAATAATTGTTTTAAATGAAAGACGGGTGAATTTGTAATTTGGGTTCGGGTTTAAGGGTAAAAAGTAATTTTGGGTTAGGGTTTGGTTTCGGGTTTGTTTTCCCAAGCTCACTCCCTAATATGAATCCCGGACTCTGAAAAATGTAGAAAATCCGCTTTCGGCTCCATCAGCAAAGCACGTTTTCCATTCCGAGCTCAATTCGTCGTTTTGCCTACTTTTCGATCCTTTGTACACGAAATACATAAAACACGGTCCAAGGATATCTGCAGATATATTTGGTCATATTTTCGTGTTTTAGACATTTTTGTGGTCTTAGATGGTTAAAAATGATGAGTGAATAAGCACTCATCAAATCCACCACACTATCAATTGCTAGTCCCTAGCAATCCGATCATATAAAGTAATGAAAGGATCAAAAATACCAAGAATACCCCGTTTCGACTTTTTATTCCACTACGAGAAATTTAAAACTTGAACGTAAATAAATAACATGCTTGATTATCAAAATATGGCATCATAGAACGGGATTCACACAAAATGGGTGTTTCCGGGGAATTGTAATCGTCATCCTCTTTTTATACTCTCAAACCAAGCTTAAACTTATTGTGCAAACGTTTTTGTAAAATGCTAACACTACTTATATCAATAATCTATGTAAGTGAGACTTAACTTTTACTCCGCAATTTATAAAATTTAAGTGTGTGTGCTCATTTTCAAAAGTTTGACCATTGAAATCGACATTTGTTATGGTTGTTATCCACTTAACTAAAGTACTAACCTACGAAGCGATGAAAGTCTAAGAATCGAAAGAGCCTCTTCCATGTAGCGGCTTTCTTCTCGGCACATCCCAAAACATTAGTTTTAAGTGACCGGGCTTTTGACACCTCACGAGAATAGTACGGAATTAGCGGAATTGATTCCAAAGATTCTGAAGCTACCGTTAAGTTAAAACTAAACCTAAATGGATTACAACGCCGAAAATTTAGAAATTCGAGATTCAAAGGTGAGATCACTCCATGTAGCGACTTTCTTCTCGGCTTGTCCTTTTAAGGAGGCTAGGTTTTCACCCTCGAGAATAGTATCGGAGCTTTCGGGATCTTTGAAATCAAGGATTTCCAAATAACCATCAAACTTTTAGACAACTTTGACGAATCTGAGTTCAAGTTCGATTTAAATTTAAGAAAAAGCAAGTTTAAGACATTTATTCATAAGCAACATAATGCTTTTATTCACGCAACTCATATTTTTCTTTTCTTTTTTTTCATTTTTCATTTTTCAACTTTTTTCACTTTTTTTTTAACTTTAAACTTGCAACTTTTGCATCATTCAAGCAACTTCGATACTTTCTTTTTTGCAACTTTATTCGATTTTAAAGTATGCTTTCAAATTTAAATAAAAAGATGAACTCGGACTCTAAATCAATTTTGCTTAAAAACTTTTTATTGTAACAAGACGATTTGAATGTTCAAAAATTTGACAATGAGCAAGTATTTAAGTCCAATTAGTTAGCTTCTGGGAGAAAAGCCATAGATTACTTATATAAGCTCTAAAGAGAACCAACTACTCCACGCATAGCATTTTCATTTGCACAACGCGTAAAACCTTAGCCTAAATGTTAAGAGAGCGACTAGATCAACCACTCTAGCAGAGTCGGGATTCCCTTGTTCTAGCCGAATCAAGACTAAACTACCATTAATACCGAAGCATCAACGCATTATTTTTTGCAAAAGCACTTCTTGTAAATGTAAATACTTGACTTAAAGCGATACAAATTTTAAAATTTTTGGTCAAAACGGGGGTGCTAGGGTACTAGAAGGTACATAATGTGATCAAAATTCGCTAGAATTCCCCCCACACTTAGAATTGAATATTGCCCTCAATATTCAAAGCACGAAAGCGTAGCAAACTATAGAACGGAAAAAGGTAATACTACTAGCCAAGTGTTGAGCGAAATCTCTTTTCACAAAAGGATTAATAAGATATCCCTAGATAATCATTGTAGCAAAAGATCGGATATTGGGTTGGATTGAAAACAGCATCAATCATCACGATCTACGGGAATCCCAGCAGAGCAAACACACAACAAGGAAACAACATGGGGGTTTTCCCCACACTTAGTGTTAGAAATAAGAAAGAAGTCAGAAACATGGGTGGATACCCATGAAATGCTCTTATTTTGTTAACCGAAGTCGCTAACCCGACTTTCGACGAATTCATTGGTCCATGGGGAGCAAGTGGAAAATCTCCATCGGACTTTCATTCAAATGGTTTGGATAAACATTGAATGTGCTGAAAGTTCACTCCGATGAGATATTACGACTCAAAAGAATGAGAAATGCGGGGTCAAAGATGGTATCTTCCGTAGGAGATAAGATATGGAGAAGAAATGGGATAAGAAAGTAGGGTGTCATTGAGATGACAATGGGTGGGACGGGTGGGCAAAAGATTAGATTGAGGAACATTGAGCGAATGTTCAACAATCTTATCCACCAACATTGAAAATATCCGTATCGAAGCTTAGAAGAGGTTCCATCATCCGTGGTTTAGGCGGGGCGGGTGGAAGATGGACCTAAGCCATAATCGTCACTCTGACTCAGGAGGCATCGAGTCATCCGGAGAAATGAGTCGAGCCTCTTCCATAAGAGTGTCACTCGACGAATTATCAGAAGACCAATTGTATAGAAGATTTTCCAATTCAAGTAGGTCGGCTTCAAAGTCGAAGTGCACATCATCATCTCTCGGTGGAGAATGATCAACGAGAGCGAGTTCATCGGCGAACTCCTCGAGAAGGTCTAAAGTCGAGAAGTGGGATTGCCTATTCTTTTCAAAGTAGAATCCTCGAGCTCGGGTAAAGATGTACGGGTTTCCAAGTAAAGGTCGCTATCCTCATTCTGAATGTCAAAGATTGGGTTATCTGAAATTTGAGTGAATTCAGAATCTAAGTCAAACAGAGGATTAGTGAATGCCATAGTGAAAGGTTCCTCGAACACAACAAGAATATCTTCATCATCCGAATCAAAATCGTTCTCGATTTCTCTTTCTTCGAGTTCAAAATCTCACTTTCTAAGCCGACGAGCTCAGAAGGATCTTCCTCAACATAATCGATGTCTCCACACGATAAGGAATCGTCTAACGACGTATAGTCATTTAGGACTTCGGAGATCATCTCAACAAAATCATTAGGGGTGGGAGGAGAAGAACCATCATCAACAGGCTCATCACACATCATATCGGAGACACCCTCGCTCTCACTTGGGTTGGGACAAGGTTCTCAAGACAAGACGGTTCGTTTCCGGAATAGTGCTAAGATGCTCATCCCGTACTACCGAGAGAGTTAACGGGCTCTTGGTGTGGTTTCACCAACAAACTTTCATCATCATCGTCAATGTAAGTCGCGAGCCATCGGGCACGTCTTGTAAGTGCTTGTTCTTTGATTCATTATTTCTTCAAGACATATTTGAATCTTAGCGGCTCGTTCCTCTTCTTCAAGTAATTCTAGCATAGATTTTCGTTGCGAGCGTTTGGTCTTGGCAAGTTCTTCTAGCATACTTTTCTCACGAGGATGTTGATCAATGACGGAAATTGTTCAATGACAGAAAATTGTGGGGGTTGAAAATTGTCAAAACAAGGAGTGTTATAACAAGGATCAGGTCCATGGTAATTTTGATTCCATGATTGACATTGGTAATCATAATGAGGACCTCCACAATTTGCACAATAAGGAATTTGAGGAGAAATATGAAATGAAGGATCATTGAAATCTTGATAGTACGGTTTGGTTCGTATGAATTCTTGGAGGGTAGTTGAAATCGTTTGAGGATAATTGAAGGAATTTGGATTAGAATCATAAGCGCGATGATTCTCGGCACAAATCGAACAAAATCCATCGGTAAGATAGTTTCACACCAGCATACATTTGTAGCAACGAAATCCTTTTGGTAACACGTCTCCACAACCGTAGTCTTGATCGAAGAAGATATCTGGTATGGGAGTAGGGATCGAGGGCTCAACAACATCACAAGTCGTATTTGTATTTCGGAAGTTGAATCTTGTGAAGTTCATTTAAGAAGTTTTCAATCATGTTCACGATTTCGTCAAAGATTCGGAGGTGGGACAAGTGGTGTGCTCGAGCTAGCAATTTCCACCACTTCGTTTTGGTCTCAGGTTCTTGTTCTTTTCTCTTAGCAGTAAATCGTAGAAAGATTTGATCAAATCTAGACGGGTTAGGCTTAGAAACAAGAGAACAAATCTCGGGTTGAGGTGGGAGGTCGGAAAATCTTGGAGAATCATCGAGAGAGTTTTTATCGGCTAATTCGCACCAATAGCAATATTTGCTTGCTCCAACCTTCCACACAGCTTACATAAAGAATCGGGATTGAGACAATAAACTTGATCCTCTATACGGCCTTTGGTGAAAACAACGACGATAATCGATCGTCGCCATGAGAATTAAACTTATAGAGGGTTAAGAAGTAGAATTAAATGGTCGAGAGGATAGGAAGGATAGAATTAAACGGCAACAGAGGGTAAGAGAAATAGAATTATACGGATAAGAGGAATAAAGAAGAATATTTTTGGGTTTTGATAAATAAAAACATAAAGGGAAAATAAATTTTGAAAAGGAAAATATTTTTGGTTTTTGGGTTTTGGTTTTTTAGGCGATAACTTCACGAGGAAGGTTCTTCAAGTCACTAATCGCCAAACCGTAATGATATTGTCGCAACACAACCTCCCGGCAGCGGCAAATTGATATCGGCCTTTTGAGGGTCAAATAGTCAACTATAATAAAGAAAATACCAAATCTGAATACAAGAATTGCAAATCAACCGTTTTAGGAAACAGTCGACCGCAAAAACCGCGAATACTCGATATGTGATACCGCAAGTGATTACCGGTCGTTTCGAGGTGTAATGTGGTGGCGTTTGAGGTTTGTTATTAAAATGCTTGAATTGCACGGGAATTTTTGTTTTGGATTACGTTATCTACAAATTAACTAAAGGGAAAGTAATTAAGGCTACGGGAACAAAGTAAATAATGATCTAACTATTAATAAGCATACGGAACAATAAAATTAAGCTAAATTAAGTCCTAGGGTGCTACAATGCAAAAGCCGCGGCTTTAATCCGGAACCTCAAAAGTGAAAATGATGCAATTTAAGTCCTACGGAGGTGAAACTAATTTTCCTACGTTCTAAACGACTAAAAATAATTTTTAGGAAAAAGCGAGTATTTTTCGACTTTTAAAATATTTATTACGATTTAAAAACTAAATTTAACTAATTAATTAATTAAAAATACTAAATGATTTTGGAAAAATCAGAAAATTTTATAATAAATACTTTGAATACTCACTGAATTAAGAAAAAAAAAAAAGATGCCTTTTTGAAATAGTACATTAAAGAGAGGAAATAAGCTAAGTAGGCTAAACTGCTACTTGTGTTTAAATATTTAACTAAGGAAAACTTTAACAAAGAATTACTCTAGCACAGTTGGTTATGTTGTGGGCGTGTGGGTGCTAGCATTTGGCGTGGGATAACAGGAGGTCGGTAGGAGTGAATCCAACTCATCATCCTTTTGCACTTTTTTTTTTTACCAACTAACTAAGGGACAGAAAATAAGTATTTTTGACAGAAACTTAAACATGGAAAAAGCTAGAATAAGAGATAAGCTTATTTCCCAACCAACACTTAAGAACATTTGGTTGTCATTGCTAAAAGTTATAAGCTATATAAAAAAAACTATCAATAAGCTAACTAAGGGTACAAGCTAACTAAAAGCTAAAACTAAATCTAAGAGCTACCTAAGGCATCATGGATAAGCAATAAGAAAAGCAAATAAGGTAAAACCAAAGCGAAAAAACTGATGCTGTAACAGCAGTCTCCAAACAGTCCCTACGGGGGACTTTTGAAGCAAATTTGAATAAGCTAAAGTGGGAGTGAGCTTATAAGCTCATGGATCCTTGAGGGCAAGCTGGGGGGCAAGCTTTTGCCCCCACAAAATCCTATTTAGAAGCTAAGCCTAAAGAGCTAGGGGCTAAAAGATGGCGTGGAGTGCTAATCGATATCGCAAGCAAGGGAAGCGATTCTGGTAATTTTCCAGAAAAGCAAGCAGTAAAGCACTAAATCCTATTCTTAGCATAAAAACATGAAAGCTATGCACCTAACTATTAATTGCAACAAAAATTCACTCCTAATCTAACTTAAACTAGCTAAATCTAGGCTAAAAAAAAGGGTTGAAGGCTGCTGAGATGACAGGGGGCTGCTGTTGTGGCCTACTGTCGGGGTCTCAAACAGTCCCACAAGGGACTTTTGTGGCAAACAATCAACTCCCAATTTCAAATTAAGCTAACATAGAATATCTTCGTGCTAAAAGGGACTTGGTAACATGAGTTTAAGCTAAAATGGAGCTTGTGACAAGCAAGAAAAGGGGCTGCAACAGGGGACTGCAGGACAGTGAATCAGAAACATTTTTTTTTTTTTTTTTTGATTGCATTCCACTTAAAAAAACTCTTTCAAAACAAGTGCTACTAAATAAACTGAGTTGAAATCTAAGTTATTTGAAGACCCAACAATGGTCAAAAGTAGTTCGACCCACTAAACCCATGCTAATCCAAACATCCCTTCAGGGGCAAATGGTGAAAAATAAAAATAAAATAAAATGTAAGACCTTGAAATTCTAAGCTGTTTTTGCAAATTAAAACAAAAGCTCACAAGGGCTTATGACATTACTGAAACACCTCGAGGTTGAAACTTGAATTCAACACATTAAACAATGAAGGCCAATAAAGCATCTTGCATAAACATAAGACTGAAATTGAACTCTAAATTTAAATTGCAATGGAAATTAAAATTACATGAAATCTTAAATGACATTAAAGTAAAAGCTGGACTAGAACATGAGATTCTAGACAAATTTTTACATATTCTCTACACTCCTATTTATACAAAAACTAGAAAAAGTCTTGTGTCTTTGTCTGCTTCTGGTAGTGCTTTGTTTGTGAGAGAGATGAGTATTGAGCTTTGTTGTGTGCTTTTGAGACTTTATCACAGCCGTCAATCCAAGCTGTCACAAGCTCTCTTCAGCCATTAGATTGGAATTTATGTGCGCATGGATTGCTGACCTGGCTTGGGTAACATGTGAAGAGTTTTGGATGGTAGAAGGGGTGAAAGAGATGGGAAGATAGTGATGGGGAGAGATAAGCTTTTGGCGCCAAAGGATTTTGGTTCTGGGTTTTGACAATGGGATTGGGTCACATGGGTATATTTGGGTGAAAACAGGTTTCGGTGAAAAGGGGTTAAAGGGGGTTTGGGTAAATTGGGTGAAAAGGGGGTTTTAAGTGTTTAAGGTTTTATTTGTGTTTAATAGTTTTAAAGTAAAATGTTAATTTGTATATATATATTGTTATATATATATATATATATATATATATATATATATATATATATATATATATATATATATATAACTTTATATTTTTAAAGAGAAAAATATTTTTAATGAAAATTGGTTTTAATAAAAATAATTGTTGTAAATAAAAATGGTTAAAAATAATTGTTTTAAATGAAAGACGAATGAATTTGTAATTTGGGTTCGGGTTTAAGGGTAAAAAGTAATTTTGGGTTAGGGTTTGGTTTCGGGTTTGTTTCCCAAGCTCACTCCCAATATGAATCCGGACTCTGAAAATGTAGAAAATCCGCCCGGCTCCATCCCAAAGCGCCGCTTTCCATTCGAGCTCAATTCGTCCGTTTTTGCCCTTTTGATCCTTTGTACACTAAATACATAAAACACGGTCCAAGGATATCTACTTGTATATTTGGTCATATTTTCGTGTTTTTAGACATTTTTGTGGTCTTAGATGGGTAAAAATGATGAGTGAATAAGCACTCATCAATGAACCTTTGGTTGAAGAGTGTTTGCTAAGTGCTTTAGTCATGGTGATAGTGAGGATGCAATATGAGCTTCTAACTACTGATTTTTGAGTACTAGGTAAGAGTGATCACTTAGCCTCAAGAGTGTTTGGTTTTAAAAGGATGAATTTGAATTAAGAAATTTAATTCATGACCACTAAGGGGATTAAGCATGCACTAAGGTCAGTTAAGATATTTTTCAGCTCTAGGAAAACATTAAATGGTGGCTAAAAGTGTTTAGATTACCAAAGGTGGCTAAAATTTGAAGAGAAAAGCTGATTAAGGTCTTTCTGTAGACACGGATCCGTCTGTCAGACAGATATGTGATGAAATTATTATGCTTTTTGTAAGGTCTAGTACCTATGAATCTTGAGGATTTGACTTTCCTTTGATGTCTTGAGTGGTGGATATCTTAAATGCTCAACCATGAGGAGTGAGGATGTTTAATGATCGTTTTGGGTAGGAAAGTGGACTTTAGAAAGTTTAACTAAGTTCTTGAGAAGGATACCATTTGATTTGAAATGGGAAAATGATGATACTTAGTCTTAGAAATCAGACGATGATTCAAAAAAATTTGAGAAAATCCTAAAAAATAAAGAAAAATAAAAAAGCTAGTTTTAGACCTATTTTGAGGTAAGAGTGACTAAAAGCAATTTGCTAATATTGATAGAAATATCAAACTAACTTTATGTGGATGAGAATAATGTGTGAGCGTTGGGAGCAAAGTAAAAAAAATGAGCGGATATTAAACGGAATGGAAATATCAAAAGAGTGGAAAACTAGAAGGGGGGGTTGAATAGTTTTACCGATTAAAACTTCGTTTTAAAATATTTAGATCGACTTATGTCAATCTATTTAGATGTGTGTGTTGGACATTGATAGATAGATACATAAAAGTGTAATGAAAGATAAAGAGTAAGAAACACATAACCACGACACAGTATGTATAGTGGTTCTGGCTAAAAGGACACCTTCCCTGCCCTACCCACCCTTTAGTCACCTATTCTCGAGTTCGTAATCACTATCAACACCAACTCCTTATGAATGGAGAAGCCTTCATAATAAACGCTTCACTTTTCCGGTACTAGGCTAATCCCACCGAAGTCACCAAGGAACCACACCTACCACAACATCAGCTCTGCCCTTATCGCCAAGCATTTCATGGCTAATCGGAGTTCCATTACAATGGAGAACTACTACCCAACACTACACAACACTTAATACCAAAAGGAGACCCACTTATTACAACACCTTCAAGGATATCAACATCCTTGGAAATAAACTATCACTATTTGTATAATGATGCACCTCATCGATTATACGACCTTGGCATCCTTCACTAATGCCACTTGATTTGACTCCAGGCATCTTCACTAATGCCCTTGACGTGCTTGGCACCTTTCACTAATGCACGCTCTTGATCCTTTAGCATTCTTCACTAATGCTTTGACATGGACGTTAAGCACCGCTCACTAATGCTTTGCTGACTCTTTCGGCATCCTTCACTAATGCCTTCGACATAACACTTCTATGAAGGAAGAAAGAACTATCAATGTGAGAACCTCATTAGTCTTGATGATGATGAAGCATGGCAACTCATGGACTTCAGCTTGCTCGACTTCAAGAAGTGGTGATCTCGCCTTTAAGAGGAACCTAGAGGATTACACAAAAACAAAAGACAAACTACATAGAAAGATCCCTTAGGATCAGTGGTTAGAGAGTTACAATACTTGGGGAAAGTATGTGTGAGAGTGGCAACCCAAAAGGAATAAATGACTCACTATTTATAGAGGAGAAACAACTACTGTTCCACGGATCCCACGGATCCCACCTTTAAGGGATCCTTCTAGTGTAATGTTAGGGATCCATGAGATGCTCCTCTTTGCCCATGGGTATTTTGGTTATGGGTCATGGGTTGGTCCATGGGTATTTCATTAGATACAATATACCTAATAGATGCAATGCATCTAGTCAAATGGATATGGGTCAATACCATGGGTTGTAGTTTTTACCCATTATAATACATACTAGTTATGTATATATTTGCCCAATATGTAAACACTAGTTGTTGTACATATGTATTACTAAATCATAAAATCATTTATAGTTGTTTTAGTGTTTTATGTGAAAACGTAAGCGTGTTAGAAAACTATTGGCTCAAACCATTTAGGTATTTTATTTGTTTCGTTAAAATGATTTTACGTTTGTTATCGACAAAACATCAGAAGAACGTAAAATATAAATAAACGTTTTTACGGCTTATTTGTATTAACAATCTCCCCCTTTTGTTGATGACAAAACATAAAATTATTTTAAATAAAAACTAAAATTCGTAAAAGTTTGAATTGGAGTTTTTACTCTCTTCTCCCGCTTTTTGTCGAAACAAAAAGAGCGTCGAAAAGAAACTAACACAATATTTTAAGAAAAACATGTAAAAGAAAAAAAATGTTGAGAGCAAATGACGGGAAGAGTTCTCGTCTTGACTCCCCCTTGACGAGTCCATCCCTTTGTGAGGGCGTCAAGTAAATAAACACTACTAAGCTAATGTATTGCATCTGTGGGTGCAAATGGTTTCGTCGTACTGACGATAACGCTCCCGCTTAATGATTGCAACTTTGCAAGAGGATGTAACGAAATGTAATCCATATGAGGATTGTATTGCAAATGGTTTTGCAAAGTATGGTTTGACACAAAGCTCCCCCATAGCTTAGGGTTTCAAAGTCTTCATGTGTATTTTGAAGATCTCCAAAACAAAGGTTAGAAAACAAATATATAGTGCATAATTTCCTGAAAATAAGACTCAAGTTAGTAGAAAATTGGTCTTCTATTGCACGGATCCCACGGTACCCTCGTTAGAGGGATCCGTCTAGGCAATTTCAAGGGATCCGTCTATCTGATGACAGAATACGGCAATGATGATATGACAAATAATGGAAACATCAAAGTGAGATGTATATTCAAGCAACACACATATTCTCAAACCAATATGGCATATAAACTCTCATTCAATAAAATATAAGAGATAATCAACAAATCTCTAAAAATAAGAGAATGACTTAGCCACGTAATACTTAATCTACTAATACTAGTAAGTTACTAAAACTTAAGAAGCAACCATGTGCTTGAGTCTAAGGATGAGTAGACTTGTTGATTTGGTCCAATCTTTCAAGAAGATGATTAAACATGAAATGTAACTCATTTCGTACTTCTTGAACAAGTCCTTGGGTGATTAGACAATTTGAGAAATTATTGTCTTGATTTGGAACCGGAGGAAATTGGATGTTTTGAGGAGGCTCTACGAATGATAGTGGGGTTTCATTGAGAGATGTAGGATGAGGTTCTACTAAAAATGAGGGTGGTGGTAATGGAAATTCCTCCATATGATCAACTCCTTGGTGATTCCTTGTCTCCAATGATGGACTTGATGGTGTTGTAGGTGGTTCCCTATTTAACGAGAAAGTTAGTGATTGAGAGGTTCTTGGTGGTGAATGCTCTAATGACTAAAGATTTGGGTGAGAGATAGGTTTGGTGAAAGAGTGTAGTCCATGCTCTATGAATGAAGGTTTATACGGTTTGCTAGAGCTAGCTATGTTTGGTTTTGAGCTAGATGAACCCTTTTCTATCCCAAAAGGTTTAATGATAATTCTTGCGGTTTTCTTAGCAATTGTTGAATGGGTTTGTTGAGGTGGGATTCTAGCATTGTTATCGCTTACGGGAGATGATTCGGTGGATGAAATCTCATGAATCATATAGCCATTCCTTTTGGATGAACCTTTGGTTGAAGAGTTGTTGCTAAGTGCTTTAGTCATGGTGATGGTGAGAATGCAATATGAGCTTCTAATTGCTGATTTTTGAGTACTAGGTAAGAGTGATGACTTTGCCTCAAGAGTGTTTGGTTTTTAAAGGATGATTTAGAATTAAGACACTAAATTCATGACCACTAAGGGGATTAAGAATGCACTAAGGTCAGTTGAGATATTGTTCAGCTCTAAGATAAAATTAAATTTTGGCTAAAGGTGTTTAGATTACCAAAGGTCTAGTGCCAATTGTGGAAAACTAGAAGGGGGGGGGGTTGAATTGTTTTACCAATTAAAACTTCGTTTTAAAATATTTAGATCGACTTATGTCAATCACGAGTATTTATACTGGTTCGGCTACAAGGACACCTTCCTTGCCCTACTCCACTCCCCGAGTCACCTACTCGAGAGTTCGTAATCACTACATGAAACCAACTCCTTATGGCGGAGAAGCCTTCACAATGTCGCCTACTCTTTTTCCGGTACTAGGTTAACCACCGGGTTCTTTCACCAAGGTGAACAACACCTACCACAACGTCGCCTACCCTTTATCCGGTACTAGGCTAAGTACCGAGTTCCATTACAATGGAGGAACTACAACCCAACACTACACAAAACCTAATCCGAAAGGAGACACACCCCTTATTACAACACCATCAAGGATATCAACATCCTTGAAAACAAACTATCACTATTTGTATAACGATGCACCTCATCGATTATACGACCTTGGCATCCTTCACTAATGCCACTTGATTTGACTCCTAGGAATCTTTAACTAATGCCCTTGACACGAACGCTTGGCACCTTTCACTAATGCCTTCGTCTTGACTCCTTTAGCATTCTTCACTAATGCTTTTGACACGGACGTTAAGCACCTTTCACTAATGCTTTCGTCTTAACTCTTTCGGCATCCTTCACTAATGCCTTGGACACAAAACTTCTATGGAGGAAGAAAGAAGTATCAACCAGAGAACCTCAGTAGTCTTGATGATGACGAAGCATCGCAACTCATGGACTTTAGCTTGCTCAACTTCAAGAAGTGGTGATCTCACCTTTAAGAGGAACTTATAGAATCACACAAAAGCAAAAGACAAACAACATAGAAAGATCCCTTAGGATCAGTAGTTATAGAGTTACAATACTTGGGAAAAGTATGTATGGGAGTGGCAACCCAAAAAGAAGAAATGGCTCACTATTTATAAAGGAAAAACAACTACTGTTCCACGGATCCCATGGATCCCTCCCTTAAGGGATCCGTCTAGTGTAACCTCAGGGATCCGTGGGACGCTCCTCTTTGCCCATGGGTTTTTTGGTTATGGGTCACGGGTCATGGGTTATGGATTGGTCCATGGGTATTTCCTTAGATACAATGTATCTAATAGATGCAATGTATCTAGTCAAATGGATATGGGTCAATACCATGGGTTATGGATATGCTCCATGGGTTGTAGTTTTTACTTATTATAATACATACTAGTTATGTATATATTTTGCCCAATATGCAAACACTAGTTGTTGTACATATGTATTATTAAATCATAAAATCACTTATACTTATTTTAGTGTTTTATGTGAAAACGTAAGTGTGTTAGAAAACTATTGGCTCAAACCATTTACATATTTTATTTGTTTTGATAAGATGATTTTACGTTTGTTATCGACAAAACATTAGAAGATCGTAAAATATTAATAAACGGTTTCTCGGCTTATTTGTGTTAACATAAGACCTTACCTTCCTTCCATTCAACCTCCTACTCCATCTCCATCTTCATCTCCATCTCTATCGCCTCCACTCTTCACTCTTAACCCCTCAATCCCTACTTCTTCTTCTTCATGAGGAAGTTAACAAAACAATTGAATATGCCCCTTGTTTGTTGGAATTCTTGTGAAGGGCTTGGGACATCCGGCAGTTGGTTAATGTATGCTAAGGAGTCGAGATGGACGTTCCCAAGGGGGTTGCTTCCTTCTCCTTCTCTTTCTCTTTCATCCAATGAATCTGTTGATGGGTGAGGTGTCTTGCCATCAACTATAATCCTTATGGTCTTTCCATCTGACAAGGGTACCATAACCTTGTTGCAAAAGGTGTGGTCATAGGAGTAAGGAAAATCATCTAGAGAAAAGACGAAGTTTGCTAGGCGAGTCAAGAGCATGGCATAGGGGAGCACCATCTTGTCCATACTTTTCACACTTGCCATTCTTTTCACCATGTAATGGGCGAGGTTAAAGTAAGTGCCAGTTACAAGGAAATAGATCATGAAGCTTAGGCAAGCATTAGGATGATCCTTATTTCCTCCCAAGCAAAGTATGTTCTCCCTTAGCACTAGTTCCCATTTCTTGTATAATGGGAACATTTCCGAAAGCTCCATTTGAAACGGATCTCTAGAGATGACCTTGGAGTTTCTCGTGACTCTTAATGGAGAGGCTCTTTCCATGAAGACGGTATCCCTTACCATAGTTACTTCTGGGATGGCTGTGAAGTATACCTCGTGATGATCCACCATGTCATGAAGCTCCGCCAACGACCATTCATTTGAGTACATACATACTCCTTGACATGGGGTACGGAGTATCCTAGCAAACTCTACAAGAGTGAAGGTGAACTCGTGCTCATTGATGATGAAGGCTATCGAAATGGTTCCATCTTCATTTTGAATGATTCTCATGGTCTAGTAAAACTCTAATACAAACACCGGACAAATTTTCTCATTAATGTTCAAGAGACATTGGAAGTTGATTTCCCCAAATACTTAGGGAATGTCGGTGTTTTTGATGAATGAGGGTTCAAATACTCGTCCTTCGTGGAATAATCTCTTTTCCAACATCTTGAAGGCTATTCGATCATCCGGGCTCAAGCCATCCTTACGATGGTACATGGGAATGTAATAAGCGGTGTCTTGGTAATCTTGTTGTCTATTGCTAGGCATGATTGGTCTTAAACATCAAAACCACAATGTGGTGTTAATTGTGTGAATAGTAACCTAATGGGATTCATCATAATTTTAGTCAATACATCTTAATTGAATTTGAAAAATGAGTTTAATTTGTATTAACAATGTTGATTCTTTGATTTAGTTTATCTTAGACAATAATGTGGTAACAAATTGTGACAAACCCATTTGAGCTCAATTTCTAAAGATGAAAATTGTACTCCTAGGAATCGAAGAATGGAAATAAAAATGTAGTGAAGATTATACTTACACAAGTGATTGTTTCTTTAGAGAAGATGATGAATTAACTCCTGTGAACAGTAAATTGGGTTTTATGTTCGTGAGTTTTGAGAGAGTAAAGTGAAGAGTGAAACTTCCATGCTGATCATTTCTTTCTTATTCTGCTCATTTCCGCTGCACGGATCCCACGGATCCCTTCTATGAGGATCCGGCTAATTCAGCTAATGGATCCGTCCATATCGCCAGGACACCTAAGTAATCTTTGATAATTTTGGTTTGGGAGTTCTAATTCTTGGCTAGGGTTGATGTTTATGCTCTATAACTTATGGTTTGGGGTTTTGATGTGTTTTACTAGTCTTATTTGACAAGGTTCCCTTTTTATGAATGAATCATAATTCTTTGGGAAGTTTTAAACTTTATGATAAAATCCTATTTTATCATAATATGAGAAGTCTCACATGGATACTTATTGACATAGATGAAATGTCAATAACCTTATATGAGGAGTGATGATCAAGGCTCTCAAATAGCCGAGGTATCATTATCACTAGTTTGTAGTTTTGTCTATAGAGATCAACGAAGAATACTATTTTTGATGATGAATTCAATATAGATAACCACTTTAGTAATTTTTAAGAGAGCGTAATGAGACTACTAAACTTAATAATTTTTAAACAAAATGACATTATTAATTCATCTAGAAAATATACAAAAATAATTTATTTGTAAGTAATTTATTAAAGATCATACCTTTGCTATATATTCTTTTTGAGAGAAGAAGTATTAGAGAAAAAATCTTCATGATCTTCTTAGGATACCCAAATCCTAGTTTGGAGAATTCTCAACAAGGAAAGTATAAGAAAGATCTATCATTATCCAACATTATAAAATATGATGATTTTAAAACGTGACCTTTTGTTTTTAAGAAATTTCCTTCCTTGTAGTTTTCAATCATACACGGATCGTATCAAGTTTTAAAAGTACAATATACTCTTAAGAAACTTGGTAACGAAGCTCTGGTACCAATTGTGGAAAACTATAGGGGGGAGGGGGGTTGAATAGTTTTACCGATTAAAACTTTGTTTTAAAATATTTGGATCGACTTATGTCAATCTATTTAAATGTGCATGTTGGATGTTGATAGATAAGTATGTAAATATGTAATGCAAAGGTAAAGAGTAAGAAACACAAAACCTCGACACGAGTGTTTATAGTGGTTCGGCTATAAGGACACCTTCCTTGCCCTACTCTACTCCCCGAGTCACCTACTCGAGAGTTCATTAGCACTACACGACACAAACTCCTTATGGCGGAGAAGCCTTCACAACGTCGCCTACTCTTTTTCCGGTACAAGGCTAGACACTGGGTTCTTCCACGAGGTAGAACCAAACCTATCACAACGTCGCCTACACTTTATCCGGTACAAGTCTATATACCGAGTTCCATTACAAAGGAGGAACTTCTACCCAACACTACACAACACCTATCCCAAAGGAGACCCACTCCTTATTACAACATCATCAAGGATATCAATATCCTTAGACACAACCTATCTATATTTGTACATCGATGCACCATATTTATTGTACACCTTTGGCATCTTTCACTAATGCCCTTGACATGATCTTTTGACACCTTTCACTATTGCCTTCATCATGGACCTTTGGCACTCTTTACTAATGCCTTAGACACGGAACTTCGGCACCTTTCACTAATGCGTTCGACTTGACTCTTCTGGCATCTTTCACTAATGCCTTCAACACAACACTTGTAGAGAGAAAGAAAGAAATATCAACAAGAGAACTTCAGTAGTCTTGATGATGACGAATCTAGGCAACTCATGGACTTGAGCTTGCTCGACTTCAAGAGGTGGTGATCTCGCCTTTAAGAGCTAGAGAATCACACAAAAACAAACACAAACTACATAGAAAGATCCTTTGGATATGAGGTTAGATAGTTTACAATACTAGGAGAAAGTATGTGTGGAAGTGGCAACTTACAATGATGAAATGGCTCACTATTTATAGACAAAAACATGCTACTGTTCCACGGATCCCACGGATCCGTCTAGTGTATTCCTAGGGATCCATAGGACGCCCCCCCTAAATGGGTTATGGGTTATGGATCGTGGATCATGGGTTGTAGGCTTTGATCCATGGGTATCCAAATAGATACAACGTATTTAGAAGATGCAAAGCATCTAGTCAATGGGTCATGGGTTAGCTCCATGGGTCATAGATAATACCCATTATGACTTATGCATGTTTTCATGCAATGGGTCATGGGTTATGGATCATGCTCCATGGGTATGGGTCGTGGACTTTGGGCTTTACCCAACTACATTCAATGCATTTAGTCAATGGGTCAAATACTTGGATTTCTACCCATTATAGTACATACTAAGTATGTATATATCTGCCCATTATGTAAACACTAGTTGTTGTACATATGCATTACTATAACATGAAAACACTATTACTTGTTTAGTGATTTATATGAAAATGTAAGTGTGTTAGTAAACTATTGGCTCAAACCATTTATGTATTTTATTTGTTTCGTTAAATTGATTTTATGTTTGTTATCGACAAAACATTAAAAGATCTTAAAAGATAAATAAACGTTTTTATGGCTTATTTGTGTTAACAGGGACCCTAAGATACTGTCCAATTCGGAGTACAAACGATTTAGGGTTTTTTTTCTCCAAAAGTCTACCTCTTAAAATACAGAAAAATCGAATTCTATATATAGATTTACAACCGCGACGGCGTCACCTTTTGCATGGGATGCCGTCTGCTCGCCGTCATTAAGGTTTTGTCTGGGCCAAGTAAATGATGGGACGGCGTCACCTTAGAGTTGTGACGCCGTCGGTCTTCAGTTAGGACGTTGTCTTGATTCTAGATCTGGGCCGTCTGACTTGAAAACTGTGAGTGAAGCCCTTCATTATTAATGCATTACACCGTCAGGTTATGTGACCAGAATTTCCACTGAGCCATCGCGTGCATGTTTTGATCAAGTCTTCATAGAGGGACAGTGTCTCCCTATGGATGGGACGTCGTCAATCTGTTGATCAGTCTTGAGTGGCTTTGATCTTGACTTTGACATTTTCTTCATGTATTTTCTTCGCTTGCATGTTTTGATCAAGTCTTCATTCCATCATTTTGCTTCCAAAAGACCTAAAAAGTAAAAATGATCAAAATTAAGCAGTAACAGATATAAAATGTGTCAAAATATGGCTTAAATGACCCCCTAAAAGCGTACGTTTTAAATCCTTATCAAATATCCCTACACTTGGTATTTGCTTGTCCTCAAGCAAATGTGCTTTTGAACAATCAATTTATAAGTTAGGGGGCATGAAGCATTGGTTTAGAATAGTTTACAACAAGTAAAAGTACCACAATAGTCATAAACAGCACGTAAATTATACACTAGCACCTCACAAGTGGTGTTTGGATTCTCTCATGTCACACCCCCAAAATATCGCAGCGGAACGATAGTGTCATTGGGGTATAACGTCATAGCACAAAGTATGGATACAGAAAACGACCTCTATAATGAGACGTTTTGAAAAGTTTACCATTCGATAAATAAGTTAAAGTTTACAACACAAAAGATATCCCAAAGTTTGATAATACACAAAGAGTTTACAAAACATGTCGAATGGTAACTAAGTAAAAGCACAAGACTCCAATGTATGCCATGCGACCAAAAGCTCCATGAAATGCTATCACCTTAAGACCTGAGATAAACATGCTAAAAAGTGTCAACACAAAGGTTGGTGAGTTCGTAGAGTTTGTTGAAAATGATTTGAAAAAATAGTCCATAAGAAATGTTGATGCAAAAAAGGCCGTGCAAATCCAATCAGTTCCAAGTTCCGCCCATACAAAACTTGCAACCTGTGTGTTTACAATCCATTGCCAAAGTATGTAATTGTCAATCTTGTTTGTAAGTAGGACATAGGTGCATACGATATATACATAAACTTAATGCAAAGAATCACACCAAGAACCTCACGAAGTCTACCTTGTTTGTCGAGTCTAACTTGTTTGTGGTGTTGCCTTGAATAACTTGAATAACAGATTATATTCACCCAAGGTCACGTCATCAAGGACACAAGGGTGGGGGCGTCAGCCCGATAGTACTATCAATACCTCTCTGCCGCTCCCAGAGTTAACCAGCTTAAGCTAAAGTTTGTATGTTAATGCATAATTGAAAACTAGTTTAGCACATTAAGGCACATATCGCAATAAACCACACACAATGTCCAAAGTGTATAAGAAGTATATTGTAACACAATTGTATAAATAGTTTGAGTATTCGCAAGAGTGAAACAAGTATTTAAGCATGTATCTCCCCCAAATAGTTTGTAGAATTTAAACAAGTAAAAGCGGGGTATGATCTCACAATAGTATGTCAAAGTTTAGAATATTTGTGAAAGTAAATAAAAATAGTTTGAGCATGTATCTCCCCCAAAAGTAATTGAAAATGTATAAAAGTAGGGCTATGAAACTCACAGTAATATGTAAAAGTTTAAAGTACTTGTGAAAGTAAATGAAAATAGTTTGAGCATGTATCTCCCCAAAACAGCTTATGAAAGCAAGTAAAAGTAGGGGCTACTAACTCACCCGGTGTGATTGATATGCTAACAAAATGAAATGCACGAAAGTGAGGCCCAAACTATCCACACCTAAAATGAATGTTTTGACTTGAGTTATGATATGTTGTCGTGAATGCATGATTTGAAAACGTATCACCCAATATGCTACTTGAAAACTAGTTATATATATAAAAAATATATTGTTACTTGAATGTGTGACGGTTTCACGTCGAGAATAAATACTTTTGAGTTAATGGTGAAAATGTAGTTAAAACTACGTAACGGTTTTAGTAATTGAAAAATCAGCTTCGCGGACTTGACGTAATATATACATAGGAAAACTAACTCGTTTTAACGTCCATTTCCCCGAACGTCCGTTTAGGCCCTCAAAACCTTGATTAAAATCGACAGCTTACTAAAGCTGTGAATAGTGTTTTCAGACGCTTTTTGACTCAAAGTTCGGTTAACCATAAATCACTCGTTTTAAGTCCGTTTTTCAAGTTCTTTATATCCACGCGAAGGTAATGAAGAGTACTAATATATTTTTAAACTTCGGAGACTTCACAGAAATTTTAAGGCCACTGTTTGGGTCAGTTAAAATTCGGACTGCATGAATATTTTCCGGAAAATTATAGTTTTTAAATCGTAACTTGGAAACCACGTATATTTTTCGTTATAACTCCGTTTTAGTCCGTTCAAAAGGCCACGCTCATAACTAAAAATCTATTTTCTAAAACTTTAATAAAACTTATAAAAATGACTAACTTTTCGAAAAAATTATAAATTTCGACAGCGCTTCAGCTTATTTTAAAATTACCATTTTTCTACTTGTTCAACCACAACTTCACCACATAAATCCCTTAATCTACTCATCACCAATCCTACTAGTAAAACAACTTCCTTTGATCATACCCAAAATAAATATTCATTATGAGGCTAAAAATATATATACAAACTTAAATAAACATGTGTAAAATTTATGTAACCATTTCTTCCAAAAACCACAACTAGACTTTGATGATCCATTTTTCAAACTTCTCATTTTTATAAACTTTTAACTAGCACATGATTGTTATAAATATTAATAGGACACATATGGGTGATAACATTTGATAAACATGAATAAAAACTACAACTTGAGCAAATATGATCATATGGACTTCATGAAATGTATGAAAAATATATATGAAAAAGTAAGAGATGAAGTTTTATGCTTACAAATGCTTGATGAGGTTTAGTGAACCAAGGATTAAGCTTAAACACCCTAGGTTTTTATTTCAAAACCTAAACAAAGAGTGTATCTAGATTGTGTAGAACTTGATTAGAAAATGTTTGATGATCACTTCTTGAGCTCCTATAGGTGGCCGGATTTTTGGGTGAAGAAGAAGAAGAGAAAAACAACTTGATTGAGACTTGAATTATTGGTTGAGAATGAGAAAAAAGTTGGAGTGTAAGACTATATATAAAAAGATCTTGAAATCTAGTTGATGCATGTATGTAATAATACATATATATATATATATATTATTATTATTATTATGTAAGTGAAAATGTAAAAGTATAAATGTAGTAGAAGTAAAGTTATTTGAGGATAGTAGTAACTTGTAGTATTGTTAAATAAGATTAGTAAGTTGTATACACATTTGAATATTTAAGGTAGCGTTAGATAAAATAAATTTTCACGGTTCAAGATAAAATATATTGAGGTCATAAAAGTTATAAAAATACATTTCTTGCAAAACTTGAGTGAAATAATAATAATCGTGTAGTTTTTAAGAAAACCGTCGTAATAATATAAATTTAACAATTTATATACCAAATAAATTTAAAACACTGGGTAAACTAATAATAACATTTTTAAAATCTTAATATGAGTATTAAAATATATTGGAATAATTTTTGGAAGTATCGGGTCAAATGTTCAAAAATAATGTTTACGCGATAACGTTTATTTAATAAGAAAATAACGTTTAATGAAAAATGCAAAACCATGTACGAATCGTTATGAAATGATAAATATGGAGTATGAGAAATGACCGGAATTTGAGAATTGTGACATTCTTCCCCTGATAGAGGAATCGCGTCCTCGCGATTCAATCGATGATACTATGGCCCAAAATGCGACAAGGGTTTTAAAAGTTTATGCTCATGTATGATTTAAATGATTATCCCAATGCTCATGCATATGTCGTGACTATATCCCATTCTAAAGACATGCTCCCTTATGATTAGGCTCGATGAGGCAGGCTTTCCCATTCTCGAGCAAAATTTCCAAAAGACTTTTAGGTAACCGATTTTTGCTTAATCCCACAACTCATCAAACAAGAACTGTCATACGATTAGGCTAAATCGGTTTAGGTAACAATTTGTTTCTAGCTCGATCTTTGCAACTCATCAAACAAGAACTGTCACGCGGATCAAACTGGAAACAAGTGGTTTGAAGAAAATCTTTTAAAAATTTGGCTCGATTACGGAATTGCTTACACATATAAGCCTACTACTCCCTTCATTGCATGATTCTTCCTGAATTAGACATAGGTGATCAGGCTATGTATAATTTAGGAGTAACTATGCAATGCTTGGACTAATCGACTCATATGATGTTTGGTGTTGAGTCATAAGTTCGCATGTATAAAGAATATGCACTTATAATGATATGATGAGATGCTATGATGATGTGGTTATAGTCTAGGAACTAAAATGCAACCTAGTTCTCTATAACCAAGGCTCTGATACCAATCTGTCACACCCCCAAAATATCGCAGCGGAACGATAGTGTCATTGGGGTATAACGTCATAGCACAAAGTATGGATACAGAAAACGACCTCTATAATGAGACGTTTTGAAAAGTTTACCATTCGATAAATAAGTTAAAGTTTACAACACAAAAGATATCCCAAAGTTTGATAATACACAAAGAGTTTACAAAACATGTCGAATGGTAACAGTTAAAAGCACAAGACTCCAATGTATGCCATGCGACCCAAAAGCTCCATGAAATGCTATCACCTTAAGACCTGAGATAAACATGCTAAAAGTGTCAACACAAAGGTTGGTGAGTTCGTAGAGTTTGTTGAAAATGATTTGAAAAAATAGTCCATAAGAAATGTTGATGCACGAAAGGCCAAATCCAATCGGTTCCAAGTTCCGCCCATACAAAACTTGCAACCTGTGTGTTTACAATCCATTGCCAAAGTATGTAATTGTCAATCTTGTTTGTAAGTAGGACATAGGTGCATACGATATATACATAAACTTAATGCAAAGAATCACACCAATCGAACCTCACGCATGAAGTCTACCTTGTTTGTCGAGTCTAACTTGTTTGTGGTGTTGCCTTGAATAACTTGAATAACAGATTATATTCACCCAAGGTCACGTCATCAAGGACACAAGGGTGGGGCGTCACCGATAGTACTATCACTACCTCTCTGCCGGCTCCCGCAGGAGTTAACCAGTTGCTAAAGTTTGTATGTTGATGCATAATTGAAAACTAGTTTAGCACATTAAGGCACATATCGCAATAAACCACACACAATGTCCAAAGTGTATAAGAAGTATATTGTAACACAATTGTATAAATAGTTTGAGTATTCGCAAGAGTGAAACAAGTATTTAAGCATGTATCTCCCCCAAATAGTTTGTAGAATTTAAACAAGTAAAAGCGGGGTATGATCTCACAGTAGTATGTCAAAGTTTAGAATATTTGTGAAAGTAAATAAAAATAGTTTGAGCATGTATCTCCCCCAAAAGTAATTGAAAATGTATAAAAGTAGGGGCTATGAAACTCACAGTAATATGTAAAAGTTTAAAGTACTTGTGAAAGTAAATGAAAATAGTTTGAGCATGTATCTCCCCCAAAACAGTTATGAAAGCAAGTAAAAGTAGGGGCTACTGAACTCACCTGTGTGATTGATATGCTAACAAAATGAAATGCACTAAAGTGAGGCCGAAACTATCCGCGAACTAAAATGAATGTTATGACTTGAGTTATGATATGTTGTCGTGAATGCATGATTTGAAAACGTATCACCCAATATGCTACTTGAAAACTAGTTATATATATAAAAAAATATATTGTTACTTGAATGTGTGACGGTTTCACGTCGAGAATAAATACTTTTGAGTTAATGGTGAAAATGTAGTTAAAACTACGTAACGGTTTTAGTAATTGAAAAATCGCTTTACGTCGGACTTGACGTAATATATACATAGGAAAACTAACTGCGTTTTAACGTCCCATTTCCCAAACGTCCGTTTAGGCCCTCAAAAACCTTGATTAAAATCCAGACAGCTTACTAAAGCTGTGAATAGTGTTTTCAGCACGTTTTTGACTCAAAGTTCGGTTAACCATAAATCACTCGTTTTAAGTCCGTTTTTCAAGTTCTTTATATCCACGCGAAGGTAATGAAGAGTACTAATATATTTTTAAACTTCGGAGACTTCACAGAAATTTTAAGGCCACTGTTTGGGTCAGTTAAAATTCGGACTGCATGAATATTTTCCGGAAAATTATAGTTTTTAAATCGTAACTTGGAAACCACGTATATTTTTCGTTATAACTCCGTTTTAGTCCGTTCAAAAGGCCACGTTCATAACTAAAAATCTATTTTCTAAAACTTTAATAAAACTTATAAAATGACTAACTTTTCGGAAAAATTATAAATTTCGACAGCGCTTCCGCGCTTATTTTAAAATTACCATTTTTCTACTTGTTCAACCACAACTTCACCACATAAATCCCTTAATCTACTCATCACCAATCCTACTAGTAAAACAACTTCCTTTGATCATACCCAAAATAAATATTCATTATGAGGCTAAAAATATATATACAAACTTAAATAAACATGTGTAAAATTTATGTAACCATTTCTTCCAAAAACCACAACTAGACTTTGATGATCCATTTTTCAAACTTCTCATTTTTATAAACTTTTAACTAGCACATGATTGTTATAAATATTAATAGGACACATATGGGTGATAACATTTGATAAACATGAATAAAAACTACAACTTGAGCAAATATGATCATATGGACTTCATGAAATGTATGAAAAATATATATGAAAAAGTAAGAGATGAAGTTTTATGCTTACAAATGCTTGATGAGGTTTAGTGAACCAAGGATTAAGCTTAAACACCCTAGGTTTTTATTTCAAAACCTAAACAAAGAGTGTATCTAGATTGTGTAGAACTTGATTAGAAAATGTTTGATGATCACTTCTTGAGCTCCTATAGGTGGCCGGATTTTTGGGTGAAGAAGAAGAAGAGAAAAACAACTTGATTGAGACTTGAATTATTGGTTGAGAATGAGAAAAAGTTGGAGTGTAAGACTATATATAAAAAGATCTTGAAATCTAGTTGATGCATGTATGTAATAATACATATATATATATATATATTATTATTATTATGTAAGTGAAAATGTAAAAGTATAAATGTAGTAGAAGTAAAGTTATTTGAGGATAGTAGTAACTTGTAGTATTGTTAAATAAGATTAGTAAGTTGTATACACATTTGAATATTTAAGGTAGCGTTAGATAAAATAAATTTTCACGGTTCAAGATAAAATATATTGAGGTCATAAAAGTTATAAAAATACATTTCTTGCAAAACTTGAGTGAAATAATAATAATCGTGTAGTTTTTAAGAAAACCGTCGTAATAATATAAATTTAACAATTTATATACCAAATAAATTTAAAACACTGGGTAAACTAATAATAACATTTTTAAAATCTTAATATGAGTATTAAAATATATTGGAATAATTTTTGGAAGTATCGGGTCAAATGTTCAAAAATAATGTTTACGCGATAACGTTTATTTAATAAGAAAATAACGTTTAATGAAAAATGCAAAACCATGTACGAATCGTTATGAAATGATAAATATGGAGTATGAGAAATGACCGGAATTTGAGAATTGTGACATCTCATCTCTTGGGTTTATATGAAATATAATACGAATGGAAATGGAAGATAAACACTCATTACCTGGCATAGTACATAAACTACCATAAGCTTGAGACTAGATCAAACCTCCATTGCTTTGGCGTAAGCACCTAGGAACAACTATCTAAGAGGTCTTTACAAGGGTTGTAACGTTAGGCTTAGGGTAAGGAAACAAATGGTTTTATTGGATAGGGGATATTTAGTTGTGGCAAGTCAAAAATCTTATGTTACAAGCATGAAAAGCGTGATGTTGCTAAGCCAAGACTCCACTCACTAACTCTAGATAACTTGAAACAAAACAAACATAAATTTAAAAACACAAACATAAAGATAGATGTAGGATGGTAGTTATTTTTTTTCCTAACACTCTCTTTTTCGATTTTTTTTTCATATCTTTTTACTCTACCATCATCTATGATAACATCAAAAGATAAGGGATTTATAGGAACATCCCTACACGTGAGTTTTTGTTTCTCTAACACTAATTGACCCGATTTGAAAAGATCAAAACACGTAGAGTATTTAATTACGTAGACAAAGGGAATTTGAATTTATCGTTCTTTCCCATTACTCCATAAAATTTTACTTTATCTATGAGTCCCAATCGTCCAAAACTGTGTACAAAAGATATGACTCGACTCAGCAACTATGCAAGTAACTAGATATTTAAACTAAAGGTTTAGAAATGATAACAATAACTCACTAAAGGTGAGTGTATACAAGGTAGGCTAAGGAGATTTGGGTACGCATTCAGGGGTGGATTTCAAACAATGCTCTTGATTGATATTTCGGAAAACCGAAACATCATGAGAACCGCGAAAAGGATAGGCTCTGAGGGGTTAACTAGGGGTATCGTGTACTAAATATGAGTACATCGCAAGGGTGTGGGGTAATTACTCAACCAATGTGGAAGAAGTAATTATAATACAGGTTTCAAACAAGGGTTATCCTAATGCCTCTTTTCACTTAGTTATTCCTAACTACACAAGTGTAGTCTCACAAGCAATCTCGGAATACATCACAAAACAAGTTCTAGAATATATTATACTACCGGTACACTCTCTAAGCATGAAAGATGAATGTTTTTGTTCCTAAAGATCTAGGGGCGAACCTCAAATTTTTAGGGTGGAATTTGAGTGGCATACGGTTTTTGTGCTAGTCATATATTTCCTATCCAGGAGACACTTTATTAAGACTAAAGTTTAGCTTGTAAATGTCATAAAAAAATTTAAATTTGGTGCTAAAATTGCCCTAACAAATATTTCTCATAGTTTATTACACCAATTACCAAGGACAAGACAAATAATCAAGTGAGTGAATAGTTTCTAAGATCCCGTTTTATTCTCCCTCCCTACACTTAAACTGAACATTGTCCCCAATATTCCACGAAAGTATCAAAGTTATGATAAAGGAAGGTAAGTAAGGAAAAGAAACAAGTACTCCCCTGATTATCTCGGTAGGATGCGTGTGAAGTTGCGGTTAAATTCTTTTCCAAGAATAATGCATGAGTAATAAGCTTCGTCTAATGAGTGTTTCTTCTTCTTGCCAAATATAACCTGCACACTTATAAGAAAACAAATGAAACCTTCGCATAAAATAGGCGGTAAAACTATAGATGACACATAACTACACAAGAAAGCAAGTAAGATATAATTCTTGTGAAATGGATGTTTGCAGGTTTTCTGGAAAGTTAAGACCTGGGAATTTCCAAAAATTTATAAGTAGCACAGAATACGAAAAACTGATAATCTGTTTCTACATAGCCTGACGTCGTCAGGCTTTAATCCTGACGCCGTCAGGGTGTCCGGACAGAGAGTGGTCTGCTGCATTTTTCTGGAACAATTCTGGAAAAATTACATCATAAAAACCTGAAAAAAGTCATGCAAAACATCCATTATGACTCGATACAAGCATTTGACTCTAAGAAACACACATATATATCAATTCCACTAATTTTAATTCTCATGGTCATGTTCTTAGAAATGTATGTTATCTTCCCTACACTTATCTTTTTTGTAAAATACCTTTATATGTAATTAAGACAAGGTTAAAGACAAAATAAATCATTTTCACAAAGTCTAACATGAGAATAAACAACAATGAAAAAGATATAAGACACAGAAATGAAAAACAAAACAAGCAAACAATTAAGCATGGGTTGCCTCCCACGAAGTGCTTTTCTTTATTTATGAGTCTTGTAGCTAGACTCAAAGTCGTGCTCCTAAGTTGTCTCATGCACGCTTACGTGCCCATATCTAAGCCACTCTAATGTTCTCTCATCCTTCTTGTAATCATCTCCTAATTCTAGGCATTTTTTTTATAGTACCTTTCATTTTTTTCTTGAGTATTTCTAAGTCCCCATTGTTTGTCTCTTTCACTAAGTATCAGAATGGGAGCCATCCGTTTACATGCCTCTATATCTTTGTATTTAAACCTTGGGTGCGTACGGGGCATTTGATAGACAAAATCCTCAATTTCACTAGAGAATGTGACTAAACTATCAACCATCCGTTCATTCAACTTAGTCATTCTCTTAAAGGGTTTTCCAAATATCACTTGAGTGAGGCTTCCATCAATGAATTCTCCTAAGTCTTCTAAAACCATGAATTCAAACACATAGGTAAAACTTCCAACAAACATATGCAAGTGAGTAACCGCATCAACAACATTGTTCCCTTGATAATACGTTTAAAGGTAAGAATGAATTCAAGCAAGCATCAAAACTCTCAAATCCTATTTTACAAGGGAATTGCATGTTGAATGGGCAATCAACCTCAATTCTACACCTAGGGTCAAAACATTGGGAGGGGTCTTCTTCCATCTCAAACCTAAATTCATCGATGACTTCCCCATTGTCAATTGTCTCACCGTCATCAAATTCCTCATCGGAATCCGAATCGTAAAAAGGACTATTATGTTGCCAATTTATTTCATTATGCCCTAGGTGATTTCCAAAGTGGTGGAAGGGTGAAAGGTTTTGTGGGATTGCGTTTTCCATTGCAGGATTGGGAGCGGGTAGTGCAAACTTTCTCCGGTGAAAGATGCCAATCATGGTGAGTGATAAGATTTACGAACAAAGACACGAAAAAGGGGGATAGACTACGAGGAAGCTAAAGAGAATGAGAAAAAAACTTACTTGATAGGAATCAAGCAAGGGAACCTAAACGAGATAGAGATCTAACTAGCTATTTTATGCCCCGGCAGTGGCGCCAAAAACTTGATGCACGCTGAAGGCACGTTCGGGGTCAAAGGAAACTTCTTTTTCTTCGAGCAAGTTTTTCAACCTCCTAAGGAGTGAACCTAATCGTTGTAGTGTAGTATGGGGTAAGCCTCAGGGATTGATATCATTATCTAGGGGAATAGGAATGCTAGTAAGAAATAAATGATGAAAAGGTGGGGCTGTGGATGATTTTTTTTTTAATCTTATTATGGTTTTCTAGCAAGCTAAGGTAAAATCTCGGGGCAATTGGTTTGAGGGTGGTACTTCTACCGAGTACTCTACTTTATCTAATTATCTAATTATCTAATTATCTATTACTACGGGTAGCTTATGTCTAATTGAGGTGTGCTCATATGATGATTAAAGATGTGTTCACCTAGATACTATTACTCCCTAGTTATCTTTTATTGGTCAGTTGAGTTGTCACGTCCTATCTTAACGCATTGTATTCCTAAAGGTCTTAGGGTATGCGTATTCCCTAGTTCTTTGAGGTTATCTCTCGTATATGACCTACGGAATCGGCAAGCCTTGGCTATTCCATCCATAAACCATATCATCATAAAGCATACTCAAGAATTAAATACAACGAAGATGCCTAGTTGCACTCCTAAGCCAATTTCAATTAAGATAAGAAACAAACTAACAATAATCAATAACTAGGTTTCATATATCTAAGCAAACACACAAGAAATTTAGCTAGACATGATAGACATGCAAGCATACACACAATCAATCGAATATGAGATACGCATAATGATAATTTGGATAAATAAACTTATCTCGATATGTCAAATAGGGTATGGGACCATAAGATACTATCCAATTCGAACTACAAACGATTTAGGGTTTTTTCTCCAAAAGTCTACCTCTTAAAATACAGAAAAATCGAATTCTATATATAGATTTATAACTGCGACGATGTCACCTTTTGCATGGGACGCCGTCAGCTCGCCGTCATTAGGGTTTCATCTGGGCCAAGTCATCGATGGGACGGCGTCACCTTAGAGTTGTGAAGCCGTCGATCTTCAGTTGGGATGTCATCTTGATTCTAGATCTAGGCCGTCTGAGTTGAAAACTGTGAGTGACGCCCTCCATTATTAAAGCATAACGCCGTCAGGTTATGTGACCAGAATTTCTACTGAGCCGTCGCGTGCATATTTTGATCAAGTCTTCATAGAGGGACGGCGTCACCCTTTGGATGGGACACCGTCAGGTACTGTTGATCAATCTTGAGTGGCTTTGATCTTGACTTTGCCATTTTCTTCAAGTATTTGCTCCTTTTCGTCCAAATGTGCTTCATTCAAGCATTTTGCTTCCAAAAGACCTAAAAAGTAAAAAGAAACGAAATTAAGCAGTAACTGATATAAAATGTGTCAAAATAGGGCTTAAATGACCCCATAAAAGCGTACATTTTAAATCCTTATCAGCTGCCATCAGATGTCGGCCAGTAACATTAGCAAGAGCTCAACGTCAACTGACGCACGCTTGAATTTTGCTCTCCTTGCTACAGAAAATGATAGAAAAGTATGTAAGTATATTTTTTATTTGAAGCTTTAGCCTTACGTATACCTTAAATTGTTTTCATTCTTATCAGTTCTATTACTTCTATATGCATTACAGCTAATGATCAAGGACAAATACGTTGCTTGAAATAAATTTGAAAAAAAATTGAACATAGTCTTTCATTTAATAGGAAATGCAGTTTCCTATAATGATGTATAACAATTGTATTAGCTTTTTAAGTTATGAAAGTTGTTCAAAAATAACATTTTTTTAAAATTTAAATAACTTATTACGGAGTAATAGATACGTTTAAATACATTTGTTCATATTATATGTATGCATTCTTGGAGTACGTATATCATAGGTGTAATTCAAATTCTCTTTTAATGTATATAGTTGGTTGAATTTGCGCTACTCTTTTTTAAAGCCGTCCAGATTATATGTCTACATTTAATTGATTATTGCTACCAGATTGGACTGCATTTGCGCAATATGAGTCACTAGATTCATTCTTGGCATCTTCCTTTACGTGTTATATGACTGCATGACCTTAGCTTTCAAAAGTTTCATTGGAATTGCAGCAGCTGGTAAATCAAGAAACGAAATTTAGAGTGTTCGTCTCAGTTTAGTATCATTGTATGACTTACGACCTTCGTTTACGGCTTCATTTTAATTGAATGTTATGCATGTATACAAACAGTGAGTGTGTCACTACTTGATATAATGTACTGACTGGTTGGTCATGATAGGTAACATTGTTAATGCCATGCTAAAAACCACTTGCGATTTGTGAATTGTTTTATTGGATAGATGCATACTTGCTGTAAATAATGCTTCACTTTGAGATCAACCATGTTTTTTACATTTAATTGATTAAGTTAGTATCAAATGTACTTGCTGTAAATAATGCTTCACTTTTACATTCAATTGATTAAGTTAGTACTTTGGTAATAGAACTAGGTAATAGTTGCTTAAACCGATAATACCATAATAAACGTAGAACTTCTGTACATAAACCTGCTAAGGGTCAAGTGCCTAGAACAAAGCAAGACACACATTTTGGAAAACATTTGCAACACCGTTGCAATAAAATTAGTTGTTCACTCTTGATGATAAATTGCCAAACCCGCCGCAAAGCGGCAAAAGCAAATCCTTGTTAATAAATATAATTACCATCAATATTAAAGAATTATACTCTATAAAACTCATTAAAATGTTTTATGGAGCTGGCACTGTTTTAAAGCCACAGCTTGAGGGATCGGCTTGAGGGAGGGGGACGGCTTGGGTGCATTATAGAACCATGACCTGAGTCAACACTATTCACACGTCGTGCCATGCTGAGCCGTCGGCTTGAAAGGATTAAACAATTGTTAGTGCTCTTTTTCTTAATGGGATCTCCACTAATTTTCAACTTAATTTGGGAGGTGATTTGTATGTTTAACACCTGTGTTTTGGATTAACATGTATTTTTTTCACTAACTTGCCAGTTAATTTTTAGGTTAGTTCTTTGCTTAACACGTGTGCTCCATTATCAGTGTGATTAGCAATATATAAATGTTGGGATTAAGAAAATCCATGTTGAAGAGTCGGTCACCCCAATTATAGTCTAGTATATCTTAGCTCGTAGACATTTTGTTATTTATTAGTTAGTTAGTTAGTTTAGCAACACCGTGGAGGACGGACGGGTCTTTACCCAATGTATGCCTGATCCATAGCCCGAAGGAGGGCATGTAGTATGTAGTATAAATACCCCTTCCCTCTAAGGGATGGGGAGTTTCTTTCAATCTAACATTTCTTTTTCCTTTTACTTTTTCTCTCTAGAAAACACCCTCTCTACTCTCTCTCTCTCTCTAAAATAGCTTACTTGTTCTTTCATCATCCTAGACCACCCGAATCATCAAACAACATATATAATGATCCTACAATTGGTATCAGAGTCAGGTTATTTTATTTGTATGTAAACGGGCTACACTTTTGGTTCGTATCATGTTTTGTGCGATTCTTTTTTATGCGGTTTGACGCGGCTGTTGTGATGTTTTGATGCGTCTTATATGTGGTTTGATGTGTTTGTTTATCTGTGGTCTAAAAATAGTTTAAGCTGGTTCTTAATCTGATGGTTTTAAGAGTTTTTAAGCAGCTTTTAAGCAGTGTGAATCTGGTGTTAAGTAGTTTGTTTAAGCTGGGATTTTAATCTACTATTGTTATGAAGCTTTGAATCCAGTTTGTAAGCAGTTTTTAGGAAGTTTTAAGCAGTTTTTATGTTGGTTCTGGATCTGCAGTTTTGTACCATAAGGTCATGTTCTTCGATGCGGTTTGTGCTTAAATGAATGTTCTTCGCTGCGGTTTAGGGATTACAAGATGTTCTATAATGCGTTTTGACTCAGTATAACTATGTTTTGACAGACTGTACAACTACGTTTTGGAAAATTTAACAGACTGATGCGTTTTGACCTGGTCAAATGCATTTTGACCCGGCCAAATGCGTTTTGACCCGGCCAAATGCGTTTTGACCCGGCCAAATGCGTTTTGACCCGGTCAAATGCGTTTTGACCCGTCAAATGCAATTTGGTAAAAGACATACTGCATTTGGACTCTTTAAGGAGCTTTTAAAAAAAAACGTTTTTGAAGATTGCTGCGATTCAGACTTGACTGAAAAGGTGAAGAAGAAGACTCATTCTTGCGGTTTGACTCAACAATAAGCGTTTTGACAAACTAGTGCGTTTTGACTCGACAGAAAGAAAAGAGAAAATCTATACTGCGTTTTGACCCTAATCTGTTGAGTTTTGATTAAAAAGGAGAAGAAGAAAGGAGGACAAGTCCAGAGTATTCATCTATCATCAAACTAAACTAATAAAAAATCCTCATCACAATTCATAAGCCCCTCGTGAAAAATCAAAACCCTCGTATACCAAAACACCATCAACAGCTATCTTACATAAAGACTCACGATCTCCATAATATAATCCTATGTATACCTCAATCTTTATCACAATATCAAACTAACAACTCAGACTACAATCAAATCTGAAATCAAAAGCATAAAGAACAAATCAAAGATCTCAGGTTCATTCGTTTGTGTACGTAAGTGGTATATCAAGACTCTTGAAGGTCTTACAAACGAACAATTCATCATCAATCTTTGTTGGAAATATCTGAAACTAAAGTTAAAGAAGATAAAAAAACATGTTATTTCTTTTCCTTGATTCGTTCTAATTGATTAACACTGATAACACATGGTTCAAGATCCGTTGTTAATAAATAAAAAACCATTTCAGTGAAGGAAAATCAAACAACAAAGAATCAAACGGGTTGACCTCAGTATCTATTTCATGATAAGTATTGTAACAACAAGGCGATTCAAGGTCTATCACATGAAAAGATATCATCATAGATCATTTTTGAAGCTTTGTTTCTATTTGTTATTCAAACACTAAAGAACGATCAATAACATTGATGTTATTATCATTACTTTGATTCGTTATTAACAACGATTAATTTCAAACCTACCTGACACCTATCATAAGATAGTGACATTCTCGAAAGCTTTATTCAAACTGTTAATACAAATAAGCCGTAAAAACGTTTATTTATATTTTACGATCTTCTAATGTTTTGTCGATAACAAACGTAAAATCATTTTAGCGAAACAAATAATATACGTAAATGGGTTGAGCTAATAGTTTACTAACACACTTACATTTTCATATAAAACACTAAACAAGTAATATTGTTTACATCTTATAGAAATGCATATGTATAACAACTTGTGTTTACAAAATATGGAAATGTACATATGTAATGAGTAAACATCTAAGTCATTAACTCATTGATTAGATACATTGAATATGTTTGGGTAAAACCCAAAGTCCATGACCCATACCCATGGAGCTTGATCCATAACCCATGACCCATTGCATAATATAATGCATGAAGTCATGTTGGGTATTATCCATGATCCATGACCTAAGACATATGACCCAATGTCAAGATACATTGCATCTTGTATAACCCATGGTTCATAACCCATAACCCATAACCCGGTTTGCAACCCAAAATCCGGACTTAAGCTAACCCAGCGCCGGATCCCTTGGATTGCACTAGCCGGATCACTCTGGGGAGGGATCCGTGGGAACCGGGGAACAGTAGAGAAATTTGTCTATAAATAGTGAGCCAGTTCTCTCTTGCAACTCACCCCTTTTAAACATACTCTCTCTTAGTATTGTGTTGTTCTATATTCACTATCGTTAAAAAGGAATAATTAAGTACTTAAAGCAATTAACAGTGAATAATGACTGAAATTAACATTAGTAAAACACACAAAGTAATTTTCAACATCATATTCTTATTAGAAATAAATCAAAAGAATACGTTATCCAAGTACTTGCGGAATAGTACTTGGGATTGAAATGACAAAGTTTGGGTGACTCCTCTCTAAGCTCAGGAAAAGTCTGAGCACAACTCTTAGAACCCACTGAGCTAGCTGAAGGATAAAGTTGTATTTGGAGGAGTGAAAAGTTGGCTTGCGTGTGTGTGTTTTAACAATTCACAAGCTTAAACTTTTCACTCATTCTCTTATGCTATTTATACAAGTATGATTATTAACTTTATCCTAGAAGACAAAACATGGATCACAACAAACACGAATATTGATATATTCGGTTACTGTTCACCTTTCTATAGTAGGCGTAAGCTTCTTTCCTTTGATAGAGAATCGTCGCTTACTATAAATAGGAAGATATGATCTTGATAGATTGAGACTGTGTATAGACTGGATAAACACTTGAGGGACTTAGTTTTATCTAGGTAAAACTTTCCCGCCTAATCCAGCTCATTCTTCAGTCTTTAAAGTCTTCAGTCTCTTTCTTCGTTTGTCTTCAGTGTTTAACAGTTGTAGAGGAGTCGAAGGGATTCAGTGAGTTATTGTCATCACTCACTGAATCCACTATCTTCTTCTTGACTTAGTCTTCACCCTTTAAGTTCCGCCTTGCAGAGTGGAGAGGCTCCTTCTTCGCCTCATACCAAGTGTCCTGAAGATAGCTCACTGAGAGACTATGCGCCAGTGACTGATTGTGTTTAACGGATTAAACACTTAGGATATTTTCTATTCAAATCCTAGTTTAAGGGGTTTGGGTATTTACCGAACCCAACAGTCTCCCCCTATTTGGATATACAAATAGCCTAGGTGTTTGATCAGTGTAAGTGAGCAAAGAGGCTTCTTCTTACACAGAATGTACTGGTGAATACAATAAGGAATATTTGAGTAATTTGACAAAAACATACATCTTTTATTGATCAGATTACATATTTCCTATCACTAGTACAAAAGGATAAAATGATGTCAGTCCAGATGGATACCCAGTGCTTCGAGCTTCACTTTCTTGGTGATGAGTGTTTCTCTGTCAGGATGGTCTCTTATTTTTGCATTCAGGTCTTGACAGAACCTGATGTTTGCTGGGATTGATCCGAGAGGCCACTGGAATATAGCTGATCATTGCAGCTACACCAGCCTGATCAATATCACTACATCTTTGAAATGTTGGGTTTCCATAGACATCAATGTGGAATAGCCCTCTTTCAGGCTCTTCAATCACCAAACAATTCACAAATTTGACACCCTCAGGCAGCTCTCTATTGCATTCTAAGCCAGGCACTTTGATTTCAGGTTGGAACTCAACTCTTTTCCTTTGCCGTGGAAGTTTGTGGTTGAGATCCTTGAGGTGCGATCAAGGCAGGCTGAATTCCCAGTTGGGCTGGTGCATCCCTCAACCTTTCATATCTTTTGCTGAGCATCTTCATCAACTCCTTGACCACCTTATTTTGCTTCTTTCCAATGATTGGACCAAGTTCATCAAGTTCAGTGATCCCAAAGTCACTGAATTTTAAGGGATCATGAACCTCAAAGTGTCTTTTGTCATCCCTCTGTAAACATTCATAGCCAATGGTATGGTGTTGGGAATAATCTTGACATCGTGATTTTTTCAGAAGCCTTCTACTGTTCATTGTCCGCTTGTATTCCTCAATTCTGCTTTTCCTGAGAGCTTCAGTTTTCTTTCTCCTTTCTTCATACTACTTTCTCATTGCAGCCATTTGAGCAGCCTGAGCATCCTTGAACTTTTGTCCCGCTGACCCTTTGGAAGCTTGCTTACATCTAATCCCATATTCTCGCTTCTTCACGACAACCTTTGCCAGTGCTTCTCCGTTCTTTTTCTCTTCCTCAGCTAGTTTCAATCTTCTTTCTTCTTTAGCAAGATGTTTACTCACCGTTGAGGTGTGAGCAGGTATTCAGTGTCGCGATTTTATAGGGAATCTTCTCAGGCTCAGCAGCTTGTCATTATGCCTTTGCCCTTGTCCCGGCCTCGAGGAAGATGATGCAACTAAGGGTGGTGGTGTTGTTTTGACCATCAGTGTTGTTGTTGTTGATGTTTGAGGTGGTAGTGAGGAGATTGGTATTGCTGAGACTGGTGTAGATGATGTTGGAGCTACTGAGACAGGTGGTGTTTGCTCCCCTTCAGTGTGAAGAGGAGTTTCTTCAGCAGTATTCTCCCCCTCAACTGTTGCCGGAGCTTCAGTGAGGGCAAGAGTTGGCGTTGGTGCGGAGGGGGACTGAGCAGCTTGACCCTTGAAGGCCTGATAGATTTCAGTCATCATAGCCTTAATCTCAAGTGTCTGCCAATGCCGTGATCTTTGCATCCAAGTTGGCCTGAGAAAGCTCCAAGGCAGTCATCCGGGGACCAAGATTCCAGGCCAGGGAAGAGGATGCCTGAGCCATGGTCGCCACCTGTGTATTCAAAGAGTCCAATGTAGCTTGAAGAGACTGGAATGATGATGGAAGACCCTGAACATTTGCAGACTTGAGCAGATCTAACAGTTCAGTAAGGTGTGAGGATTGTTGCAAGTATTCCTCGGTAGCCTTTAGCACTTGAGAGTTAATAGCTGGATCTTCTCTGACAAACTCCTTGATTTCATCGATCTTTGTGCCAGCATCTTGAAGATGTCTTAAGAAGTTAGCCATATTTTCATCCAATCGGTGAATTTGGTCATACATCAAGTCCCTGTGCTCATGAACATTTTCATCGAAGCCCTGTACCTCTGCCTTTAGATCAACATAACTTGCAGCAGCCTCAGTATGTTGTTCCCACAATGTTTTAGTAACCCCTGAGTATAGCTTCCTTGAAGCCCTGGTGATCCACTGAGCCAACTGCCTTTCAGTGAGGGGAAGAACATTGTCAAACTCTTTGAATTCATCGAGCTTGAGGATTGAAGCATGATCATCACGTTGGAATGGGGATGCAGTATGCTCCTTTGGATCAGGCTGAGGCTCTTGTTCAGATTGAACCTCGGCGTCCATTTCTTCTCCAGCTGATAAAATCTCATCATCAGTTTCAGCAAGGTCATCCTCTGAGAATAGAATACCATGACATCAGAATTGTGAGCAAGGGGTTGGTGATGGGTTCCATATCGCGGTGGTATATATCCCTCTGAGTCTTTGTCCCCCGTTGACCCCTTAGACACTGGTGGGAGTTTCCCAGTGCCTTCTCCGGAGTCGGGATTGGTTTTGGGTTCCGTATCGGCGGGTTGTTTCTTTCCCTCCGAGTCTTTGTCCCCCAGTGACCCCGAGACACCGGTGGGTGTTTCCCAGTGCCTTTGGCGGAGTCGTGATTGTTGTATCCCTATCGTGGGTTGTTTGTTTCCCCGAGTCTTTGGGATCGATCGGTGTGCCCTCGACAAAGACTTGGATTTGTTAATGTCATCATCAAGCGTAGTGGAAGGCGCTCCCCTACCAGCGGGTTGTTTGTTTCCCTCTGGATCTTGGGAGTAGTAGGTGTGACCAAGGGCACCGATTGTGATGTATCGTGTCCTTCGTTGTCACGGGGGTGGTTGTTGCCTGGTCAGTGGGTGTCTGTTTAGTCTCGGGCTTTTTGTGCCTCTTAGGCTGTGCTCCTGAAGCGTCAGGGCCCTAAGACTTTGGTTTAGTCTTAGTCCCACCGAGACTTCCCTTTCTCTTTTAGGAGCAGGGTTTGGAGACACAAATCCACTTTGATTGTTTACAGCAATCATGTGGGCCGTCAATTCAATGGGAGTGACAAGGGATGGGTTCTTTTGAAAATTTGATGGGCTCAGGATGCCAGGTAAATTTCCAAATTTTTCATCCTAAGTATAATTTGAACCCAAGAACGATTGCAAAGCACATGAGACAAACCTAGGATACGAAACATACTTCGTCCTAGTTTTGCTCTGTAGCTTCGTTACGAGATCACTGTAAATGATCTCCCCTATGTCGACAATGACCTCATTCACCAAGCAGTATGCCATCATCAACTGAATAGAGTTAACTTGTTCAGTGGATGAGTGGTTCCCGCCGAGGACCTGAATCACAAAAGTGAAAAGGATCCTCCAAGCCACGGGGAATGAGCTTTTAGTGACTAGGGTCTTGTCCAAAAAAGTTGGATCTAAAACAATTTGTTTTAACCCATCCTTTACTGTGGATGGTTCAGGATGGGCGACATAAGTACCTTTGTTATATTCTAACCCTGTTGAAGTGCAAAATGTTTTGTAATCCAGGGTGTATTGTTGCCCCCATTAAGACTGAACCTGATGAGATACTCCCTGAGTGGTCTAAGGTTATTCTCATCGAAGGAGTCGGTCAAAGGCATCACTGTAGCCCAAAACTCCCGAGGTAGTTTGGGTACAGTATGAGGACATTTTACAAAGCCCGTTTTGAGTGGGCAGTTGAATAAAAATTTTATAATGTCTTTATAGGTTGGGACATTTTCGGGATATTCAAAATTTCCTATGACATTATTTGTTTTAAATTCAACATTAGTAAGATCCCTACCATCGAGAAGCAAACTGGAGAGATTGTGTTCTAGCCATTAAAGAAGATTTTAGGGTTTAAAAAAAATGTTTTGACTAGAACAATCAAAGTATTTGGATCTCTCAAGTTTGTGATGAAAAACTTTTGTAAATGTTTACAAGGAGGGTTTTCCAAAAGAGGTTTTAAAGATTTTGGGAACACACAAATTTTTTGGATTTGAGAAAGGATTTTGACAGAGTTTAGTTGCAGAAAATGATTTGTGTGTGTTTTGTGGTTTTTGAAGAGGGTATTTATAGAGCAGTGAGAGGGGTGGTTTTTGTATAAATTTGGATATGTAAAGACCATTTTTGAAATCGTTTGATATTCCACATTTAATGCCACCCACCACTTCACGCAGTAAAATCCCGTCTTTCAAGGAAAACAGTTGCAATGCACAGTAAAAGTGTACTTTAGCAGTAATAAAATATCCATAGGATATTTTATGTGAGAGAAGGCTTTTAATGCCAAGTGGGGTGAGGTAAATGATGATACTTCTGACAGTAAGACATGTATTCCTATATTAAATTGGTGGGATTACCAACCTAGGACATTTAAGTAACTAATACTTGGAGCATTTAGTTACTCATTCAATGCTTTCTGTCAGGGACCCTGAGTGAGTCTTAATCATTCAGTGAGAGGTTTGTTTTGGATGTTCAGGGAGACGAACCAATTCACAGAACTTACTGAGATTGGTTTTCAGATGCCTGACTTTCAATGTCAAGCATTCCCAACTCAGCTTTCAGTCTCCTGAAGGTGGGTTCATCCAAGGGTTTTGTGAAGATATCAGCCAGTTGATATTCAGTAGGGATGAAATGAAGTTCAATATCTCCCTTCATTATGTGATCCCTGATGAAGTGATATCTGATATCAATGTGTTTGGTTCTTTGGTGAAGGACAGGGTTGTTGGAGATTGCAATAGCACCGGTATTATCACGAAGATGGGCACCATTTTGTAGTGGATGTTATAGTCACTGAGTTGACTTTTCATCCATAATACATTGGCACAGCATCCTGCTGCAGATACATATTCAGCTTCAGCTGAAGACATAGCCACTGATTGTTGCTTTTTAGCACTCCAACAAACTAGTTTTCCTCCAAGAAATTGACAGGACCCGGAGGTACTTTTTCTGTCCATGTTGCAGCCAGCATAATCAGAATCAGAGTAACCCTTGAGATCAAACCCTGAGCATCTTGGATAATAGAGTCCAAGGCTTGGGGTTCCCTTCAGGTACCTGAGTATTCTTTTAGCTGCAGTGAGATAGGATTCTTTAGGATTGGACTGATATCTTGCTATTAGACAGACTGAGAATTGGATATCTAGAAGCAGTTAGATACATCAGTGAGCCTACAATCCCTCTGAAATGAGTTTGATTGACTGATTTACCAGTGAAATCAGGTCCAAGGTTGTTAGGTGGGACCATTGGAGTTTTCACTGAGGCACAGTCAGATATCTCATATTTTTTAAGAGATTTCTGGTGTATTTCTATTGACTGATGGATATTCCTTTGTCAGTTTGCCTGATTTGTAGTCCAAGAAAGTATGTGAGTTCCCCCATCATGCTCATTTCAAACTTCTTAGTCATCAGTTTTTCAAACTGTTTGCAAAGTTTGTAGTTTGTTGAGCCAAAGATGATGTCATCAACATACACTTAGACTAGAATCACATCCTGTTGAGTTCTATAGACAAACAGTGTGTTGTCTATCTTTCCTCTAACAAACTTGTTTTGTATCAGCAAGGCTGAGAGAGTTTCATACCATGCCCTGGGAGCTTGTTTCAGTCCATAAAGAGCTTTGTCAAGCTTGCGACATAGTCGGGAATTCACAACTCTCAAACCTGGAGGTTGCTGAACATATACATCTTCCTTGAGGTCACCATTTAAGAATGCACTTTTAACATCCGTTTCGTAGACCCTGAAGTTCATGTATGTTGCATATGCAAGGAAGATCCCGATGGCTTCCATTCTTGCAACAGGAGCAAATGTCTCATCATAGTCAATGCCTTCTTGTTGACTGTAACCTTTGGCTACAAGTCCGGCTTTGTTTTTAATGACAGTGCCATTTTCATCAGTTTTGTTTCTGAAAACCCACTTCATTCCTATGACTACTACATCCTGAGGACATTTGATCAAGGTCATGACCTTGTTTTTATCAAACTGTTGCAGTTCTTCTTGCATAGCCTGAACCCAGCTTGGGTATTTTAGAGCCTCAGTGACACTTTTGGGTTCTATTTCTAATAGGTAATCAGCATATAGACATTCATTGGCTGAGGCTGCAGTTAAGTTAGACGCCATGCTTCTAGTGAGCATTCCCTCAGTGGGTTCACCAATGATGTTTACAAGCTCAATGTCCTGAGATCTTGTCCACTTACTTTGTGGTCTGGGATCTGAGCTTGAAGATGTCACTGGGAGTTCAGGTGTGAGAGCCACAGGATCATTTAGATCTGTCGAGGTGATTTGTTCTGGTAGAGGTTCTTGAGATATAGGATCCTGATTATATGGATCAGTGTTACCTATCCCAGTAGGGACTGACTGATTATCAATATATTCACTGATAGTTGGTTGTGACAGGTTGTGGGGCAAGACATAATATGAGATGTCAACATCAGCTTGGTATGAGGAATTGGTTTCAGTGTTGTACTCATCAGGAGGATATCTTGATGAGTTATCAATTCCTATTTCTTCCACTGAAGTGTTGGTGAATCTGATGCTTTCTATACTTTCATCAAAGGTGACATGATAGGTTTCCTCAACTTGTTGTCTTCTTGTGTTAAATACCCCAAGGCTTTGGAGATCGTGAGTAACCTAAAAGTATCCATCATCAACTTTAGCATCAAACTTGCCTAGATGATCCTTGTGGTTATGAATAAACACAGGACACCCAAACACATGGAAGTAGCTGATGTCAGGAAGTCTACCTTTGAATATCTCATATGGGGTTTTATTATGTCTTTTGACAATGATTGACCTGTTTGGAGTGTAACAGGCTGTTTTAACTGCTTCAGTCCAGAAATGCTTTGAAAGAGCTGAGCCATTTAACATGGTTCTTGCAGCCTCAATGAGAGTTCTGTTCTTCCTTTCAGCTACCCCATTTTGTTCAGGGGTATAAGGAGATGAAAATTTTTGGGAGATTCCCTTCTCATCACAGAAATTCTCAAGCTCAGCATTTCTAAATTCAGTACCATTATCAGTTCTGATTTGTTTCACTGTAATGTCATTCTGGTTTTCAATGTTCCTGATAAATGACATTATAGTATCAGCTGCCTGACTCTTTTTAGAAAGAAAGTATACCAAGTGTATCTTGAGAACTCATCAACAATGACAAGTGTATACTTCTCATGCTGGATTGATCTAGGACTGACTGGTCCAAATAGATCCATATGCAAGAGGTGAAGGCAGCTTTTGATAGAGAAGTTTTGCTTGGTTTTGAAAGATGCTCTTTTATGTTTGCCTTTTCACAGGCTGAGCATGGTTTATCTTTTGCAAAACCAGTGATGGTAAGCCAAGGACCTTGTTTTGTTTTGCCAAGTTGTTGATGTTTTTGAAGTTTAAGTGTGAGAGTCTCTTGTGCCACAACCAGTTGATAGTTTCAGTGGCTTTGGCAAAAAGACAGATTCCATCTTTAGAGAGAGTTGACATGTCTAAGACATAAACATCATCTCTCCTAGGAGCAATCAACACAACTTCCTTGTTGGCATTGAAAATTGTACCTTGTTTGTCATTGAATTGTACAATGTACTTAGCATCACATAGCTGACTAACACTGATGAGATTGTATTTGAGACCATTGACATAAGCAATCTTAGAGAAAAATATTCCATTACAGTTTACTGAACCATATCCTTTAGTGGGACATGATGAGTTATCACCAAACACTACCTTTGGTCCTGGTTCCTTTACATACTTGTGCAGATATTCCTTCACACCAGTCATGCTTCTTGAACATCCACTGTCTAGATGCCAGATAGGCTCCTTGGCATGCCTCTGCACAAGTAGTAAACTGAATTAGTTTCTCTTCGTGACCCACTTACTAGTGGGCTTGGGTCTCATGGTCTCTTTGAATTGAGCAATCGATTCATGGTCAATGGTGGAGTGCAATGAGCTTCCACAGGTTTTGCATTTAGAGACTGAGGATGACTCAGTGGATTTGGGTTGTTTTGAACTTCTCCTTGCCTGGATGACATTGTCATGCTGAGATGTCTTATGAACTGTGTTATCGCAAATATCATAGCATGTGTTCATAAGACAATCATCAGGACGATGATCATTAAAGCCACAGTGTGGGCAAGGAGGAAAAGGCTTTGCTCTCAACTTTTGAGCTTTGGATGAAGAAGCATACCGATGACCAACTTTGGTGTAGTTTTCTTGACTGAGAGAGCTCACATATTGCAAGTGGTCAGCAGTCCTGTGATCATCCTTTTTACAGATCATGCAAAAGAGGATTCTATAACAATTGTCAGTGGTATGACTGGTATAGTGGCACAGATCACACTTCTGCTTGTTTTTGGTGGTGGCTTTTGACTTTGAGGAACTAGAGGAAGTTGACTTTGTCTCCTTGATTGGTTCAGTGACCTTTTCAATAGATTCCATTTTGTCAGTTAGCTTTCTCACAAGTTCAGTCAGTTGCTGAATCTGATCAGCTTCAGTGGGGACTGAGGATGTGGAATTTTCAGTGGGGTGGATTCTTGATGAGTTGGTTTTGATGGTATTTTCAAAATGGTTCTACCAAGTCCAGACCTTTCTTTAGGAGAGTGTGGATTGTAATGTAATGGAGTAAGCTCAGAGCTAGGATCAGCACCCTGAAGAGGTTTCAAAGGTGAAAGTGGTGCTTGAGATTCATCTTCAGACTCAGAGATGTGTTCAGTGCTACTGGGCACATCTGGGAGTCCAAGCATGCTCTTTAGAGCTTGACTTTCAGGTTCTAGAATTCTTCCAGAGTCAAAGTTAGGAAGCTTACTATCAGGATTAAGTCTTTCAATCCAATCACTGGCCTTGGGAATAGACAACATATTGGTAATCATGCCACCAGACACAAATGGTTTAGGACTCTGGTCTTTGTTGAGAGAGTCAGTAAGATGATGTTCACCTATGACTCTCTTTTTGCTACTGGGGGCACCCACAGCATCAAAGACTCTTGGATTCTTGGTGGTCCAGCTATCAATGATATCTTTTTCTTTCTTAAGTACATCTTGAAGAGCCTGATTTCTTTTGACTAATTCAGTGTTTTGAATCTGTAAGGTGATAGCCTCAAGCTTGTTTTGTTTTAACACAAGTAACTCATCCATACACTTATTCAATTCAAAACTTAACTTGTTGTACTTAGAAAAAAGATTTAGTCTTTGCTCCTCTACAAACTTAAGATATACATTGATATAGTTCATATAGGACTGCCAATCAGAATCATCATCCATAGAAAGTAGAATATTTACCTTCTTCATTGTGATGTTGACCCATTCTCCATTTCTGGCATGATTCTTTCCAACAGCTAGCTTGTCTTCTTCTGAGAGGATGGCTCTTCATCCCAGTCGAAGGTTTCAGCAACAAGACCTTTGTTTTTACCCTGCACAGATTGAACACTTTTTGGTTCTGATGGACTGGCCTCAAGTAATGCAAGCTTAGCTTTGATCTTCCTATACTTGGCTTTAAAATCTATTGTTTTGTTCTGGTCAGATTTATTCTGAAGGTTTTGATGAGACTGATAGATTTTAGGTTGAAATTTGCTAAAGCCTGAGGACTGATTTGACCCTGATGGTCTGTAAAAAGGTTAAAAAATTGTTTTTGAAAAACAGTCCTTTGCAAAATGACCTTTTTGGTGACACTTAAAGCATTCAGTGTCCTCGTTAGCTTTAGCAGTTGAAAAACCTTTGTTTCTTTTAATAAACCTTCGAGAGTTTGCAAGGAGTGCCCTTTCCTGAAATTCAACGTTCAGGTCATTTAGGTACTCCTCACTTGATCTCTCATCAGGCTCATCATCAGAATTTTCTTGAAAATCTTGAACCACATTGTTAGAAAAGAAGGCAGTTGATATATGGTCAGGGACTTCTTGACTTCCTGAGACTTCTTTAAGTCAGGGTATCGTCTGTTGATGAGATTTTCCTCCTAGACAAATTTCCCATAAATTTCAGGAAGCTCAAGAGTTTGGATGTGATTTGCATTTCTAAGTCCCTGAGAGAAGTTTAACCATTTCTCAGGGAGACAATTAACAAAACCAACATTTATCTCATGTTTTGATAACTTAACACCATCATTAGCCAGTTCATTTAAAAGAGTTTTGTAACGGGTGTAAGTTTGAGAGAGAGTTTTAGAGTCCTTAGCCCTGAAGGTATTATACTCAAGTTTCAGGTCCATTATCCTGTTTTCCTTGGTATCAGATGGACCTTCATGGTTATGGACCAGGTCATCCCAGGTTTGTTTAGCCATGTTACAGCTTATAACTGACTCCATTATATCATCAGGAAGACATGATATGATGATACTTTTGAGTCTTTGGTCCTGGTTGACCACTCTCCTTTCATCCTCGGTCCACTGAGCTTCAGGTTTGGGCAAACCTTCAGCAGTCTTTGGGACAAATGGGCCCTCATTAATACACTTGATATAATAAGGTTCCATCCCAATCAAATAGCAAAGCATATGCTTTTTCCATTTGTTGAATTTGCCAACTTCAAGTCTAGGGCAACAGCTGAATAAGCTCCACCCTTTTTATCGACTAGTTGGGGTACATCAATTTCACCATAGGAATCCTGATTTAAAAACGTTTTAGAGCGGCTTAAAAGGTTTTATAATCAGCCTGCTCTGATACCACTTGTTGTTCCCTATTCACTATCGTTAAAAAGGAATAATTAAGTACTTAAAGCAATTAACATTGAATAATGACTGAAATTAACATTAGTAAAACACACAAAGTAATTTTCAACATCATATTCTTATTAGAAATAAATCAAAAGAATACGTTACCCAAGTACTTGCGGAATAGTACTTGGGATTGAAATGACAAAGTTTGGGTGACTCCTCTCTAAGCTCCGGCTAAGTCTGAGCACAACTCTTAGAACCCACTGAGCTAGCTGAAGGATAAAGTTGTATTTAGAGGAGTGAAAAGTTGGCTTGCGTGTGTGTGTTTTTACAATTCACAAGCTTAAACTTTTCACTCATTCTCTTATGCTATTTATACAAGTATGATTATTAACTTTATCCTAGAAGACAAAAACATGGATCACAGCAAACACGAATATTGATATATTCGGTTACTGTTCACCTTTCTATAGTAGGCGGTGAAGCTTGTTTCCTTGATAGAGAATCGCCGCTTACTATAAATGGGAAGATATGATCTTGATAGATTGAGACTGTGTATAGACTGGATAAACACTTGATGGACTTAGTTTTATCTGGGTAAAACTTTCCCGCCTAATCCAGCTCATTCTTCAGTCTTTAAAGTCTTCAGTCTCTTTCTTCGTTTGTCTTCAGTGTTTAACAGTTGGAGAGGAGTCGAAGGGATTCAGTGAGTTATTGTCATCACTCACTGAATCCACTATCTTCTTCTTGACTTAGTCTTCACCCTTTAAGTTCCGCCTTGCAGAGTGGAGAGGTTCCTTCTTCGCCTCATACTAAGTGTCCTGAAGATAGCTCACTGAGAGACTATGCGCTCAGTGACCTGATTGTGTTTAACGAATTAAACACTTAGGATATTTTCTATTCAAATCCTAGTTTAAGGGGTTTGGGTATTTACTGAACCCAACATATTGTAATATCTCTAACCTCATATCCAAAGGATCTTTCTATTTAGTTTTGTGTTTGTGTGATTCTCTAGGTTCCTCTTAAAGGCGAGATCACCACCTCTTGAAGTCGAGCAAGCTCAAGTCCATGAGTTGCCAGGCTTCATCATCATCAAGACTACTGAAGTTATCTTGTTGATAGTTCTTTCCTCCCTCCTTAGAAGTATTGTGTTTAAGGCATTAGTGAAAGTGCCAAAGAGTCTAGTCGAAGGCATTAGTGAAATTTGCCAAAGAGTCAAGTCAAAGGCATTAGTGAAAGATGTCAAAGGGTCGTGTCGAAGGCATTAGTGAAAGTTGCCAAGGGAGTACATTCGATATGGTGCATCTATGTACAAGATAGATAGGTTGGGTTAAAGGATATTGATATTCATATGATGTTCTAATAAGGAGTGTGTCTCCTTTTGGGGTTGTTATGTATTGGTGTAGTGTTGGGTAGCAGTTCCTCTTTTATAATGGAACTTAGTATCTAGCCTTGTATCGGATAAAGTGTAGGCGACGTTGTGATAGGTTTGGTTCTACCTCCTGGAAGAACCCGATGTCTAGCCTTGTACCGGATAAAGAATAGGCGATGTTGTGAAGGCTTCTCTGCCACATTAAAGAGATTTTGTTATGTAGTGCTTACGAACTCTCGAGTGGGGAACTCGGGGAGTGAAGTAAGAGAATGAAGGCGTCCTTGTAGCCGAACCACTATAAATACTCGTGTTGTGGTTTTGTATCACTTACTTTTTATCTTTGCATTACTTATTTATATGCTTACCTATCATCATCCAATACACACATTAAATAGATTGACATAATTCGATCTAAATAGTTTAAAATGAAGTTTTAATTGGTAAAACTATTCAACCCCCTTCTAGTTATCCACAATTGGTACCAGAGCTTCGTTACCAAGTTTCTTAGAGTATATTGTAGTTTAAAAAATTGATACGATCCGTGTATGATTGAAAACTACAAAGAAGACTTTCTAAAAACAAATACCATGTTTTAAAAACACTTTTGTTAAATGTTGATTGGAAGAAAACGTCAATTTTTTTTACATCTTATTTTGTCTTACAAAATGCACTAACCTTTCTTGTCATTTTGTTTAGTTAAACTCATATTAAGCAAGCCATCAGTATTCCTTAGTATAAGATAACCTTTTCAAAAAGTATATTTTAACATACTACCAACTAGATCTCGAAGAAACCAGAGTTATCCATTGATACTTTTTGTCAAAAGTAAGGGACACTCAAAATTGCATTAAAGGTATAATTTTCTTAAAACTTATCTCTAAATAATATTAGCTAAAAGTAAGTATGCTTGCATAGAAACTTATATCATTATATTAATTTTTATTTTCTTATTTATAATATATGCTTTTGTGATATACGTGGCTTCATTAGAAAATCTTCGTGCATACGTGTTTTTCTTTCGTCTTAACCTTAGTATATCAATATGTGTTATCTTAACCTAAAAATAAAATCTTTCTAAATAATAATAAAATAAAACACAAATCTCAAAAATTTCTCCTTCCCCATAAAATCATCCTCCAATTGTTCAAACACAACCAAACCCCATTTTCAAATCTTCCACTTTTCAAAATACCTCTCATTCAAACTTCATCTTCTTCTTTATATCACTTTGAAAAATCAAAACCAAGGAAGATTTCCATCATTATGGTTTACATCGCCTTCGTGATCATCATCATGACACTCATTGCTCTCGTGTATCCCATGATCAAGTTTTCTCATGAAGACATGTACTTTGTCTTGTTGATCCACATTTGTATCATATATCCAATCCTTTGTATTGCTCTTAGTGTTGAAATGAAATATTATTAATGCCTTAGTTTATCCCGTTTATTTCTCATAACGTGTTTGTCATATTGTTTTTCCTTTTTCACACCTTTAAACCTTGACATGTTTTTGAAATCTACAATGCATGCTTAAGTAGTAAACATTAGCTAAAACACATTCCTTCTTATAAACATAAAAGTTGCAAAAATCAATTTTACGCCAAGATCATCTTCCTGTCACACTGCCGATCTACGAATCCTTAACTTTTAACTAGCCGGATCCCTTTTAAAAGGGAATCGGGAGAACCGTGGACCTGGTGACAGAAACTCATGCAACATAAAAACCACTTCATGAAACTTACCATAAAAAGGAAAATCCTACTAGAATTATTAGAACAAATTAAGGTCATTGTCATTGTTAATAAAAATAGAATAGCCAATAAAAACAAATAATATCATTTCAAAGGATTGAACTAAGATATCATCAATCAAAAATACTCTCATTACTTCATATTTACTTACTTCTGTAAATTATTCATTTCATGTCTATAGGTCTCATCATGACTCATGAGTATGAGTTCGATCATCAACTCACTTGTGTCTACATTCCTAATATTTCTCTTGAGCCTAACACACTTGGCAATCATGTCTGTGGGTTCAATAATCTCGAAACTCGTTGCTTCCATGAAGGACGTGTTGTTGATTCACCTCTACTATACCAAGAAGGTATCAATACCTCATTCCACACCAATAATCTCGAAAATTTGTTCACGGTTTGTTTTGGAATTCTTCCGTCAAGTTGAACTCATTCGTAATGAGGATCGCTCTCTATCACCATGGTTTTGGATCAAAAGCCAAAAGTTTGTCTTAACTCTTGGGCAATTTGCTCACATTCTTCGAATTCCAAATCATGAAAAATGTACCTTCACTGAAGATTGGTCTCTTGATTCTCTCTTTAACTACCGTGAAGAAAACAGTTCATATTGTTCACACATACCTTCTGCTCAAGAATTAACTCGCATTTTATGCACTCCTCAATCCAATTACACAAATACAAACATAATCCATACACGTGATATCCGAGATGTTCTCAAACCTCTCGCAGTCATTCTACGTGAAAACGTTTGGAGTCTTAGAGGAAACCTTGAGATACTTCCTGCTTGTTGTGCTCACATGATGTACTGTCTCCTAACTCAACAACCATATAATCTCGCCTACTTCTTCGCAAGATGAATTGTAAATGTCCAAGGTAGCAAGAACAAACTTATTCCATATGGAATGTTCTTAACACGCCTTTATCATCATATCATGTACTACCATGCTCAATTTAAAGTCCTTTATACATACTTATGAACAAAATGATGGAACCTTTGAACTCATCTCACATCACGTCATTCTTTATTCATGATTCCTCAAATACTCACCACCCATTCGACGATCCATCAAACGAAAATGCAAGAGAAACCTAGTCTTTTCTCAGAATCAATCATTAGGACTCATCTTTTACCTTTGTAACATGATCATTCCTATGAAATAAAACGTTCATTGTTCATTTGATATTTTGCTTATATATGTGTTTAGTTACTTTGGAAATCATGAGTTTTTATAATCGGACACCTAGAACAAAATAGTGCTCGTTCACTGTTAAGCATTCTGTCTTAGATGACCGGATCCCTGACTTTCTACTAGCCGGATCCATCAAGTAAGGGAACCGTAGGATCCAGGCAACAGAAGTAGATTTTATTATATCTCCATATCAATCCAATCCTCTATACCATATTATACTAGTTAAACATAATACTTTAGGATCACTTAAGTCCTCCTCAAGCTCAGTTGGTTTCACATTCACTTATAACTAACTTAGGATCACATTAAAGGTGTTTTTGATTTATCACTTCACCAAAACTCACCATATTTCCACTCCAATGCACACACATTGTTCCTCACATCTCAAAACACATAGTTTCATATTTTTCTCAATTTTAGCAAATTTATTTTAGTCATCCTTACCTCAAAATAGGACAAAAACTAGTTTTTCATTTCTTGCAATTTTTAAGGAATTTTCCAAATTTATTTTAAGTTACCATATGATATCTAGGATCATTTGACTCCACTTGACACTCTCAAATCTCTTAGTGTCATCCTTGATCACCCATTGGTGCTCATAAAGCCCCATTTCTTTCCATAAAAGACAATCATTAGCTACCCTCACTCATTTCACTTGATCATTTAAGTCAGATATCATTTAAGAAACCTCAGAAGACTGAAAACACTCAAGATGTGTAGGTATTAGACCTTACAAGACATCATCTCCTTTTTCTTTCACTGCTGAGAGCTGGATCCCTAGGTTTAGCCTAAATGAATCCCTTATTTGAGGGAACAATGGGAACCGGCAACACAGACTAAGCTAAAACAATAATTCCAAGCTCTTCTTGTTAACTTAAACACTCCACCTTGTCTTAATTGACTCCCTAGATCTGTGCAACTATGTAGTTGACTCTTGTGCATGCAAATCATTGAAATTTGAAGGATCTTAGTAGCTTTAGCCTTAAATTCACTTACTAACTTCTTCCCTTTATAAACCTCTTTGTTAGTACTTCCAAATCACCATTAACAACCTCATTCTCAGCAACCAAAAGCCCTTATTTCACTATCCATTTATCATTTCATCATGAGGAAAGCTCCTAGTGCTAACTCATCTACCAAAGGACCTCCCAATAAACTTGTTCGGGTTGTTCACGGAATCTCTTCAACCGAATCATCACCCGTTAAAAACCCAAACACTAGAATTCCGTCACAACCAACTCTACCAATCAAACCAATTCCCAAAAGAATAGTTCCCACAAAACTATCCTTGTCAAATACTACTATACCTCCTAAACCAAACACTCCTACTTCGACTAAACCATCACCTCTAGTTCCTAGAGCTATCTCTTTCACCACTCCACTCTCATCTCCACACCTCTACAACTTAGAGGACTTGCCTTCTAGGCCATCTCGCCCACCACCATTGCCAACATTTTCCTCAATTGAGAAAATAGCTCTACAACAAAACTTTGGTGTTGAAACAACACTAGCACCCGTATCCTTTTTTCCATCACCCTCAAATAGTCCATTTTGGATTATAAGGAATCAACAAAATCAACAACCAGACCACATGGAAGTTGATACCTCTCTACCACCATCCTCAACACATACTCCACCACCTTCATCCTTAGTTGAACCACCTCCAACTTCATCAAACATACCACCAAAAATTCCTCCTTCTTTTGTGGAACCTCCATCCAATCTTCTATCTCAAACCACTCCATTTCTACCACCATCATTTCCTAGCCATGAAAAAGATTGTTATCATTGTCAACATGTTGAAGGTTTAGTACATGAAGTATGTGACAATCTACGTTTTCTGTTTTATCACCTCCTTGAACGTTTCGATGAGGTCAACAAACCTAAACATCCTTAAAGCTTAGGAATTCAAGTAGTGTTCTAGTCTTAAGTTTAAACCTAGATGTGTTAGGGATCATACTTCATGTTCAAATAATTTTCTTAGTTTTAGAGTTATGTACATCATCTCTCTCATTTTATTGAATGATATTACATGTTGTATGCCATGTGGTTATGAAAATATGTTTGGTGCCTTAATACATATCTTATTTTGGAAATTAATCCACATTGCTGTCATGAGAATGCAGGTATACGGATCCATCATTTTTGTCTAGACGGATCCCTCCCAAGGAGGAACCGTAGGATCCGTGCAACAGAAACATTTTTTTTAATTAATTTGATTCTTATTTGCAGGAAATTATGCATCATATACTTGCTTCCTAACCTTTGTTTTGTATATTTTCAAAATACACATGAAGACTTTGACAACCTCAACAAGGGGGAGCTTTTCGTCAAAGCAAAACTATTGCAAAAACACTTGCAAAACTTTCACTTAGGATTTCCTAATTACTTGACGCCCCTCAACAGAGGGAAGCGCCCGTCAAGGGGGAGCTAAGACGAGAATTCTTCTCTTCTCTTACTCTCTATTTTTCATATTATTACTTTTCACACGTTTTTCTCAAACAATGTGTTAGTTTCTTTTCAACGCTCTTTTTGTTTCGACAAAAAGAGGGAGAAGAGAGTAAAAACTTCAATTCAAACTTTTATGAATTTTATTTTTTCCTTAAAATAATCTTATGTTTTTTCATCAACAAAAAGGGGGAGATTGTTAATATAAATAAGCCGTAAAAACATTATTTATATTTTACGATCTTATAATGTTTTGTCGATAACAAACATAAAATCATTTTAACGAAACAAATAAAATACGTAAATGGTTTGAGCCAATAGTTTACTAACACACTTACATTTTCATATAAAACACTAAACAAGTAATATTGTTTAAATCTTATAGAAATGCATATGTATAACAACTAGTGTTTACATAATATGGAAATGTACATATATACATATATACTTGGTATTTATTGTAATGGGTAATGTAATGAGTAAAAATCTAAGTCTTTAACCCATTGACTAGATACATTTAATATAATTGGGTAAAACCCAAAGTCCATGACCCATACCCATGGAGTTTGATCCATAACCCATGACCCATTTCATGACATCATGCATGAAGTCATGTTGGGTATTATCCATGATCCATGACCCAAGACCCATGAACCAATGTCAAGATACATTTTATCTTGTATAACCCATGGTTTATAACCCATAACCCAGTTTGCAACCGAAAATCTAGACTTATGCTGACCAAGATGCGGGATCCCTTGGATTGCACTAGCCGGATCACTTGGGGGAGGGATCCGTGGGAACCGAGGAAGAGTAGAGAAATTTTCCTATAAATAGTGAGCCATTTCTCTCTTGCAACTCACCCCTTTTACACATTCTCTTTCTTAGTATTGTAATATCTCTAACCTCAGATCCAAAAGATCTTTCTATGTAGTTTTGTGTTTGTGTGATTCTCTAGGTTCCTCTTATAGGCGAGATCACCACCTGTTGAAGTCGAGTAAGCTCAAGTCCATGAGTTTCTAAGCTTCGTCATCATCAAGACTACTGAAGTTATCTTGTTGATATTTCTTTCCTCCTTCCTTAGAAGTGTTGTGTTTAAGGCATTAGTGAAAGGAGCCAAAGAGTCAAGTCGAAGGCATTAGTGAAAGGTGCCAAAGAGTCAAGTCGAAGGCATTAGTGAAAGGTGCTAAAGGGTCGTGTCGAAGGCATTAGTGAAAGGTGCCAAGCGTGTACATTCGATATGGTGCATCGATGTACAAGATATATAGGTTTAGTTAAAGGATATTGATATCCTTACGATGTTTTAATAAGAAGTGCGTCTCCTTTGGGGTTGTTGTGTATTGGTTTAGTGTTGGGTAGTAGTTCCTCCTTTGTAATGGAACTCGGTATCTAGCCTTGTACCGGATAAAATGTAGGCGACATTGTGATAGGTTTGGTTCTACCTCGTGGAAGAACCCGGTGTGTATCCTTGTACCGGATAAAGAATAGGTGATGTTGTGAAGGCTTCTCTGCCACATTAAGGTGATTGTGTTGTGTAGTGCTTACAAACTCTCGAGTGGGGAACTCAAGGAGTGGAGTAGGGCAAAGAAGGTGTCCTTGTAGCCAAACTGCTATAAATAGTCGTGTTGTGGTTTTTTGTTTCTTACTCTTTATCTTTGTATTACTTATTTATATGCTTATCTATCATCATCTAACACACACATTAAACAGATTGACATAAGTCGATCTAAATAGTTTAAAACAAAGTTTGAATCACTAAAACTATTTAACCCCCTTCTAGTTTTCCACACAAACTATAAGTCTAGCTGGGTCACGGTGAGGATGTGCTGATGAGAACGATTTGGTAGATGATACAACTACTTTGATGTATCTGAGTTTTGGTGAGGAGGATTTTTCTTCAGATCTATTGTTGTGAGATGGGGGCGGATTTGATTTGAGAAATATTAGGGTAAGCTTAGGGTTAAGTGTGATGTGTGCGTTTTATACTCCCTGAAAATTAGGGTAGTAGTAGTGATGGATCGGGTTAAATAAGTTCATGGGATGGATCTGGATCGCATTTGGATCGTAATTTGACCGACATTAGTACTAATATCTTAAGTTTGATGTTCACATTTGGACCTCAATTGGTATTACACTATTGGATATGATCGAGTTAATATATGTTGAGTTGGAGATAAATAACGAACCACATAAATCTTTGTTAGGTTTAAAATGATTTGGAGTTTATGTGGTAAAAATTACCCGATTATGAGCTTTGGAGTTTTTGTGGATATGGATAACAATAAACTATTACTTGGGTCTTAATCCGTTTTTCAGATTAAATGGTGGAGTGAGATCTGTAATATTTAGTTCCAAATTTCTGATGTCAAATGCTTTGGGATATAATTGTTGGTTACTAGAGTGGTATATCTTGGTCATGACTAAATTCACAGAGGAAACATACATTCATGGTTAGAGTTGATTATATCAATAATCATTTCATTTTGGGCGGTGTGTTAACAACATTTGAATGGGGTTCTTATTCATTATCCGAAATGATTTAAACGTAGAATGCCAATGTTATTCAAGTTTATTTGGATACAAATGGTGCATTAATTATCCGGTATAATGACTGATATTTTGGTATAATCAATTTTCGCGGAGGATACGTATTCACGGCTTGAATTGTTATTGGAACTAGGTTGACTACGGGGTTGTTGTACGATATTTCTTATTTGGATTTGAAGTGAGATTTTTGGGGTGCATTTACTTATTTCGTCTTTTTTCTTTCATCCCTTCCGCAAAGATGACTTGTTTGGGCATTTATTGAGTGTGATAAAGACTTTGATATCTAGTTAATTTTGTGATTCTTTGTCGCTTAACTCACAAAGTAGTTATCACTTTCGGTGTCTCACGAAGTTAATGATAAGTCAAAAGGTTTTGTACATTGGATACACCGTTCTTTTTCATAAGGATAGTACAAGCTTAAGTAACAAATATGTGGAATTCTACTTCATGTTCAAGTTTGGTATATCGGGTTTACTTCAACAAGTGGTCATTGTTATTGCCGACAGAATATGTGAATGATATTTTAGCCAAAGTTTTTAATGGTTAAGAAGTGATCAGCAATTCTCATGGGATATTCGATGCTACAGAATGTCTATGATACTTCACAATCTAAGCAAAATCTTCCAAGAATCTTCAGTGTCATTCATCATTTTTCAAGATATTTGCTTACGACAAGTACTTCTTGTGCAGATGGTCGTACACGTTAATGATGCCTCTGAAAGTTCGAAACCATCATGGGGGAGAAACATGTACTTTAATGTTATAAGGTCAACCTCTAGATGGAAGTATTGTATACTACTCTACTTAGTATGGTTTGTGAAGTATTCTACAATTGTGAGAAGAATTGTTGATGACTTTCTGCATGTCCCCTATAACAAAAACTCACTGAAACAAAATTTTGTCATAACACATTCAATCTGTCATTGCTTAACGGTTTAACCTTGGTTTTGTAAAATCCCACTAAAGAATCTATTTCTTGGTTTAAATCATAGATTTGTAAAATCCCATGACAATGGAACCATCCTGGAGAATGAAAAGTGCATTTCCGGATCTATCTCTCGGTTTATTCTTGGTTTTGTAAAATCTCGCAAAAGAATTTATTTCTTGGTTTAAATCATAGAATTGTAAAATCCCGTGATGATAGAACCATCCTGGAGAAAGGAAAGTATATTTCTGGATCTTATCTGATTATGCTGCTACGGTTTCATATTCGAAGAAGGGATAAAGTGTGTACTACATGACTTAGATGATTGATTGGATATACTTCATGGCATTTCGGTTATCATAAAGTTTTACGAGGTTATTTACTTTAGACTAAGGTCGGGATAAAACCATTATCAATCTGGGAACTTAAACCAGAAGCTGTGACTATGGCGTTTATTCAGTATTATTTATTTGAGGTTGAAGTGAAATGTTGCAAGTGCGTGTACTTAGTATCTGATGGTATCGGGGATGGTTAGATGAATATTCTTCGAGATCCTTGTTCGAGCTTTTGACATTTCCAATGACGAAGACTTGGAAATCTAGTTATTTTTAGGTGATTCTTCCTTTATACTACCACAAAATAACTATCACTTTAAGTAGTTACGTTGTAGTTCTCAGTGTCATACAAATTCGTGGATTTTTAAGAGGTGATGTACGTCTTATACTTGATGGTTGGTTGGGGATGAGTATAGAGTACTTAGGGATTCAAAGTTTCATGAACTCTCTGCACCGCTCTTAGCCACACATTTGTGCATGTTTAAGTCACTAGTTCAGGTTATTTTACATCAGTCTCAAGTTCATCATATTGGGTTTTCTACATCAGTAGTCACGATAAAGAGTCGTCTGAATTTTAATCGGGTTAGTAACAAGTTAGCTAAGAGAAGTAGAAAAGAGAGAGATGATGTTTGAATACTTCTGTTCAAACCTCGTTCCTTAAAGAAAAGGAAAGTGTACGCTTCAATGCGCTTTATCTTTGGAAGAAGAGAAATCTTCTTGTTTATGATGTTTGCATACTTCAGTTCAAACCTCGTTCCTTAAAGAAAAGAAAAGTGTACGCTTCAGTGCACTTTATCTTCGGAATAAGAGAAATCTTCTTGATTATGACCATTCTCATCAACAAGCTTCATGCTTTTTCCATGCACGCTCAGTCATCAAGTGAACCGACCTACCGTTGATTGTATTCTTATTTCACTTGCTCAATCAAAAATGGTAATGGCGACATCATTTGCAATTTTTGCGTGGGAGAAGTGTGAATAGACTACCTTTGGATGATATTCACTTATACAATCAAGAATGGCAACTTCGTATGCAATTCTTGAGGGTGAGAATAAATGTGAATTTACTTCATGTTGATTGACATCTAAGAATAAATGGTCATACGGCTCCAAACTCATGTAAGACCCGAGCTTCTTCTTATCGGGTCATCTTCACATGGAATTTCTTCTAAGAGTCGTTGGTTGACATCTTCTCACGGGCTGATATGATTAATTATTAAGTGCTTCCAGTTAATGCTTCACGTACACATCATCATGATGATTCCCTAACATCTTTCTGTTCATGTTTGATGTGAAAGATTGCTAGTTTGGTGTTACCATTTCATGTGTTTGTTGCGAGGCTGATTTCGTTGATGAACATCTTTCTGTTCTTGTTTAATGCGAGAGATTTTAGTTACGGGGATTTGCAATATGTAAGTTAATTGGAATGGATTTGGTGAGATGAATATGTTCACTTTCTATTCCCCAAACGGATAATCTTGAAGAAGGTCGAGTCTACAGTCTGTTCTACATTTTCTGCTGAGTATTAGAAAACTAAAGACGAGTTGCATTTAACTATCAAAATACTTCTTCTTATTCCGGGCATTCATTGAAAATATTGTCAGTTTAGGGGAGAGCACTAATTGGGGGAGAGTGAAAAGTCAGATTTAATCCCTAATTAGATTTGCTCACACTGTTCTTCAACAAGTTGATTCTCACAAGATTTCAAGTGTTCTTCTCAAAAGATTTCTTGTATATGGGCTTACAATGTGTTGCTGATTCTGAAGTATCAAACCAAGCAAGGGGGAAGGAGATACACATCTAAAAGCACAACGAGTACACATGATGAACTTAACACTTCTACCTGATTGAAGTTATTTCGGGAAGACAAATGTCATAACTGCATAGAAACTCAGTGTTTGACTCATGGCTTTTAAAGCACATCGAGTACACGTAATGAACTTAATACTTCTACTTGATTGAAGTTATTCCGGGAAGACAAATGTCATAACCGCATAGAAACGCATTGTTTGACTCATGGATTTTAGTGTTCTTATTCCAACTACATGGGGGAAGAGATGTAAGAGACATGTTCTGATGATAAAAGAGGTACACAAGTGTGTGATGATTATGAGGATATCGCAATCATCAGGGGAGAGAAATCTGTACATTGGGGACGCATAGCTGTTTCACATGATCGAGCTTAATCACTTATTCCGGATTTGACATCCGTAGAGATAATCAGTGATTCAACATGCTACTTCAATGTTATCGGTTATTATTTCTTTGGGAATTTGGGTACTTCGAGTTCTTGAGCTTCATACACTATCATCAGGGGAGAGAAATGTGTACATCGGGGATGTTCAGCAGATTCACGTGATCGGACTTAATCATTTATTATGGAGTTGATTTCCGCAGAGATGATCAATGATTCAATCTGCTACTTCGGTGTTATCGGTTATTCTATCTTCGGGTATATGTGTACTTCGGGTTCTTGAGCCGTATTCAATAAGACTGACTGCATCACTTCAACTATTTGGGGGAAGTGGTCTCTTATCACTTTTTGGTATGCATCACTTCGGACTTCAGTGGAAAGAAACATGAGAAGATCTATTCAAGCGTGGGATGATACGTTGCTACTCGATTTGATGATACCCCGAACATAGAATCTCAATGATCGTTCTTAAAAGGAGTAGCAAGATCGATGATATGGTGTGCTCCTCTGTGCACCTGCTAAGCCAAGCTTGAAAGAGAGCTTTGAATCTGCTCAACAAGAAGATCTTTTGGTTTGGGGGGAAGCTACCAAAGTCTCACCTTCAGAAGGCTCAATTTTGGACATCGATTCAAGAGTCTCGAAAGCTTTGGTGGTGAAAGTTTAAGAGATGATGATTTCTATCTTCTACTACATGCTGAACGATATCCTTATCTCAGTACTCGTATCATCATCGTGTTAAATTATATCATCTACTTTGTAAATATTTTTCAAAAACCAAAATACAAAAATATAAAACCAACAAAAAGAAAATAGAAAAATAGAAAACCAACAAAAATCCATAAAAACCAAAAAATTAAAAAAAAATACCAAGAATATTGTTTCTCTCTAGACATATCTTCTAGTATCGATAACATCTACAGTCTTAGAAATGTCATTCAATAATGGCGCGGGACTTTAGATGAAGTTCGAGCAGAAGGTGTAAATATTTTTCAAAACATATCTCAAACTATGGCTTGCAGTTATTTCAGACTGTAACCCGCTCTTCAAAATCATGGTTTGCTATTCTTTCATATATGCAACCCGTTCTTCAAAAAGGGAAAGTGCTACACTTAATGGTTTTTCATAAATTCCATGCACTTATCGCAAAACAAAATGAGGAAAGCACGTCGACAAAAAGATGGCTGTTCCTACACAAATGTTTTTCTTTCTAAAAATTCTTCAAAAAAATACTTGTTGTGCTTTGAAAAATGGTGGAAAATGATTTTCTTGAAAATTAATCAGACTTGGAGCTTTCATAAATTAATCAGACTTGGAAAATGATATATACAACTTCAGAGGTCTCACTGCACTAGCAGATGGTTTCTTCCATACTTAGAGCAACAACTGAAGCAACATGTGTTTTTCAACCACCTAATGTATCTTTGTGCAAGACAAGTAGTGAATGATACCATGTTTGTATTTCTCATGGTAGAAAAATATTTGTTTGAAAATAAATCGGAATCAAATTTTTGAAAATCAACCGGACTCCGTTTTGTTAAAACATAAGTCACTCAATCAACGACTACGGTCATCGATTAAGGGGGAGATTGATTTCAAATTAAACATTTTCAAACGATATTTCTTCAAACGAGTCCATTTGTACAAAATAAGTGGTGATCTAAAGTTTTTGATGTTATCTGGCAGGGTATGATTTTTCGTTAAATTCAAAGATCTTTCGAAATGAAATTTTTTGTTTTACTTAAAGATTTCTTAAAATTATCATACCTGAAACTAACAATCTTTAATGTCAAATAAGTGGTCCTTATCAGTCAATTTCAAAATCTTGCCACGTCTTTCCCCAAAATTTTCTAAATGATTTAAATCAATTGGGATCACAAATCTCAAAAGGTTTGAAATTTTTGATCGGGGGAGAGATCGTGATATAAATCTCAAATCTATGTAAATGGAACGGTTTCAGGATTTTAAAAGCACTCCTTCCTCCATGTGCCAAACGATTTCAAATACACGATACACATGTTGAGGGGGAGCATTTATCCAAAATCCAAAAGAGCATTTAATATGGCAAGATTAAGAATCGTATTTTCTCCCATGTTTTCTAAACCTATTTAAATCACTTGGGATCCAAAATCTCAAAGAGTTTGATAATTTTGATCGGGGGAGAGAATGTGATTTACATATGAAATAATCTGATAAAAGGTGATCGTTTTGATTCAAAGTGCAGGTTCTCTCTAATATGTGCTAAACGTTTTCATTAATTGATGCACATATTAAGGGGGAGCATTTCAAAAGAAAATAAATTATAAAGGTACAAAGGTTTCTATGATTTAACATAAATACCTTGATTGATTTTGAAATGGTTTATCTATAGCAAGTGTGATCGTGAAAGTACTTCAAAGACTTCCTTCCTCTATATGTGCTAAATGATTTCAAATAACCAACGCACATATTGAGGAGGAGCATTTACCAAAAAATCAAAAGGATTTTTCCATGGAAATTGTGATCAAGAAAATACTTCAAAGTCCTCTTTCCTCCATGTGCTAAATAATTTCAAAATCATATAGCACATGTTGAGGGGGAGCATTTATAAAATTGATCAAAACAATTAAGGTAAAAAATACTTTGATATTTATCACCAGTACCTTGATTGATTTTCCTAACGATTTTTCAATTTGTTTCAAGAAGGAAAGATATTTATCACCAGTACCTTGGAGCTATAAGGATGGTATGGTAAGGTATTCGTTCCCACGATCCCGCCAGAGTCGGAGGGATCTACCCAGGGACAATCCACTAGTTAGTGTAGAAGTCCTTAGGTATGATGAAAAAAAGGAGAAAAGTGATAATAAGGGAAGAGTGCCGACTGAGAAAGAGCTAGAACTGGAATAAACCCAACAAGGTTCTAGTGATGAAGTCTCCGTAAGAATTGAAGGGGTTGAAGAATGAAAAAGAAATGACATAAGAAAAGGGTCAAAAGAAATATCCCTCCATTAATTCAACCTTAGGGCAGAAACCGGATTCAATACATATGCTACTGGTGGTTACTAAGGTAACAACGATATTAAAGATAAGACGTCATCGACCCAGTGACGCACTGCACTAAACTTCCCAAGCTACCCAAGTTCTCTTAAAAGGACTTGTTTCATTCTCATGGGGAACCTACAAAATCTATCAACTTTCTCTTAGAGATAGTTGATATTGAAGAAGGATACCCTCTCCCTAATCTCCGAATAGGAAACCAAAGTGCACAATTGAGTCTAGAGCCAAGAGATCATTCATAATAAATCTTACTAGGACACACAATTAATGAAGACTTGTTGTTTCACACAATGTGGAAAGTGAGAATATATATTGAGAGTCCTACGCATTATCCTTGTGGTATTTGCCAGAATATCCGAGTGATATGTTAAATATTCACAATGAAGATGGAGTCCTTCTAGAGCCAACATAATACAAGCTCTTGGGAGGTGACATGTGAGATCTTTCCAAAAGATCAAGCTTGTGACAACTGGATAGAAACAATGGAACGATTCACTCTTGAATCAACCTTGGTCCAAGAAATGAATTGACGAATACTTTTGAAAAACCTCTCGATGTGCAAATCTATTCTTTTCTCTTGCACATTGACTGTACATTAATTTTTCAAATCCAAAAAAGTATTTATGATTGAAAATTGATCTTTCTCATAAAACCTTCGTCGTATTGCATAACTCTTTCTCTTAAGCAATACACGATTGTTTTTCAAATTAATTTCTCATCAATCAGTGAATCTTAATTCGCTGGTTCACTTACTTCGTGTTGTCTATTTTGGGACTCTCTGGTTTGAGAACGGCTAGATCAAGCTGCGAAACCCTGTCAATAAGATTCTTAGGAATTCTACCTGATCACAGGCAATATTTATACTAATCAACGGGGAACCGTGGTTCTTGCAACCCTATTCAACGAAAGTGAACAAAGATACTTTTGTGTGTTTTATTGCTAACTGTTGTTTACAGTAACATTTAACGGTTGCAGCTGATTGATATTGAGAAGTCAATTCATAACCGCGTGATCATAGCACACACTCTTAATTGAAGAAAATCATGACAATCAAAGACACACAACAATGCTTCCGCTACTTTGATGAAAAGATGTCATGATCTAGAAAGTGTGAGCATGTCGGCCCAAAAGTCACAACATCACATGAAGGCAATACAACAAAGGATGATTCAGAGATTTATTGTAGCCGATGATCTCAAAGAAAGCTAAAAGATTTACTGTGGACTTTGAAGAATCACTGCAAAAGCACAAAGATTGCGGAAATTGAAGAATTAAAGTCTATGAGCTTGAGCATGAAGATAACTATAGAATGCTAGGATGCAAAATGTATTTCATGGGGTGACCTCCCTTAGGGGGGAGATTGTTGGGATTTAGAAAATCCATGTTGAAGAGTCGGTCACCTCAATTATAGTCTAGTATATCTTAGCTCGTAGACATTACGTTATTTATTAGTTAATTAGTTAGTTTAGCAACACCGTGGAGGACGGACGGGTCTTTACCCAATGTATGCCTGATCCACAGCCCGAAGGAGGGTTTGTAGTATGTAGTATAAATACCCCTTCCCTCTAAGGGATGGGGTGGTGCTTTCAATCTAACCTTTCTTTTTCCTTTTACTTTCTCTCTATAGAAAACACCTTCTCTACTCTTTCTCTCTCTAAAATGGCTTACTTGTTCTTTCATCATCATAGACCACCCGAATATAAAATTGGTGGTTTATCAATCTTCTCATGCAATTTTCGTTTTTTTTGGGAATTGTAGAGTACAAAACTACAAGCAAGAATGAAGAAAGAAGAAAGAACGAGGGGTTATTATGTAATAGTTAGTAGCTTTCTTAGTAAGCTATTAGTAGGGTTTTGTAACCTCCCTCTCCTATATAAAGAGGGTAGGCATCTAGTTACAAACCATCCCTTCATTAATCCCTTTCATTTCATTTTATAGTATTCATCTCCTAATGAGAGTCTAGACACACGATCATAGCGTGTGTATATTAGTAGTTGTAGTAGTTTTTATATTCAATAAATAAAACCTTATTAGTAATGTTGATTGTTTTATCTTTATTCCGCTGTTCATCATTCAATCAATCAATGTTACTCATACCCTAGTTGAGTCCAGATCCATGGATTCAACAATTGGTATCAGAGCCTCGTGGCTCTCGATCTAGGGTTTATAAGGTTTTAATGTCAATAGGGTTATGCAGCAGATCGGAGAAAAGAGGCAGCAGGAAGCAGTTTTGATGTTGAAGCAGATCTGATTCGTTTGTATAGGTATCGATGTTTCTTTTATTGATTCATAATATTTAAAGATAACATCGTATTATAATATCGATTGATCAAATATGTGGGTCACTGATCAGATCTGACTGCTTGGATTCATATGGGGCTCGAATTTAATATTGTCAGTATGCATTTTTTTAAACGAAATGTTTGAATTAATTCCTCAAATTTTCATTAATTCACTCGTTTGATATTTTGATTCACGTGTATGATTGGTCCAATCTAGTGGAATGGGATTTGGTGTGGGGCGACATATAATAGTTACGGTGGTCTCAATGTTTGATTGGCTTGTACTGTTGCTGGTCCCCACTTGTAATACGTGATATTGGTCCATGACCACATTTACTTCTTTGATTGTGTGGACTAGTCAAACGTGTTGAATTTCTTGATTGGTCTAATTGATAGTTCATTTTCGTTCATAAGATTTACCGGAAGTATGGAACTCCCGGGTCGTTCTCCCAACGAGGGTGTAATGGAAAATCGATTCGTTGTTTAAAGGTCGAGTGATTTGAATAGGATAAAAATATTTTGGGTTTTGGAACTTAATAAGAAAGAAACAATTAAGCATGTAAAACAAGAAAGCTAAACACAAATAAGCAATTACGCAAATTAAATTAAAAACATATAAATTTATGGGTTTTAGATTAAAATGATAATAGTTAAAGCAAAAACAATAATAAAACTAGTAGCAATTAAATAAATAAACTAAAGTTAACGATAAAAGATAACAACTAAAAATAATGAAATAAATTATGCTAAGCAAGCGAATAAGAAATATATGATGAAAAGATATATACTTGTTAAGCAAATTATCAAGATCCTTAAGTGTGGTTTATTATTTCAATTAAGTCCTTTATTGACTAATTAATATCTTTTACAAATAATTATTTTGTCACAATAATTTTTCATAAAGAGATATCAATATCTAGATTAAAACCAAATTATTTTCACGGCTTTTGCCCGCTTAAACAACCAACATTTCAATCTAAGTAACTTAAAATTACTAACCAATATATTTTCTAACTTTTATAAAACCACACCTAATTCACGGAATAATCTACTCAACAAGTATATAAAAAGTCTACTCACTAAGCATAGCAAACCAACACATAGCAATTATTTCAATAAAAATAAACATAACTACTACACTAAAATTAATAACTAGTAAAGATTCAAAAAGTAAAGAAAGTAGAACCTGGGTGACAAAACGAGAGGAATAAAACCACCCGATCAAATAAGCACAAATTAACACAAAAGTTTACAACTTTATTAATCTTATCCACTAATTAGTAAGTAAAGTTTAAAACTTTATTCACCAACAAGCTTAAAAATTACTAAAGTTTCAAACTTTATGTATTAAAAATGCTTAAAGACCCTTAAGCTCCACGCCTTATGAGGCACATTTGCATTTTTGCAATTTAGGCCCTTGGTCTTTTCAACCACTAACTCAACGGGATTACCGTTTTATCAGAAGTCTTATTATGACTTTGGATTTTCCTCAACCTTTTTAGAAGTCCATGACAACGGGGGTACCGTCGGACATAGAAAACTTTTATGGCTTTGTATTTTTCAACTTTAATACATTTGGGCTTTATTTCATGTTAATTTTTGTGCCAAACTCCGAATCCTACGGCTTTTATAACAATAGAAACAATAGCAGCAAACTATCAGGAATCAGTTGTCTATTACACCGCAACACTGACATTACCTTGATGTGTACCCAACTCTCATGGGCAAGGATTCTCTAAAGAAGAATAAAGAACTAACTATCGTCAAAAACTCAACATCTTTAATTATTGTTAGACAAATATGGGGTGAAACAATTTTGTGGGAACAAAAAGCCATAAGTACCTTCGATGGGCTCTAAAGAGAACCAACTACTCCACGCTTAGCATCTAAACTCATAAGTAACTCTATCATTCCTCGATCTCCGCAAATTTAAAATCCCAAATAATGAGATCCGCGGATGCTTAGCCGATAATTAAATTATCTATGGTTAAGGGAACAAGCTAGGGCTCAACACGCCCGGTCAAGTCAGAATTCTATTCCTACTCTCACCAGCGGAAAGTCAACAAGGTGTCAAAACATATATTAATTTAGCAAATGCTTCGTCTAATGAAATTGAGTCATGCATATTTAAAGTCACTCAGGGAAACTTGCAAATTCTTGGCCTTGTGAGCTACAATTCGCATTTTATAGCTTCTTGTCTAAGAGACTAGCAAACTTTTCAATCAAAAAGACTTAACAAAAGCTTCAAAATTTTTAAATTTTTCACAATTTTTGCACAAATTTGTTTTTCAATTTCTAAGAATAAACGGGGTTGCGAGAGTACACGGCAAAAAACAAGCAAGTGCGGTCAAATCAAATCGAAGATTACCTACCCCAGACTAAAATCAAACATTGTCCTCAATGTTTAAAGGTAAGGGTTCTCAACGTAAATCTAAAGCCATTGGTTAGGTACGCTAATAAGAGCGTCGAAACATGAAACTCGAGTGGAGAAAAGACAAACATCGAGCACGAGAGTCTTCATATCGGGAAAATTCTGGACAAAACATCACAACACGAAACACGAGAAATGGAAGAGGCGAACCTCCTCACGTCACTTATTAGAAAACATAAATAAGATAAAAGGATAAGCATGGGGTGCCTCCCACGAAGCGCTACTGTTTTTCTTCACCGAGTCGCTAGCTTGACTCGTCCCCGAATTCATTTGTCCTTGGGGAAACAAGCGGAAGGGATACCCGGATCAAAGATGGTATCCTCACTCCGGAGGGAAAGAGAAAGGGTGGGTTGGGAGGGAAAGAAAATATCGGGCTCAAGCACAAATGGGATAACATCCCCCGAACTCACATAAGGTTTATCAAGAAAGACTGATCCATCATCCGGCGGTTTTGCGGGAGGACGAAAGGATGATGGATAAGTATGAGAAAATTTCAAAGAATACGGGAGCTCATGGTAAAGGATAAGAGGTGAAAGCTCAATACTGAAGGCATCCATCGGAGGATCCTTATCTCGAAAAACGGTTTTAGCATAAAGCTCATCTATGTCGAATATCCTGGGTTTAAAGATTTTGTCTTCACATGTTGGCTCAACGGGATACGTGATGGTCGACTCATCAGAGAGAGTAGAGTCAAGAAAACCATCAAGAACAACCATATCTCCCTCGGGGTCATTCACAACATCCTCAATACCCGGTGGTATTAAGTCATCAAAACCATCCTCAATGATTGGGTCGTTCGTCAGATTCTCGGAAATCTCGTTCATAACTTTGCTCACATCAACATCAAAATAGAATCGCTCAAGAATCGGAGGATAAACATCATCAATAGTGGGATTGCCACTAATCTCTTCATCAAATCGGAAAGTCTTAAGCTCGGGTAAGAATTCGCTATCTTTAACGGAGATAGGAGGCGAACTTGAATTATCGTTTAGGGCTTCAATCTTAGAAATGAGAAGATTAACATTCAACAATGTTTGACGTAATGCTTCATCCTCGATCTGAACATCATCGGGTTCAATCTCTTCAATTTCCGGCTCAAAATCATTTACTTCATCTATGTTGACACACTCAGAAGGTAAATCGTCGACGAAATCGATGTCTCCATAAGAATCATCATCGAAATCGGAGAACATCTCAACATGATCGCTCGAATTATCGAGAGAAGGCTCATCACAAATATCAACAACCCCAGACTCTCTTGGGCTTGGGATAAGGATCTCAACATTAGATGATTCCGTTTCCGGAATAGTACTAAGATGCTCATCCCCCATTATGAGAGAGTCAACGGGTTCAACAATGTTCGAAGAAATAGAATCATCGACCTCTTCCAAATTGACGTCACTTCTCTCAACCGGCGTGAGTGAAGGGGAAGGGTCGGAAATGAAAGGCTCAGAAACGGGAGTGGGATTGCCACTCGGAGGAGTATAATCGTCATCAGAATCAGAATCGTAAACGAAAGGTCTCCGGTAACTAATTTTAGCGGCTTGCTCTTCAGCGAGTAATTCACCATAAGTTTTCTGAGGAGGATCTTCTTTTCCGTGGGAAAGTTTATCAAGAAGATTCTTAAGATCAATCATTATTTCCAGAAATTTTGGATTAGACATTAGTGAAGGTTGTGGTTGAACTTCTTGGTATTGTGGAGGTGGGTCATAAGAATAGTCGTAATTGTTACAAGGAACTTGCTCGTAAACAATCGGATTCTGCATCTGACAATCGAAATTAACGTGCGGACCTCCACAATACTCACAACAGTACGATTGTTGTGAGGAATAAGGGTAAGGTTCATAACCAAAGGTCGAATTCTTAAATTGAGCTTGACATTGAATACCTTGGTGAGGACCACCACAGTACTCACAAGAGTATGTCTCCGGCTCATGGTACAGAAGTTGGTTAGGGAAATTGGTTGTCTCATTGTAAGGATTGTGATGATACTCGGTTCCGGAATTTCCATTGCTACAACCGGGACAATTCCCACCATATTCGGTTCCTCCGCACCATATGCACAAGAGCTGATAAATTGAAGAATTATCCGGATAAGAGTTCGCAATTTCCACCATTTCCGTGATAGGCTCGGATTCTAGAACGGGAGTCATCTCGGGCTCAGAAACATATTCCATTTCCCTCACCGGAGAAGGAGTAGGAATCGAAGGTTCTTCAATCAAATTTTTCCACCATGCTATTATGTCGTCATCAGTATGAAGAGTACCTTTTTGTTCTAGCCGTGCATAAAGACGAGCGAGATCTGGATTTGGATTGATAAAATTCTGGCATACATTACAAAATCCCTTTCGACAATTATTACCGCACCAGTCGCAAATACATCTCAAACATCGATATTGATTCTCTTCCATCGGATTTTTACAATGAAAGCAATGTCGTGACGGTTTTGTTTCATGAACGATGGGGTCATGAGGACCTCCACATCGAGCACATTTAAGAGATGCCATAAGAATTATACTTTTAGAAGAAGAAGAGATAGAATTATCGGATTAGAAGAGAAAGAAGATAGAATTAAACGGTTCAAGAGGGTATAGAGATAAAGAACTAACGGTTTAGAGGATAAAGACGATTATTTTTGGGTTTTTATAAAATCAAACATAAAAGGAAAACAAATTTTGAAAAGGAAAATATTTTTGGATTTTTTTTTTAAACACTTAAGGAAAAGTGTTTATGATTATTTTATTTTTGTATTTTTATAATTTTATGAAAAGTATTTACAAAAGCGAGGGAACTCCACGGAGGAGGGTCTTCAAACACCAAACTTCAAACTCCGAAACGAAAAATCGCTAACACACCTCCCCGGCAGCGGCGCCATTTTGATAGTTCGTTTTCGTACATAAGATTTACCGGAAGTATGGAACTCCCGGGTCGTTCTCCCAACGAGGGTGTAATGGAAAATCGATTCGTTGTTTAAAGGTCGAGTGATTTGAATAGGATAAAAATATTTTGGGTTTTGGAACTTAATAAGAAAGAAACAATTAAGCAAGTAAAACAAGAAAGCTAAACACAAATAAGCAATTAAGCAAATTAAATTAAAAACATATAAGTTTATGGGTTTTAGATTAAAATGATAATAGTTAAAGCAAAAACAATAATAAAACTAGTAGCAATTAAATAAATAAACTAAAGTTAACGATAAAAGATAACAACTAAAAATAATGAAATAAATTATGCTAAGCAAGCGAATAAGAAATATATGATGAAAAGATATATACTTGTTAAGCAAATTATCAAGATCCTTAAGTGTGGTTTATTATTTCAATTAAGTCCTTTATTGATGAATTAATATCTTTTACAAATAATTATTTTGTCACAATAATTTTTCATAAAGAGATATCAATATCTAGATTAAAACCAAATTATTTTCACGGCTTTTGCCCGCTTAAACAACCAAAATTTCAATCTAAGTAACTTAAAATTACTAACCAATATATTTTCTAACTTTTATAAAACCACACCTAATTCACGGAATAATCTACTCAACAAGTATATAAAAAGTCTACTCACTAAGCATAGCAAACCAACACATAGCAATTAATTCAATAAAAATAAACATAACTACTACACTAAAATTAATAACTAGTAAAGATTCAAAAAGTAAAGAAAGTAGAACCCGGGTGACAAAACGAGAGGAATAAAACCACCCGATCAAATAAGCACAAATTAACACAAAAGTTTACAACTTTATTAATCTTATCCACTAATTAGTAAGTAAAGTTTAAAACTTTATTCACCAACAAGCTTAAAAATTACTAAAGTTTCAAACTTTATGTATTAAAAATGCTTAAAGACCCTTAAGCTCCACGCCTTATGAGGTAGGATGGGATTACACAAACAAAATCAAAACTTTAAGGGTTAGCACAAATATATAAATATAAGATTTTATAATAAAAAGCTAAAATAATAGGTAAACTAATCTTAATAAATCAAATCTTAACCACCAAAATCTCTCAAGGAGATATGTTTCCGCAAAAACTAATTTGGTTATTAAGGTTAAGATTTAAAATACAAGATTTTTTTTTTTTTTTTTTTTTTTTTTTTTTAAGAAAGGAAATAAATCAAGGAAAAATATCAAATGCACTCCGAAAATTCCAAATATTTTTTAGAAACGTAATAAAAGTGATAGAAACTCACAGAAAAATTTTTAGAATTTTCGGAATTAAATAAGTATTTGTTTTCGATTTTTATGTTTAAAATAGAAAATAAATCAAAATAAATAGTAAACTAGTTCCAAAAAATATGAAAAATTCACACTATCTTAAGAAAACTATGAGAAGCTACCAGAAAATCTAAATATATTTTTTTCGTTTTTTACTATTTTTAAAAATAAAATTCGAAACAGTTTTTAGAGAAAAGGACGAAACAGTTTTTGATTTTTTAAAAATACTAAAACAGCTCAAAAAATTACGAAAATTTTATGACGAAAATAAAATATATTTTTGGATTTTTTGTGAAAAGGACAAGATTTTTAGAGACTTTTTACTATTTTTAAGCTAAATAAAACAATAAAAACGTGAGCTTAAATAAAAAAAAACAAAAAAAAACTAAACTTTTATAAAAATATAAATATGATATGTTGAGCGTGTGCACGGAGAGTATAAAATACACTCACACAATCTTACTATAACTCAACTCTTCATGGGATATTTTTATAAAAATAAAATGAAATAAAAAGGATTAAGAGATGAGAAGAATAGAGAGATGCAAGAAATAAATAAAACTTTTATAAAACTAAAGAGCATAAAAATAAAATACAAGAGTTTTGGTAAGAAAAATAATAAAGGAGATGATAAAATGAGGTGAGGAGGTGGGTTTTTATAAACCCACAAGTTACACTTTGGCCCCTAATAATTTTTCATAATGACCCCTAAACTATTCTATCTTGGTACAAAAAATACCCTATCAAAACTTGGTCCCCAAGTTTTCATTTATACGAAGCATATGGCAGATTGCATATCCACTTCTAAGCTAATGTGGGCTTGCATTTTCGGACTGGGCCTGTTGGGCTGCTGCTTGGGCCTGCTCGAAGGCTGCACTCTTGTAAAAAAAATAAACATTGTCACAAGTGGGATTGGAACCCTTGACCTCTTGCTTGACAAACATGTCCCCACCCACTAGACCAAGAGTCTTTTTGTGTTGAATGTTGCATTTAATTTCCATTTAAGCTCCTTTTTTCTGCTAATTCTTTTTTCCTTCCTTTTAAGCATCTTAATTAATTGCAATCTTCGTTCGGGCTTCGTTTAGTCTTTAAATTTTTCTTTTCTTGCTTCGATGCTCCAAATAAAATTATCATTGGTCCCGTAACTTCGTGCTCCTTCCATTCTCGTGCTCGTTTGTGTCCATTTGTCTTCTTTTTGTCCATTTTACAATATCCGTTACCTGCACATACATAAACACAAAAACACAAATATTTATGGCTTTAGGGGTTAGTTTTTGGTCTTTTTGGTCCGGTTTTGATCAAGAAAAGGTGTATGTTTTCACATATACCACTAATGTACATGCTTCGCTTGAGGGGAAGCGTCTACGAGTTGCACAAGACCTCTATTAGATGAAGGGGAAGAAGATTAGTATATGTGCAGCGGATTATTTGTGATGACATGTTTTCGTATTGTTTCTTCATACAGGTTGGTTTTTCATATCGAGAAACTGGAACTTAACCTAGTCAAATTCTAGTTTAGGGGAAGATTGTTGGGAATTGCAGAGTACAAAACTACAAGCAAGAATGAAGAAAGAAGAAATAACGAGGGGTTATTATGTAATAGTTAGTAGCTTTCTTAGTAAGCTATTATTAGGGTTTTGTAAACTCCCTCTCCTATATAAAGAGGGTAGGCATCTAGTTACAAACCATCCCTTCATTGATCCCTTTCATTTCATTTCATAGTATTCATCTCCTAATGAGAGTCTAGACACACGATCATAGCGTGTGTGTATATTAGTAGTTGTAGTAGTTTTTATATTCAATAAATAAAACCTTATTAGTAATGTTGATTGTTTTATCTTTATTCCGCTGTTCATCATTCAATCAATCAATGTTACTCATACCCTAGTTGAGTCCGGATCCATGGTATCAACATTTTGGCATTGACGAGGAGATTTTTGAAGCTTCGTTTGGAGTTGTTTTGGTTTGCAAGTATGTATGAACAACCTTTTTAATATGTTTCTTTGATGTGGTTGTAGTTTTGAGCATGTAACCATGTAATGTACTTCGACTGTTTTAGGTTTTGTTTGCAATTAGGGTTTAGAGAATTTGTGATAATATGTTACAGGTACTTTTAAATCACCCTTTTTTGAGTTGGAAGGTGTAACCATGTAGTGTGCTCTAACTCTTTCATGTTTTGTTTGTAGTCAAGGTTATTCATGAAAAGAATTTTGAACCTTCCTTTGTAGTGGTTTTTGGTTGCAGGTGTGTTCAAACGGTTATCTTATATGCTTCTTCAATGTGCGTATAGCTTAGAAGGTGTGAGCCTCTAATGTGCTTTGAATGTTGGAAGTTTTGTTTGCAGTTAGGGTAATAGGAGCTGGAAATCTTCATCTTGCCATTGACGAGAAGAATTTTGTAGCTTCCTTTAGAGGTATGTTTAAACATCTTCTTTTTATGCTTCTTAGGTGTAGGTGTAGTTTATGCTTCTTTAGTATCGAGATTTGGTATGTGGTTTGAAAGGTGTAAGTATCTAATTTACTTTAACTGTTTGATGATTTGGTTGTTGCAATTTTTGGTTTGTTAGTGCATTAGGTGTGTTAGTGCATAAGAAGGTTAGATTAAGAATGAAAGCTCCACCTCTTCCCATGGGTGGGAAGAGGATTTTATAGTCTTAATATATTACGCCCTCTGTCGGGCTGTGGATCAGGTATACAGTGGGTAAAGATCCGTCCGTCCTCCACGGTGTTACTTAACTAATCTAACAACTAATAAATAAAGCTAAGTCTACCAGCTAATACATGCTAGACTAAACTCGGGGTGACCGACTCTTCTATATGGATTTTCCAAATCCTAACAATCTCCCCCTAAGGGAGGTCACCCCATAAATTACAATTTGCATCCTAGCATTCAATCATGAAGTTCAATTTCGAGCTCGTAGACTTTAATTCTTCAAATTCCGCAATCTTTGTGCTTCAAGTGGAGGTCTTTGAATGTTCCATTACTTGGTGATCTTTGAGATCATCAGCCAAATTAAATCTCTGTATCATCCTTTGTTGTATTGCCTCCATGTGATATTTGTAACTTCTGGACCAACATGCTCAAACTTTGTTGGATCATGATATTCTGCATCATAGTAGTGAAAGCATTGCTTAATGGTATCAGAGTTTATCATGATTTCTTTAAACGTGAGTATGATGTGTGAGCATGTGGTTATGGATTGACTTCTTAATTTCGATTAACTGAAACCGTCAGATGTTCCTGCAAACAACAGTTAGTAATAAAACACACGAAAGTGTCTTTGTCACTTTCGTTGAATAGGGTTGCAAGAACCACGATTCCCCGTTGATCAGTATAAATACTTCCTGTGATCAGGTAGAATTCCTAAGAATCTCCTTGACAGGGTTTCGCAGCTTGATCTAGCCGTTCTCAAACCGGAGCGTCCCAAAGTAGACAACACGGAGTGTATGAACCAATGATTGAGATTCACTGATTGATGAAAATTTGTTTTGGAAAACAATCGCATATTGCTTGAAGAGAGAGATTTTGCAATACGATGAAAGTTTTATGAGAAAAATCAAGTTTCAATCATAAATACTTTTTGTTTGAAAATTATAAGCTTAGTCGATGTGCTAGAGAAAAGAATTATAGAGCACATCGAAAGGTTTTTCAAAAGATTCGTCAATCCATTTCCTGGAACAAGTTTGATTCACAAGTGAATCGCCCCATCGTTTCTTTCCAGTTTTCAGAAGCTTGATTCATAAAGAATCTCACATGTCACCCACCAAGAGCTTGTTTGATGTTGGGTCTAGAAGGATTTCCACCTTCATTGTGAATATTTTATATATCACTCAGATGTTTTGGCAATACCATGAGGATAATGCATATGACTCTCAACATATAATCTCACTTTTCACATTGTGTGAAACAGTAAGTCTTCATGAACTGTGTGTCCTAATGAAATTTATTAATGGTCTCTTTGGCTCTAGACTCAATAGTCATTTTGGTTTCCTAAGCAGAGACTAGGGAAAGGGTCTCCTTTTTCAATATCAATCATTTCTAAGAGAAAGTCGATAGATTATGTAGGTTTCTCGTGTGAATGAAACAAGTCCTTTTAAGAGAACTTGAGTATCTTGGGAAATGTTAGGATCATATTAATGGATGATTTGGTGAATCGGGAGGTCTTGGAAGATGGAAGAACACCATCTTCAAGTTAGTGAGAGAAACTAGAGAGAGAAGAAAAAACTAGTGTGTGTATTATTATTGAAAGATGAAAGGTTACACAAAAGTCTCACCCTCCTAGGAAAGTCTAGGAGGGTATTTATACCTAAACACATACAACTATGGCAAATTGACATAACAAGCCCATGTGTTTAAGCTAACAAAGATAGAAAATGTAAGCCCGTCAATGTCGTTCCATTTACGAGTTAGGAGCGATTCCAACAATCTTCCCCCAATGGGACGACATAAGGGATTACTTACAACATTTACTACAAATATAGAAAACAAATAAATAAAGGTCTTTATAAGCTCTTCAAGTGCTGAGGATGATGAAAGTTTACGCTCTTTGTCTTCTTCCTGTACCTCGACTTGAGAACCGTTTTCTTCACTTGTAGGCAAATGATGTAATATGTATAAATTGGATTAACTTCCCCCCAATTCATGCTGCATGTCTTTAGCAGCTTCTCCGTACACTCCTTTTTGGAGAAGTTTCTGAATCAGCTTCCCCCCAAACTGACAACCGTCTTTAGCATATTCGAAACTTTGGTGTAGTGAAAATTTCCTCTGACTTTTGAAATTTTCAATACGCAGCGGAATTTGTAGATGAGCAGTAAACCGCACAAGGTAAATCTGACTTATTGCGGAAAATCCGTTTGGGGGTAACATACAAGAAATCAACAAGATCTTCTCACGTATGTAGATGCTTCACACCAAACAAACCGCGAAAGATGAAATGAAACGACTCCCCCCTTAATGTTGTGGTCTATCGGAATAATAATCACTTGTGAATATGCAGTTACTCGATAAAATGACCGTGTGTGAGTGACATGTTCGTTTTCTTAGTATAGATATTTTCTGAAGAAATACAAAGGAATTTATTTCTCGGGTCGTTCTCCCAGCGAGGTATGAATGGAGTTAACAACTCACGTCGCGTAATTCGGGATTTGAATGGGTAAAAAAGATTTTGAGTGATTTCTAAACTACGGGGTAAGCAATTATAAATAGAAACAATTAAAACAACTAAATCTATGATGCAAACAAGGAATTACAACTAATTACGCATTACCTAAAACATAAATAAAATGCAAACTAAACTATTCTAACCCCTAAAAATGAACTAATATTTTTCTATAGCTAAAAAAGTGATTTAAAAATTATATGAAATTTAAAACTAATTTTTTCGGCTTTTCTCGATTATATTTGAACTAAAAACTAATTTTGAACTTTTAAAATAGATTTAAAATGCTAAAAATTATGAAAACTTATGAGAAAATTACAAAACTATTTTTCAAAAATCTAATTCGACTAAAAATAATTTTCATAACTGAAATTACATTTTTCTGACGTTTTCTCTATTTTCTATGAATTTAAAACTATTTAAAAATAATTAAATGGCTAGAAAATACTATTTAATCTAAGAAAAATCTGGAAAAATACTTTTTGTGACTTTTTGAATATTCTAAACCTAAGACAATTATTTTTGAATTTTTTTGATCTTTTTCTGATTTATTTCAAATAAAAGCTATTTAAAAATGTTAAAAACTGTTTTAAATTGCATAAAAATAGTAAATAAGCTAGGAAAAATATGAAAAATTACAAAAAAGTTCTAAATGCAATTATGAATCTAGGGAAATTAAGAAAAACAACTTGTGAATGCATAATAAGCCATTGGGCTACTAATTGTTATGAAAAGCACTAGTAAAATAAGCTATAAGCTACTAAAAGGTACAAGACTTCTACACTAAGCTAAGATAGGCTAAAGCTGATTAAAAGCTACCTAATACAAATAAATAAGTCCAGATTAGCACAATCTGTAAGTAATTAACAAATGTTCAGCTTCTAATAATAAAATGCCAAACAGTCCTACATCAACCACTTTAAGCACAAGTTTAACTGAATTAGAAAAATTCTAAAATTAAACTAAAAATAACTTGTTAAAAACAATCAACCAAAGTCCTAGATTCCAAAGTTTCAGCAAAAATGGATTTAAAACGATGAAATTAAAAATCTAACACCAAAACTGAATAGGACAAATAGGGGCTGATGTGCAGCAGATAAAAGGAAGGATAAGGACATCTGTAGGCAATAATAAGCTACTCTAATAAGCACTTAAGATCAAACTAAAGGTAAACTAGTGAATACTCCACTACTGGCTACCTAAATAAGAAGAAATCAAGGAATTAACTCAAAAGAATAATCAATTAAAGTGTTGTGAACTTAAACTATTGGAACAGAAGTAGTGTAAAAAAAAGAACTAAATGCAGTCTATGGCAAGCTAAAATAAGCTAACAGATTAAGCTCTAAATTGCTACCTAAGGAAAATCAAGTAAAACTAATACTAAAGCTATCTAAAGCTGCACAGATCAAGCAATAAGAACATTAAATCACCTGAGAAATAAGCTCTAGAAACTACTTATATCAGGACAAATCAGTAGTGACAGCAGGACAAACAAGGGGTTTAGGCTACAAATAAGCTACACAAAAGCTTCTACATGGCAAATAAACTAATTAACATATTAACTAGAGTACTTTAACTATAACAAAAACTAGATTAAACAAATTTTAGAACAGATTTAGATCTTACAAATCACTTATGAACTTACTGTTTTGGGGACAGAACAGATCTTAAGACAGATTGGAAATGAGAAGCTCAAAATTCAATTTAGAGTAGACAAACTAAAACAATGATTAGCAAAGCTTTAAAACCAGTTTGCAAACTTAGACACTCAAATTTTACTAACACAAATCAACAGAACAATGAGAATCTAACAAATCCAAACACCCTTTAAAATAACCAAAATGTAATTTAACTAAAAACTATGATGAAAACTGACTAATACTGATTTGAAATGGAAATATTAACATCAAACTCAAATTTTTTAACACAATTAAACTAGAAATTAACCTGAACTTAATTTGACTTTGAACTTTGACCAATGTTGACTTTTTTGCAAAATCTGAAATTAGAACAAATCAAAGCAACATCAAGCTCACATAAGCTTATACAAGCTTATATAAGCTTAAAGGAACAGAAAGTGAGAACTTAAAACGGATTATAAACAATTGAAACCAATGACAATGATTTGACAAGTAAAAGTGAAATTTGCGTTAAGTAAACTGAAATTACAATTAAAATCCGATATTACAACTTACTTAACTACTAAAAACACTTAAATTGTCAGGAAATTAAATGGCCAAAATTCCTCTAAAGCGAGAGAAATTGGACAGTTTTACAATTGTGATGAAATGGGGTTTATATAGCTTCTGCCAAGAACTTAGGATCTTCTGTGGAAGCTTCAGGAAGTCTAATCTCATCCATTGATTTGTTCTCATGTCCTCTTAATCAATTAGAGTCGTTTGATCATTTGGGTGAGGTGTTTGCTCCAATAAAATCTCCCCATTCTGCCAGCTTGGCAATCCCAAGTGCCTCTCATGTGTTAGACGTGTCAGAAGGATCTAGAAGTACATTTAAGTGGGGTAAGATTTGGGTTTACTCAGGGTAAATGATGAAGAAGAACCGTGAACAGTAATTTTGGGAAAAAGGCGCGATTGTTTCTTAGGTGGATTTTTAACTATTGTTTGACTTGGGTGGGATGAGATGTGTTGATTGGTCTAACATGGAAGGGGTTCAAGAGTTAGCTAGGGGGGGGGTCAGTGGTGATGGGGGTTCAACACAAGAAAAGAAGTAATCTGATGGGGTATTGGGCTTGGGACTATTAAATGGGAAATGGTGAATGGGCTTTAGTTTTGTGCATTTTATTTAAAGGTTGTAAGATGTGTTTTAGTCTAGGATTTAACCAAAAAGATTATCAATGTATCTTGTAAAATCCAAGGACCAAAGTTGTGATTTTATGAATGGTGAAGGTGATTTAGAAAATGGGTAAAATGAGGTTGATAAGGGTATAAAAAGTAAATATGGGAAAGTAGGGGGTTGATTTTGAAAATTGGGTAAGTTAGGGGTATTTGTGTAATTTTGGAAAGTGAAAGGGTGAAATGTGAAAATATGATACAATGACGGGTTTAAAGTGAAATCTCCCAATCTTTACCCAAAACTCCGTAAAATGTCGCTTTTAAGCATCAAAGTCCCATATAATAGCATCCCGGCATCAACTTTTGCACTCTTCTCTCTCTCATGCTCGGTTTTCTTCGGTTTTGGCTTTCTTTTGTCTGTTTTGTCATATCCATACCTGCACATGCATAAACTCAAGAAACACGCAAATATTAGATGTTAGGAACTAGAAATTCCATAGTGAAGAGTCATTCACCGCAAATAAAATCTAGGACAAGTTAGCTCGTAGACATATTGTTATTTACGTTTTTAGTAGCTTAGTTATTAGTTTAGAGTAACACCGTGGAGGAAGGACGGGTCTTTACCCACTGTATGCCTGATCGACAGTCCGACAGGAGGACGTTAAGTTGTAACTATAAAATCCCCTTCTATCCTTGGAAGGGGTGGTGCTTCTTTGATAATCTAACCTTTTCTATTTTGTTTATCTCTCTAGAATCACCCTATCCTCTCTTCATCTCTCTATACAAGGCTCTCTTATTTAATCATAATCCTAGACCACCCGAATCATCTAAACAACATAAAATATACGATCCTACAAATGGTACCAGAGCCTAGGTTTCATTGTCTTGATGATTCATATGGTTTTTTAAGCGGTTTAATATGTGGTTTATTTGACTCTTGGTTGCGGTTTGTTGTGGTTCTTTGATGCGATTTGTTATCTAGTTTTGTGTGTTGTTCGTGTTGTTTGATTTGTGTGGTTCGAATCTATTTGTTGAAACTGCTCTTAGACATTTTGCATGCTCATAATTTGTTTTTCCTATCTTTTTGGTATTACAACAGTTTCTTGAAAAGTATTATGTATCCTTGGTCAAAAACTGTCAAAAGGTTAACAATTTTTCTGTCTTGCGTCTGTCTTAAGTCCAAGATAAATTTGTTTTGCTAACTCATTCTTATGATTGTTTTTTGTACCATAACTTTGAAACTTATTGGTCAATATGGTCATCAGTCCTTGTAGTCAACTGTAGTCAAAACAGGTCTAAAGTGAAGCTATATTTGCACTTTTCTGGGTTGTGTAACATGGACGGAAATCAGGCCGGAAAATTTCTTGAAAGCGTTTTGACTATCTTTCGATGCGGTTTGTGTCAAAACAGAAAAGATGCGACTTGAGCTTATGATGTGTGTTGACTCTTGAGTCAAATGCAATTTGTTGACTTGTGAAGACATAATATGTAGTTTGTTAATAAAATTCGAGGATGCGACTTGTCAAGAAATTTTTTTAAAACAAAAAAATCTCATGCAACTTGTCAACTCTCATGGATGCGAGTTGTCAACAAATTTTTTGACAAATCTCATGGATGCGAGTTGTCAACAATTTTTTTTGTGCGATTTGTCAAAAAGACTCTAAAGCGACTTGTTGACCAGAAAAATCTGTGCGAGTTGTTGACCTTGTCTACAATGCATTTTGTTGACCACTAATACCAAGTACCACGCACGACTCAAACAACCTCAGGTTTCATCCATCATTGGTCCTTGTTTATACTACAATTGAATTGATTTATACGTGTGAAATCAGATTCGACTCATTCCATAAACAACCAACAATCCTCTATTCCTAGACCTAGACTCAACAAAGTACCCTCTCATTCAATCAACAATGTGACACGACATTAATTAAATCAAGACCTCAGAAAGATTCATACCATGATTGGGTAACATCAAGACCTCAAAGGTCTAATACAAGAATCTGTTTGCCATCATTGGTCGAATTCATTGTTAATTATTCGAAACTTTCAAAGGGTAAAAAAATAAAAATAGTGTTATCATCTTCCCTAGTGTTCGATTTGATACTAAAATGAAAGATGTAAATGTGTACCTACCCGAAACCATCCCTGTGGCTTTGATGAAGGACTCAAGCCATCCTTGTGGCGAGCATGGAGACGATGTGGAGACGAGGATAGATGAATAATTGATGGTGAGATGAACTGATTTGGATGAGTGCATGATTGTTTATGCATATACTGTGTCGAGAGAGGCGGACTGAGTTTTTGATAATAACTAGGGCTGTTATGTGTCTGAGATTAGGGCAAACATATGTGATAATGTTGCGCTTTTTATAACTCGTATTCTTAGGGCAAAGGGTTACTTGGACTATCACAAAGTCGTGGGCCTAATGGCTAAATATGGATCGAGTTGAAATCATTGTGGTAGGCCGTAACTCTGGATGGGCCGTGAGGTGGAAACATGGGCCTTTGACCCAGTTTGTATTGGGTGGACTGAATGGAGCGTTATCTTTACTGATGGGCCTCATGTGATATAATATGGATTCGTGTGATAGCTGTTGTGATAGCAGACTCATGTGATAAGTTGTATTGTCTAAACAACTTTATAACTATTGTGTTTAAATGTTATGTGATGAAGTATGTTGATTATTTAATTCTCACAAGGATATGCTTCACGGCTATAATTTGCAACGCTTATCTCTTGTGACTATGGAAATGACTCGTTACTTCTTATTCGGGTTTGACGGATTTTGTGGTTATTTGAGTTGGGCCTAAGATTAATGATGAACCGGGTAATATATCACTTGAATTGGGTATATTGTTTGAACCGGGTCATGATTTATATTGAATATTTGGACCATAACAATGGATTTTTCTTGAATGTTGGTTATTGAATGATGGGCAAATGAGCTTCTCAAAATTGGATCGTACATGAGATTTGTGATAATAAGTTTTGATGATGAGATTTGGTATGATGATGAGAGTTGTTGTAGTATACGGTTTGATACTCTGGGTTATACATTTCATGGAGAATATCGTGTCACGGCTTAAAGTGGTTACTGAAAATGTTGACTACGGGGTTGTTTGTTCAGTATTTCTTATTTGGATTTGAAGTGACGTTTTCCGGGCGCGTTTACTTATTTCGTCTTCTTTCTTTCTACCCTTCTGCGAAGATGACTTGTTTGGGAGTTTATTGAGTGTGATAAAGACTTGGCTATTTAGTTACGGTTGTGATTCTTTCTCGCTTAACCCACAACGTAGCTATCACTTCGGTGTCTCACGCAGTTGAGGATATGTCAAGAGGTTTTCTACATTAGGGTACACCATTTCTTTTTCACGAGGATTAGTACAAGCTTAAGTAACAAATCTGGGGAATTTTACGTCATGTTCAAGTTTGGTATATCGGGCTTATTTCTCCAGGTGTAATCAACAATTCTCATGTTATATTCAACACCTCATAATGTCAATGATACTTCACAGTCTAAGCAAAATCTTTCAAGAATCTTCAGCATCAGTCATGTTTTTTTAAGATGTTTGCTTATGACAAGAACTTCTCATGCAAATGGTCTTACACGTTTATGATGCTTCCAAATGTTTGAAACCATCATGGGGGAGAAACGTGTACTTTGATATTTTACGGTCAACCTCAAGGGGAAGTAGTATATACTACTCGACTTAGTGTGGTTTGTGAAGTTGTCTACATTTGGGTAAAGAATTGTTGATGATTTTGTTGAAGATGGATAATGAACCGTTGATGAACCACTGTATGTTCCCCTAAAACAGATATTCACAGAAACCAAAGTTGTCATAACACATTAAAGCTGACATTTTTTATGGGTTAGTCTTGATTTTGTAAAATCCCGCGAAAGAATCTATTTCTCGATTTAAATCATAGACGTGTAAAATCCCGTGACAATAGAAACATCTTGGTAAATGTAAAGTGCATTTCCGGATCTATCTTACGGTTTATTCTTGGTTTTGTAAAATCCCGCGGAAGAAACTATTTCTCGGTTTAAACCATAGAATTTTAAAATCCCGTAATGATGGAATCTTCCTGGAGAAAGGAAAGTGTATTTCTGGATCTTTTCTGATGCGGGTGCTATGGTTTCTACTTCGAAGAAGGGATAAAGGGTGTACTTCATGAATTGGATGTGCGTTTGGATTATCTTCGTGGCAGATTGGTTACTTCAAAGTTTTACGAGGTTATGCTCATTTAACCATGGTCGGGATGAAACCATTATCATAGTTCACTTAAAACGTAAAAGGAGGCTAGATTTAAGCTTTTAACCACAAGATGTGACAACGGCATTAATTCAGTATTATTTATTTGAGGTTGAAGTGAAATATCACGGGCAAGTGTACTTAGTATCTGAAGGTATTGGGGATGGTTGGATGAAGATTCTTCAAGATCCTTGTTCGAGCTTGTTATCGAAAACGAAGACTTGGAAATCTAGTTATTTTTGGGGGATTTTTCCTTTTCTTTTACCACTTGGGGGAATTAGGCTCTTACCACCACAAAATAACTATCACTTTAAGGAGTTATGTTGTAGTGCTCAGTGTCACATTGAATTGTGGATTTTCAAGAGGTGATGTGCGTCTAATACTTGATGATTGGTTGGTTGAAGAGTATAGATTAATTAGACATTCAAAAGGGCATGAATTCTTGGCACCGCTCTTTGTTACATATGTGCAAGTTTAAGTCACGAGTTCGGGTTGTTTTACTTCAAGGTCAAATTCATCATATTGGATTTTCTCCATCAGCTGTCACGACAAAGAGCCTACTGAATGATAATGGGGTTGATTACAAGTTTTCCAAGAGTAGATGAAAAGAGAGATAATGGGGTTGATTACTTCAAGGTCAAATTCATCATATTGGATTTTCTCCATCAGCTGTCACGACATCTGTTCACATCAAGCAAGGCCTCGTTCTTCGTCACTATGGCGTCTGTAGATAACACTTCAGGCCCCGTTCTTCAAAGAAAAGAAAAGTGTACACCTCAGTGCACTTTATCTTCAGAAGAAGAGAAATCTTCATTTTTATGACCATTCTCATCGACATTCTTCATCAACAAGCTTCATGTTTTTCCATGCTCATTCAATCCTCAAGTGGATCTCCGTTCATTGCAATTTTTGAGGGGGAGAAGAGTAAATATACTACATGTTATGGATGCTTGAGTTATGTTCATACGACTCTCCAATGCCTAATGTCTTCACTCACTAAGGATAACTAGGATTTACTATTTGGGATTCACTATTTTTCAAGATATGTTTGATGAGTACTTCCAACCTCCAATGAATGTTGATCATCCAGTTTCTGAAGCTCATGCTCCGATTCCTACTGACTCAACTGGTTCATCATCTAAGAAGTACTTCTCGGAATTCTCAAGAAACCTTATCTCCAGTTATTTCACAAGGCGTTGATAATGACTATCATGATATTGTAGTTGCACTATTGAATAATGATCCACTCTTTGGTATTCCTTTGCCAAATCTTCACAGATTATTGTTCCTCTCATTGTGCACGCTATAAATCAACCATATGAACATAAGGAAAATGACTACCTCATCCGCTCGAAGACATTATCGGTGAATCTTCCATATTAGTCTCTACATGTATACCTTTAGGAAGAATGCATTGATGTTGAGGAATCATTTGTTCCGGTTTATTCAATTGGTCAATCTACATCCGATTGTATGTTTATTCACGTGTTAGACATTTGACACAAGTTGATTACTTCAGAGTTAATCATTTATCACTTATTTGAGATTGAAGTTGACTTTCACAAAGGCGTGTTCTTATTTGATAACTTGCTCAGGCTGAAGAATTTGAGTTGAAGTCTTGGTTTATCTAGTTACCAATAGTTGGGGTGGATGGTTAAAGACCTACGATGTGGATAATCTCAAGAGGTGTTAATGTCTCATACTTTGTTTGAGTAGTGAGTACTTAGAGATTTGCTTGAAGCATAGATTCTCGACACTGTTCTTCCATCATTAAGTGCAAGCTTAAGATACAAATGTAGGGAATTCGACTTCAGTTTCAAGTTTGGTATATCAAGTTTTCTTCATTAGTGATCACTTCAAATTTTCTACATTGATAAAGATAGTCAGCGAGAGTTTCTATAGCAGTTTATTCTCACAGGATTCAGTTGAGCTAATTGTTTGCTCTTCTCACTATTTCAAGAGTATTTGGCATGTATAATGTGTTGCTGATTCTGAGGTATCAAAACCAGTAAGGGGGAAGGAGATATACATCTAAACACACAACGAGTACACGTGATGAAGTTAATACTTCTTCTCTATTGAAGTAATCCCGGGAAAGACAAATGTCATAACCGTAGAGAAACTCAGTGTTTAACTCGTAGCCTCTGGTGTGTTATTCCAACTATTTGGGGGAAGGATGCATTATTCCAACCATTTGGGGGGAAGTGGTCTCTGGATACTTTTGGTATGTGTTATCTCAGTTTTCAGTAGGAAGAAATATGTGAAGCGTGAGATGATATTGCTTATCGACATCTTCTATATGATTTATGGTAGTGCTTCCGGTTATTCCTTCATATACACAATGCAATGATGATTCTGATGAGATCGCAACCATCAGGGGAGAGATATGTGTACATCAAGGATGCAAAACATGTTCACTGGATCGAGCTAATTCAGTTATCCCGGAGTTGACATCTGCAGAGATGATTAGTGACTCAACATGTTACATGGATGTCATCGTCTCTACAATTGTTTGGCACATGTGTACATTATGGGCTGATTGGTTATATGTTATATAGCTGGAATGCGGTTGGTGAAATGAAGATGTTGACATATTGTTCTCCCGAATTGACAACTGCTCAAACTCGAAGAGTAATGTGTAGATCGGCGACACACAACACGTTTATGTGATAGATCTTAATCATGTATTCCGGGTTTGATAACCGCAAAGATGATCAGTGTTTAAACTTGTTACTTCGGTGTTCTCGTGTTCTTGGGGGTGTTGAGCTTCATTCAATGAGACTGTTTCTCTTCACATTCTACTTCTTGGGAAAATGGTCTTTATTTAAAGATTGTCGGTTTGGGGGGAAGCTACCAAAGTCTCACTTTCTGTAGGCTTAATTTCTGACGTCCATTCAAGAGTCTCGAAAGCTTTGGTGGAGAAAGTTTAAGAAATGATGACTTCTAACTTCTACTAAGTGCTGAACGATATCCTTATCTCGGTACTCGTATCATCATCTTCTTAAATTATATAAAATACAAAAATATAAAACCAACAAAAAGAAAATAGAAAAATATAAAGTTTTCAAAAATTCCATAAAATATATATATATATAAGGGAAGGGATCGGGTGCGGATTACATTTTAAGTAGGGATGGTGCGGATAATATCACAGTAACATTCAAAAAAAAAAACAATTCAAAAAAATCTGAAAAAATCAAAAAAAGAAAGAGGACAACAATTTATTAAGAATCGCTGAAAAAAAATTCAAAAAAAAATCATTTCATGGTTAAAAGGTACAATGATATTATGAATTTTGTTAATATCACCGTAATTATCAAGTTTTCTTAATATCAGTAGTTTCACTAGGGCTAGCAGTAGTTTCACTAAGGCTAGCAGTAGTTTCTAAACTAGCAGTGATATTAAGTTTTTTTCTAATATCAAAGTAACTTTTTAAGTAAAATTATTAATATCACAGTTACTTTTTACATGTTTTCTTAATATCAAAGATAATTTTTTTTAATATCACCGTAAGTTTTCTTAATATCGTAATAAAAAAGGCAGTGATATTAAGTAAAATTGTTAATATCACAGTAGGACTCATAATATCGTTAATTTCACGGTAGAACTCATAATCAAAAAAACAAAAATTGCTCAGAAAAATCTGAAAAAAATTAAAAAATGAAAGAAGATAACAATAGTAAGGATCGCTGAAAAGGAAAAAAATTAAAAAAATCGTTTACATAGTTAATTGCTACTGTGAAGATAGCGCAGATCTTGACTTTTTTACAAAAAGTCAAGATCAGATCTGAAATGGGCGGTCCAGATCAATCCGCACATCCGCACGAATTAAAAAAATCTGCACCTGATCCTCACTCAATATATATATATATATATATATATATATAGTTTTTCTCAAGACATGTCTTCTGGTATCGATAACATCTACGGTCTTAGAAATGTCATTCAACAATGGCACGGGATCATAGATGAAGTTCAAGCAGAAGGTGTAAATATTCTTTTCAAAACATGTCTCAAAATATGGCTTGCAGTTACTTCAGACTGTAACCCGTGCTTAAACTATCTTTGCTATTATTTCAGATAGCAACCCGATCTTCAAGAAAGGAATGTGCTGCGCTAAACCAATTTTCAAAAATTTCGTGCACTTATCCTAAAACAAAATGAGGAAAGTTTGTCGAAGGACTGCTGTTCCTACTCAAATATTTTTCCTTCTAAAATTCTTCAGAAAAATATTTGTTTTAACAAAATGGTGGTAAATGAGTTGCTTGAAAATCAATCAGAATCATGTTCTCATAAATTTGCAAAACCCAATCAATGACTTCAGCTTATTTAAAACTTTTCATATAAAGAGTCATTGATTGAGGGGGAGAATGTTTTCAAATTTATATCGTCTATCGGGCTTATCTAATTATCCTACGTGCTTAATTGAAAAAGATATTTTCCTATGTCGAAGGACTAGGAATTTAGGATATGATTGTTAGGATTAGATGATTAGAGTTTGAGGAACACATAAATCCCATGCCTTATATGAACTGATTGATATGTTGGATGACTATTATTAGTTGATTGTTGTTTGGGTGATGTCGACCACCATATATATGTATGTATGTTCACCAACGTATGAGATATCATGGTATAAAAGAATGTTCCCGATCCAGATCCCACATAAGAAGATGATTGGATGCCGAAAGGAAAGGGTAACTATTTCTTGGGTCAACAAAAGAAGAAACGGAGCTTAATTGGATCTCTATGGATAGTTGGCACGATAGATGCAACTTAAGAGGTCTCACTGCTTTAGCAGATGGCTTTCTTTCAGCCTTACAGCAACAACAGAAGCTTCTCAACCACCTAACGTATCTTTATGCACGACAAGTAGTGGATAATAACATTTTTAAACAATTTTGAAAATATTGTTTTGAAAATGAAAATTATTGTTTTGAAAATAAATTGGACTCAAATTTTAGAAATCAACCGAACTTCATTTTAAACATAAGTCACTCAATCAACGACTATGGTCATTGATTGAAGGGGAGAGTGATTTCAAACTTAAGTATTTTCAAACGATATTTCTTCGTAAAAGTCCATTCGTACGTAATAAAGTGGTGATCTAAAGATTTCATATTATGTCATGGTATGATTTTCTTTAAAACTCACAGATCTTTCAAAATGAAATGTTTTCTGTTCTTGTTTGATTGTGAAATTGTTTTATTTTTTAAAAAGATCTCTTAAAACTATCATACCTGACACTAACAATCTTTAATGTCTAAAATTGGTGCATTTCAATCATTTTTCAAAATTAAAATCAAGCCACATCTTTCCCCTAAAATTTTCTAAATAATTTAAATCAATTGGGATCACAAATCTCAAGAGGTTTGAAATTTTTGATCGGGGGAGAGATAGTGATTTGAATCTCTTATCTGTTTAAATGAAATTGGTTTTAGTAATTTAAAGGCACTTCTGCCTCCATGTGCTAAACGATATCAATAATACACAAGATTGAGGAGGAGCATTTATCCAAAAACAAGATGAGTATTTAAACCAGGCCACATATTCTCCCATGTTTTCTAAACCTAATTAAATCACTTGGGATCCAAAATCTCAAAGGGTTTGATATTTTTGATCGGGGGAAAATTTGTGATTTAACTATGAAATCTGATAAACGATGATCGATTTGATTAAAAAGTGCAGGCTGCTCTCCCATATGTGCAAAAGGCTTTCGAATCTCGAAGCACATATTGAGGGGGAGAATTTCAAAAGAAAATAAACTATCAAGGTACAAAGATTTCTATGTTTCAACATAATGTACCTTGATTGATTTTCTAATGGTTTTCTGTATGGCAATATGATCGTAAAAGTACTTCTAAGAACTCTTTCCTCTATGTGCTAAATGATTTCAAATAACCAACGCACATTTTGAGAGGGAGAATTTACCAAAGAAATTAAAATAGCTTTTTCTAAGGAAATTGTGATCAAGAAATTGCTTCAAAGAACTCTTGCCTCCATGTGCTAATCAATTTCAAAAACATATGCACATATTGAGGGGGAGCATTTCTAAATGATCAAAAACAATTAAGGTACAAAATGCTTTTGATATTATATCACAAGTACCTTGATTGATTTTCCAAATGATTTTTCAATTGGTTTCAAGAAGAGAAAGAACAATACTAAAAGACCGACCAATTTACTTTATGCATGGTGTTATAAGGATGGTTAGGTTAGGTATTCATTCCTACGATCCCGCCAGAGCCGGAGGGATCTACCCTGGGACAATTCACTAGATAGTGTAGAAGTCCTTAGGTATGATGAAAAAAGGAGAAAAATGATAATATGGGAAGAGTGCGGACTGAGACAGAGCTAGTACTGGAACAAACCAAACAGGGTTCTAGTAATGAAGTCTCCATAAGCACTGAAGGGGTTGAAGAATGAAAAAGAAATGAATGTGAAATGGGTGAAAAGAAATAGCCCTCCAATAATTCAACCTTAGGGCAGAAACCGGGTTCAATACATATGCTACTGGTGGTTACTAAGTTAACGCCGGTATTGAAGACAAGACGTCATGGACCCAGTGACGCACTGCACGAAACTTCCCAAGCGACTCAAGTTCCTCTTGAAAGGACTTGTTTCATTCTCACGGGGAACCTACATAATCTATCAACTTTCTCTTAGAGATAGTTTATATTGAAGTGGGAGGCCCTCTCCCTAGTCTCCGGCATAGGAAACCAAAATGCACAATTGAGTCTAGAGCCAAGAGATCATCCACAAAATCTCATTAGGACACAAAATTAATGAAGACTTAATATTTCATACAATGTGGAAAGTAAGTATATATTTAGAGTCCTACGTATTATCCTTGTGGTATTGCCAGAACATCCGAGTGATATGTAAATATTCACGATGAATATGGAAATCCTTCTAGAGCCAACATCAAACAAGCTCTTGGTGGGTGACATGTGACAACTGGATAGAAACAATGGGGGGATTCATTCTTGAATCAACCTTGGTCCAGGAAATGAATTGACGAATACTTTTGGAAAAACCGTTCGATGTGCAAATCTTCTTTTCTCTAGCACATCGAATGTGTATTCATGTTTTCAAACACAAAAAGTATCTCTGATTGAAAAAATACTTTTGGAAAAACCGTTCGATGTGCAAATCTCTTCTTTTCTCTAGCACATCGAATGTGTATTCTTTTTCAAATACAAAAAGTATTTTTGATTGAAAATTGATCTTTCTCATAAAACCTTCATCGTATTGCAAAAATCTTTCTTCAAGCAATACGTGATTGTTTTCAAATCAATTTTTCATCAAACAGTGAATCTTAGTTCGCTGGTTCACTCACTCCGTATTGTCTTCTTTGAGATGTTCTGGTTTGAGAACGGCTAGAATAGCTGCGAAACCCTATCAAGGAGATTCTTCAGAATTTTACCTGATCACAGGCAGTACTTGTACTGATCAACGGGGAATCGTGGGCCATGTACCTCAATTCAACGAAAGTGATCAATGACACTTTCGTGTATTTTTTTGCTAACTGTTGTTTTCAGGTACATTTGGATGGTTGCAGCTGATCGATATTGAGAAGTCAATTGATAGCTGCATGCTCACAGCATCCACACTTAACTAAAGAAATCATGACAAGTGCTTATCTACATAACCTGGCTTTGATATTTTTATACTATGCTTCTGCTACGCTGCTGCAAATATCATGAACCAGTAAAAGCTTCCGCTACTCTGATGAAATGATGTCATGATCCATAAAGTGTGAGCATGTTGGTCCAACAGTCACAACATCACATGAAGGAAATACTACAACATCACATGTGGATCAGTTCAAAGATCTCCACTGAAAGTACAAAACTATGCGGACTTTGAAGAATCGCTACTAAAGCACAAAGATTACGGAACTTGAAGAATTGATGTCTACGAGCTCAAGACTGAAGATAAAATAGAATGCTAGGATTTGAAATGTAAAACATGGGGTGATTTCCCTTAGGGGGAGATTGTTAGGAATTAGAAATTCCATAGTGAAGGGTCGGTCACCCCAAATATAATCTAGCACAAGTTAGCTCGTAGACATATTGTTATTTACATTTTTAGTAGCTTAGTTATTAGCTTAGTTATTAGTTTAGAGTAACATCGTGGAGGAAGTACGGGTCTTTACCCGATGTATGGCTGATCCACAGTCCGACAGGAGGACGTTAAGTTGTAACTATCAAAAAGCCCCTTCCATCCTTGGAAGGGGTGGTGCTTCTTTGATAATCTAACCTTTTCTATTTTGTTTATCTCTCTAGAATCACCCTCTCCTCTCTTCATCTCTCTAAATATGGCTCTCTTGTTTAATCATAATCCTAGACAACCCGAATAATCTAAACAACATAAAATATACGATCCTACATTAGATATAAACGGCTCTTTTCTTTGTTATTTTGGATCTATTTTAGTAAAGAAATGGTATGTGTTTTAGCACATACCAAAATACCCCAGACTAGACGATTGTCGTGTCCTCATGCAATGTAATCAACTTACGCTTCTAAAAACAAAGATTTCAATCTCTTTCTACTAAATCTTTGAAAAGTAGCAAAGATTCCTCAAAAGAGATTAAGAAACCCTTAATTCTAAAAACGCCCCGTTTTCCTTTCATTTCACATATAGATATTATGATTAAGCACTTTTCATTATGAGTGACAGTTTGTTAAACTTTCATGTCGATCAATAACTCCAACATTTTTCAAAAGACATTTTTAGGATCACGGAGTAGGAAACACAACTCAGCGAGGAGTGACCATACGGATAGAATACATCGTCCCTGATTTTTCACAAGTCCCCAAACTAAGCGTAAAATCGAAATCATTGTTAAATATGACTTTAGATGCTAACACTACCTATGGAAGTTACTTGTGTAATTACCTCTTGCTCTCATTTTCCAATTTTCCTCTATTTATTTTATTTTTGGTGAGAAATGAATTTCTTCAATTTTCTCATTTCGATAAGTTTTATTTCGATAAAGATATGAAGCTAAAACGCTAATTAGTTTTCCATCTTCCCTCGAAAACCGTTGCATACAAGAATGAGATCCACATCAAGGTCCTAATTTAACACGATTTAGGGAGATATCCTTTTTATTACGACCGAAACAACTCATCTACGAGTCCAGAGACATAAACTTTTATTTAGATATCTCCCGGAGTCAAAGTTTGGCTTAACACTATTTCGGCACATTTGCATTTTTGCTATTTAGGCCCTTGGTCTTTTCAACCACTAATTCAACAGGATTACCGTTTTATCAGAAGTCTTATTATGACTTTGGAATTTTCCTCAACCTTTTTGAAGTACATGACAACGGGGGTACCGTCGGACATAGAAAACTTTTATGGCTTCGGATTTTTCACTTTAATACATTTGGGCTTTATTTCATGTTAATTTTTGTGCCAAACTCCGAATCCCACGACTTTTATAACAATAGAAACAATAGCAGCAAACTATCAATAATCAGTTTTCTATTACACCGCAACACTGATAGTACCTTGATGTGTACCCAACTCTCATAAGCAAGGATTCTCTAAAGAAGATAAAGAACTAATTATTGCCAAAAACTTAACATCTTTAATTATTTATTCACAAATACGGGGTGAAACAATTTTGTGGGAGCAAAAAGCCACAAGTACCTTTGATGGGCTCTAAAGAGAACCAACTACTCCACAGTTAGCATCTAAACTCTTAAGTAACTCTATCATTCCTCGATCTCCGCAAATTTAAAATATCAAATAATGAGATCCGCGGATGCTTACCGATAATAAAAATATCTATGGTTAAGGGAACAAGCTAGGGCTCAACACGCCCGGTCAAGTCAGAATTCTATTCCTAGTCTCACCAGCGGAAAGTGAACAAGGTGTCAAAACGTATATTAACTTAGCAAATGCTTCGTCAAATAATTTCAAGTCTCGAATTTTTAAAGTCACTTATTAGAAACTAGCAAATCTTTTCAAAGTTTCGCATATTTAAAATCACTTAAGGAAGCTTGCAAATCCTTGGCCTTGTGAGCTAGAATCGCATTTTATAGCCTCTTGTCTAAGCAATTAGCAAAGAATTTTCCAAGAAAATGCATATTTAAAGTAACTTCTAAGAGACTCGCAAAGACTTTTCAATCATAAAACTGGCAAAAGCTTTCAAAAAATTTTAAAATTTTCACTTTTTTGCACTATTATTTTTAATTTCTAAGGAAAAAAGGGGTTGCGAGAGTACACGGCAGAGAATAAGCTAGTAAAGTCAAATTAAATCAAAGATTACCCACCCCAGACTAAAACTAAACATTGTCCTCAATGTTTAAAGGCAAGGGTATCAACAAAAATCTAAAAGCCGTTTATTAAGTATGCTAGAAGATAAACGTTAGTCGATAAGATTTTGGATATCGGATTACCATCAGCATCGATCATGAAACTCGAGTGGAGAAAAGACAAACTTCGAGAACGAGAGTCTTCTTATCGAAAAAATCCTAGACAAAAACATCACAAACAACCAAACACGAGAAATCAAAGAGGCTAACCCCTTCATGTCACTTATTAGAAGAAAATATAAAGAAGATAGAGATAAGCATGGGGTGCCTCCCACGAAGCGCTATTGTTTTTCTTCTACGAGTCGCTAGCCTGACTCGTCCCCGAATTCATTGGTCCTTTGGGAAGAAATTGGTAGAGATACCATTGTCAAAACGGTGTCCTCATTCCCGAAGGAATGAGACTGGGTGGGTTGGGTGGAGAAGAAAGTGTCGGGCATTAGCACATAAGGGATAAATCCCCCCAAACTCACATAAGGCATATGAAAGAACGATCCATCATCCGGCGGTTTAGCAGCCGGACGAAGAGATGATGGATCAAGATGAGAATACTACAAAGAAGACGGGAGTACATGGTAAGGAATAAGGCTTGAAAGCGTAATAATGAAGGCATCCATCGGAGGATCCTTATCGCGGACAACGTTTTTAACAAAAAGCTCATCTATGAATATCCCAGGATTAAAAAATTTATCTTCACATGTAGGCTCATCGGGGTAAGTGATGGTAGACTCATCAGAGAGAAGGGAGTGATAACACCTAAAATGAACATGTTTTTAGTTGTGTTATTGTTGGTTTTATGCATGTTAATCGGCTATATTTACTCATAACTGTTGCAAAAGTGCAAAAGATGCGTATTGTGTATGTATATGTAGCCAGGAATCACAAATGATGAAGAAACGAAGTTTTTATGCACGTTTGGGGAATTCCCAAGGAAGGAAGTCGAGAAAGGAAGCTTTTGGACTCAATGATTAGGAAGCGCAATGATTTCTAAGTATCTACAGCAAAGAAAGATCAAGTTTCATCTTGGAAATCATCAGCGAAAACAAAGAAAGAGGCGCAAACCAAGAAAGTCAACAAAAGTCAAAATTGAAGCATCCAACCGTTCGGTCGTAACCCGTAACCGATCCGGTTGGGAAATGGTCAAAAGGAAACCGATCCGGTTGCAAGTGTAACCGATCCAGATTCATGGACTGGAGTTACACAAACACGCATTTAATGTTGCCTTAATTCCCATAATCATTGGAGGCCGATCATTTCTTGATATTAACTTGTTGGGAACGTTTTTGGCCAGTTAGTAAAGTCTCTTTGGCTATATATTGAACCTAGACTTAGTTTACTAGGTGTGACACAACCCAAAGTGTGATAGTTTACACCAAAACTATTACCAACCATTTTATTCATCCCAAAAGTCTAGTATTTACTGAAAAACATCCAGGAGGTTGGAGAGAGCAATTCTCATCCATTGTTTTGGTTATTCAGAGTTATACGGTTAAGCTAGGTGATTGGAGGCGTGTGGTTGCTGTAAGCCATGATTTCTAGTTCTTGTAATTGCAAAAGTTTAGGTATTCTATGAATTTTGTTATGGATTTCTATTCTCTTGAGTTATTGGAATTACTTTGTTACTTCTTGTGTTTTGTTATTATTATCATGGAGTAGTTTTTGGATATACTTGTGTGTTAGGATGTAGGAAATCATACTAGTGTTCTCATATGTGATGCATGTATATATGATCTTGTTTAAATGAGTTTGTTGGAAAAATACTAGTCTTGTTTGATTTTTTGGTAAAACATGTTTTAAGAAAAAGGACCGAAAGGATTTCTCTTGTGTTTTAATCCAAAACGTTAAGTGACAAACTAGTATGGGGATATGGTGGTCGAAAACTACCATGTTTACTTATTAAAACAAGACTAGAAATATTTTCATAACGAAAGGTCGAAAGATTCGTATGAACAGGTTTAATAAGAACATTTTACAAACAAATGGATTTTCTAAAGGATAATCATTAGGATAAGGACCGAAAGGATTACCTATATGTTTTTATTCTTAGAATGAATTTTGCAAACATAAACCATGGTTGGAAATCATTTTCTTATGATTTGTGCATCACATCAAGAGTTTACACCAAGCCTTCATGAACACTTACTATGATTGCCTATAGACTACACACAAGTATATATATTTCTTATTATTGATTTTCACTATAACATCACTTTTTGAGGAAGCCTTGACAAAGCTTTCTTGCTACCAATCTTTTAAAAACAATTTTAAACACAAAATCCCTTGGGACGATCTCGACTTACCCACCTTTGCTATCGCGAACGAGTATACTTGCTCGTATGTGTTTATAGTATTAGACGGTTAAATCGTGTTTATAAATTTTTAAAACTTGCAACACGGTAAGCACATCAAGTTTTTGGCGCCGCTGCCGGGGATTTTGAATTTCTAAATAATTTGATTTTGTTCATTTTCTGTAAAATTGGTAGTTTTGAAACTGAATTTCGTTAAGAGTAAAAAAAATATTTTGGTTTAGAGGCTAACCGATCCGGTTGCGCGAGCAACCGATCCGGTTAGTGCTCTCAGAAAATTTTTGGTATTTTGATTTTCATAGTTTTAGTTTATTTAGTGATTTGTGTTATAGTTTATAGATTAATTCTTGTCATTTCCGATTTTTATGGATCATATCTTGGATTGTTTATGCTTTTCTTAGATTTTTAGCTTTTCTTTTATTTTTATTAATTTTAGTTCTATTTACTTTCTAGTTAATTGTTTTAATTTCAGTAATTAGAAGTAGTTAATTTTCAGTTTCTATGGTTTTAGTAATCTTAATGATTGGTTTAATAGAATTAGTTAATGTAGTTTTCATTTATTAGCTTAATTAATTTTATAATTAATAAGGATAATGAGGAGTCTCAATTAATTAAGAGTTTTAAGTACACTTAATAGTTTTTTAATTTAATTAAATTTTCAGGTTTATATTAAAAATAAATAAAATAAAAAATTAGGAAATCAATCCAACCGTTCGGTTGCAACCCGCAACCGGATCGGTTGGACATTTTGGTTAAGAAGTTTACCACCAACCGAATCGGTTGGTGAGCCAACCGATCCGGTTGGAGCTCTCGGTAAAAAAATTTCTACTTTTTAAATTTTGAGTTTTAGCTTGTGTTTTAAGTTTTGTTAAGTGTCTTTACTTGCTTAGTATATGTTTCTATAGTTTGCTTTTGTTTTTACTAACTCTAACGCTAATGATTTGGGTTTTTGTCTTTGGTTTAGTTTTGTCTTGTTAGATAGTTATTATGGATAGTTTAAGCGGAATTTCTGAGTACCTTCGTAACTTGGATGAGATGTTCAAAGACACCGGGAATTCGTTGGAGAAGATTGGAGATATCTTAGAAGGAAGTAAGAAGGATTTGGGAATTGATACGGTTAGTATAGAAGGAACGGGTGAAAACAAGGTTCAACTTCCTAAGAAGGGAAGAGTTGTGATATTCACACAAGCACCTTTAACGGAGTATGATTCGCCACTTATGAGGTTCGGTACACCTTGTAGTGTAGAGGGAGTGAGTGCTTGGGACGCGCAACTAAATATGGCCTATGGTGAAAATTACATTGTGGAAAAGGTTCTTGATCAAATTGGTCATGTGCGTTTGGATTATGAAGCATACGAAAGAAGAATGGTTAAGGGTCTTAAGGTTAACATTCATGGTCACATTTTTGAAACAGATTTTGTTGTCTTGGAAGAGGGGAACGCCGATGAATCCAATGTATGTTTTGGGCGCGATTTTCTTATAACAACCAAATGCCAAGTGAATTTTGCCTTGGGGGAAATGAGGATCAATATCACCGATTTGGAAGAAGGAAAAGGGGTGAACGAGATGCTTGTGGAGTTATGTGCTAATATGCAGAAGGAAGACGTGGAAGTCGTAAAGATGGGGAAGGCAAATAGGAAGAAAACCTCATCCAACAAATTGACTCCTACCACATCAACCAACAAAACAAATGACTACACACCTTCACCACCTACTACACCAAACACTTTCAAACCGTTAACCCAAGAACAAAAAGAAGCTATTTTGGAAAACCTTGAACAAAAGTTTCTTGAGTTAAATGAGAAAAAGCCGGTGATTGAGGTACTACAAGATTACGTTCTCTACCGCAAGAAACTAGATGCGGTGATGCTAGCAAGAGCAAGATTGGAGGATAAAGATTTATCGGAGGAGGATAGAGATAGGATTTTGTTTAGAGGTATGCCACGTAAGGAGAAGGATCTGGGAAAATTTGTTTTGCCAATTAAAGTAAACGGGGCTACACCAGTGTATGCCTTAGCCGATACGGTTTCAAGCGTTAATGTTATGCCCTATCCATTGTTTAAGACGTTGGGTCTTAGTAAGCCACAACCAAATCATTCAAAACATACCATGGCAGATAGTTCCCAAGCAAAAGCAATGGGGGAGGTGAAAAGCATAAGAGTTCAAATTGGTTACCAACGATACTTGACTGATTTTCTAGTCCTAGACATTCGGGTGGACAAGAGTTTACCACTTCTATTAGGAAGACCATTCCTATGCACCTGTGGTGCAATCATAGACATGGGTAGAGGTACGATGACTATCGATGATGGAATTTTGAAACAAACCTATTATCCCAAACCGAGGGGACCAGTTGTGGAATTCATGGAAGATTTAGAATTGATGGAAATTTTGAAACAAACCTATTGATGGAAGCGAACGAGGACTTAACTTGTTTTGAAGTAGGACGTGATGTCCAAGGAAACCCGATGTATGGACCACTTGCTCCACCATATTTTGATATTGAGGATGAGATGGAACGCGCACTAGCGGTGGAAGCATTTTACAATCCATTCAAAAACATCCTTGTTTACAAGAAGCTAACCGATTTCTTAGGTTCTTTACCGGTTCAACTCAAGAATTTGGAATGGGGACCCGAGGGTTCGGGTATTTACAAGAGACAGGATGGGGATGGAGAATGGCACGTCAAATTTGATATACTATGTCCGGATGGGAGAAGATTTATAAAGAAGTTCAAAACTTATGAAACACACCGTGAATTGACCGGGAAATTTCTAAGTGACAACATTTTAAGGCATGAGTATTTTGAGGAATTCTAAGGAGAAACAAGGCACCATAATAAACAAGCAATTTTTTGCTTGAATTTCATGCACTTCTTTTTAATTTTATGCATTTAGGATTTCTTGTTTTTCATTTCAGTTTTTATCTTTATTATTATGTTGAGGTTATTTGATTAATGCATTATGAGTTTTAGTTTTAGTTTAGTTTTAGTTTTTGAGTATGATGATTTGAGTTTTGAGGTTAGATGATTGTTGAAATTTACAAATGGTGGATGAATATTGTGTGCATCTTTAATAGGATTTTTGAGTAAACGATTGATGCTTGGAAGGTAAAATGCCTAAGTAACATGAAAAATGCAAAATTTGGCAAAAATGCAAACCGAAACGGTTGTGTCCATGACTGAACCGGTTGCATACAAGTATATATACCAAAAATTCACTTTTTCTCGAAAAATACACACACACTAATCCTCCAGCTGGGTTTTGCAAAAATTCGACCAATAGAAGCTATTTGAAGGTTGTATAAGTTGTAGAAGATCATCATGGCACCCAATCAAGTAAGCATCTGCATTCAATTAACTCAATAAAGGTTTAATTAGAGCATTTGATTCGAATTGCAAATTAGGTCACTAATTTGGGGGTTCTGGATATAATTCGAATTAAGTTGTAATATTTTAGGATTAAGTGGGTAATTGATATAGGAATGCATTGCAAAAAGAATTGATTCAACATGGAATGAGTATTAGATGATTGAAATTTTGGATTTAATTAGGTTATGCCATTGAATCAAATTAAGTTGCAATTGGTGATTCCTAGTTGGTAGATGACGCGTTTTTAATGAATAATAGATGCCACATTGTTGATTAGAACAAGTGATTGAAGAATTGAGGTCTTATTTGTTGAGTTCTAAGCATATGAATATGTGATGATTAGAGGTTTGGAAAGTGTATTTAGAGCAAGTTGAGGATGTAGAAATCGATGATGATGTTAGAATGCAGTCTAGGATTGAATTGGACTTAGAAAAATCGAGTGGGTGATGGATTAGAAGCCAAAGCCTTATGCATGATGAGTAAATGATCCGGTTGCGAAGTGCAACCGAACGGTTGGAGTTGGTCAATAGGAGTAACCGATCTGGTTGCCCTGCAACCGAATCCGGTTCCAGGTTCTGATGTTGAATTTTTTGAATTTTTGAAGTGGACCTTTGAGGCTTCCATGGACCTTCCCGTTTGTTCTAACACTCTTATATTGGCTTATAGTTGTGATTTCTGCGATATTATTGTATGTTTTTAACGGCTAATCCAATTTGATTATGTTGTGAAGAATGTTTTAGGAAAAGGGATCGCGTCACGAACTAGAGGAGCACTAAAGAAGAAAGATGAAATGCCAATCCCAGAATGCCACCCGAATCTTCTTTGGCGTGGAGAGAATCATAAGCGTCGAAAACATCTCAATGATACCTTATTATCTATTGGAGGAAAGGAAATCCACCGACCTCGGGTTGTTAGTTGGGAAGTATTGCAAAGTTTGGGCTGCCATGAAATTTTAGATGATAGGTTGTTTATAAGAACATTATGGAACAAGCAGATTCTAACTACAAAAATGTGGAAGAGAGCTCTCAACATCAACGAGCCTATTTACAAAGAATGGTGTTTAGAATTTCTCTGTTCCCTTGAAATGAAGACAAATATTATAGCCGCAGAGGTTTGCTCGGACAAGTGTATGACTTTCAGGCTAGGTGGTCAGGAACATGTTGTCACATTATGGGATTTTGGAAATTTGTTAGGATTATATTCGGACGAAGATTTGAGAAATCGGGATTTTAAATATATAATTATGTTGAGTGATAGGAATATGGGAGGATTTGATGAAAACAGGTTTTGGAAGAAAATAAGTACGGAAAGTAAGCTAACATATGGAGAAAGTAGGGTTTCATCGATTATAAAACCACTCTTGCAAGTATTTCATAGGATAGTAGTCGAATCTCTATTACATAGGGCACACGATGTGGATACGATTTTGGAGGATGATTTATGGGTACTATTTTCTTTTGAAGAAAGACATCCGCTAAGATCGCTAGATGTAGCGTGGTTGATTGCCAAGCACCTTCATCAAATGGCCGCATTAGGAAGCGTTAACTATATTTGTGGGGGACACTTGATTACTAAGATTGCAAGAAGCCTTGGTTTATTCAACCCTATGGGGATGGTTTTGTTTAGTGAGCCAGTTATGCCAGAAAGTACGGAAGCTAAAGGATTTTCTCAATTGAGAGAAGAAGGAAGTGGAAAGCTCAAAGGATTACCAGAGGAACTCGACGTAATGCCTTTAAGAACGTGGATATGATCATGGATCATTCTTGATTTATGGTTTCAAAAACAATGGTTATTGTGTGTTAAACAATATTATCTCTATCTCTTAACTATTTCTCTAGGATGATTATCATACTTTATTTTACTTTGTTTTATTTTGTTTTTAGTAGCATTTGGATTGTTTTGTTTTGTTTTGTTTGTGTATTGTGTATGGCAGTTTTGTTTGCAGGATGGATGTGTCGGAAGCTTATTGATGGTTAAATATTTGGAGTTGGATAACTCACATGCTTGCTTATGACCCAATATGCATATTGCATATTCTATCCCGTGGTATCTTTTGACTATTTCTTTTTCCCATTTTCTTTACTTTGAAGTTTATTTTTATTACATTGAGGACAATGTAAAACTTAAGTATGGGGGAGGGAAGAAAATAGGAAAAATGATACCATTTTTAAATTTTTAGCTTTTAGTTTTTTTTTAGATAAACTTTGGGATGCAAGTAATTAGCAAGAAATCGCCCTTGATTGTCTAGTTGTTTTCACACATTTTTTTTGGGATATATTAAAAACAACTTGGGCATTTCAATGGTATAATGAGGTTTTTGAAAATTTTTGATTTGAACCAAATTACAGAAGTAATTCATTTTGGATTCGATAGCATTTTCTAGCGCGCATTATAGCCTTTTTCCACTTAATTGTGAGGTTTCTTTTTGTATAAAACACATCTTTTGTTTTATATTTCCTATGAGTGTGCCGGTGATTATGTCGATTCTAGAACTTGTACTAGTTATGCATTACGGTTAAAATCACTCTCGAGTGATAAAAATATGTTCAAGTGATAAGAGGCATCATAGGATTTAAACCAAATGGCCTTCCGTTTACATCTAATAATATATTAGCTAACCTCATTGGTTAGTTAACCACCCATATGGACTCATTTGTTAGTGCTCATCTTTAGCGCTAGATACCCTTAGTACACCCTTCGAGCCAATCTTTTCATTCTTGTTTAAATCCAGAAAAATACAAAAATATTTTACACTTTAAACCTTAGCCAACCCTTGTCATGTCTATTGGTTTGTTGCTAGTTGTTTGGAATGTTGGATTGTTTTTGATGATTATGAAGAAGCTACACTTTGTCGATAGTGTGTACCATTCTCCAACAAATATGAAGGAGACGTCTTTCTCATTTGTATTTTTTGTGTGGTGTATGCTTACACTAAGTGTGGGGGAACTTGTTTGTTAAAAAAAATAATAATAAAAAAATAATAATAATAAATAATTATAGCCAATGTGCTATATTATTATGAAGATGAAGGAAGAGGAAGTATTTTTGAGATATCGATTAGCCACTGTGCTAAGACGTGATATATATTTGGAGATCGATATGTGAAGAGGAGATTATATAATCATTTTCGGGATTGTGGTTTGTATGATGGCTTGCAACATGGAGGTTTAGACTTGACTTTATTTTTCTTTTAACACCAATTTCATAAACCATCCCATGCCTTATCCATACCTTTTATAAAACCGAAGCCTTAACGATATAACCCGAATAAAAGCCCTCTTTGATGAATTTATTTTCTTTGTTTTGATACTTGTACAAGCTTATGGTAAAAAGCATTGATCATGACTAGGCATTGAGTGATTTACATATACCCACCAATATATGAGTGTTGAGTGAATTCTTAAAATCATTTGTGAGGTGTTCTAGTTATGTTATCTAAAGTATTTGGTTCATTTTTAAAGTTTTTCACGTATTAAAAGAAATTAATGATTATCTCTTTTGGGATGATTGTTAAATTTTCGGAACCACGGTATCAAGACCATTGAAATCGATCTTTTCAAATGTTAGACCTACTCGAGGGCGAGTAGAACTTAAGTATGGGGGAATTTGATAACGCCTAAAATGAACATGTTTTTAGTTGCGTTATTGTTGGTTTTGTGCATGTTAATCGGCTATATTTACTCATAACTGCTGCAAAAGTGCAAAAGATGCGTATTGTGTATGTATATGTAGCCAGGTATCACAAATGATGAAGAAACGAAGTTTTTATGTACGTTTGGGGAATTTTTAAGGAAGGAAGTCGAGCAAGGAAGCTTTTGAACTCAATGATTAGGAAGCGCAATGATTTCTAAGTATCTACAGCAAGGAAAGATCAAGTTTCGTCTTGGAAATCATCAGCGAAAACAAACAAAGAGTCGCAAACCAAGAAAGTCAACAAAAGTCAAAACTGAAGCATCTAACCGTTCGGTCGTAACCCGTAACCGATCTGGTTGGGAAATGGTCAAAATGGAACCGATCCGGTTGCAAGTGTAACCGATCCGGTTGCATGGTCTGGAGTTACACAAAAACGCATTTAATGTTGCCTTAACTCCCCATAATCACTGGAGGCCGTTCATTTCTTGATATTAACTTGTTGGGAACGCTTTTTGGCCAGTTAGTAAAGTCTCTTTGGCTATATATTGAAACTAGACTTAGTTTACTAGGTGTGGTACAACCCAAAGTGTGATAGTTTACACCAAAACTATTACAAACCATTTTATTCATCCCAAAAGTCTAGTATTCACTGAAAAACGTCCAGGAGGTTGGAGAGAGCAATTCTCATCCATTGTTTTGGTTATTCGGAGTTATACGGTTAAGCTAAGTGATTGGAGGCGTGTGGTTGCTATAAGCCACGATTTCTAGTTCTTGTAATTGCAAAAGTTTAGGTATTCTATGAAATTTGTTATGGATTTCTATTCTCTTGAGTTATTGGAATTACTTTGTTATTTCTTGTGTTTTGCTATTATTATCATGGAGTACGTTTTGGATATACTTGTGTGTTAGGATGTAGGAAATCATACTAGTGTTCTCATATGTGATGCATGTATATATGATCTTGTTTAAATAAGTTTGTTGGAAAAATACTAGTCTTGTTTGGTTTGTTGGTAAAACAAGTTTTAAGAAAAAGGACAGAAATGATTTCTCTTGTGTTTTATTCCAAAAAGTTAAGTGACAAACTAGTATGGGGATATGGTGATTGACAACCACCATTTTTACTTATTAAAACAAGACTAGAAATATTTTCATCACGAAAGGTCGAAAGATTCGTATGAACGAGTTTAATAAGAACATTTTACAAACAAATGGATTTTCTAAAGGATAATCATTAGGATAAGGACCGAAAGGATTACCTATATGTTTTTATTCTTAAAATGATTTTTGCAAACATAAACCATAGTTGGAAATCATTTGCTTATGATTTGTGCATCACATCAAGAGTTTACACCAAGCCTTCATGAACACTTACTATGATTGCCTATAGACTACACACAAGTATATATATTTCTTATTATTGATTTTCAATATAACATCACTTTTTGAGGAATCCTTGACAAAACTTTCTTGCTACCAATCTTTTAAAAACAATTTCAAACACAAAATCTCTTGGGACGATCTCGACTTACCCACCTTTGCTATCGCGAACGAGTATACTTGCTCGTATGTGTTTATAGTATTAGACGGTTAAATCGTGTTTATAAATTTTTAAAACTTGCAACAAGGTAAGCACATCACGGAGTCAAGCGAACCATCAAGAAACATCATATCCCCCTCGGGATCATTAACGGCATCTTCAATACCCGGTGGTATCAAGTCATCAAGAGTGAGACATGAGTCGGCATTCTCAATGATAGGATCATTTGTCGGAATATCAGAAATAGCCTTGCTCAAATCAACCTCGAAGTAAAACTGCTCAAAAATCGGAGCATAAACATCAACAATAGTGGGACTGCCACTAATCTCTTCTTCAAATCGGAAAGTTTCAAGCTTGGGTAAGAAATCGGTATCTTTAACGGAGATAGGAGGCGAACTTGATTTATCGTTAAGGGCTTCAATTTTATAAATGAGAAGATGAACATTCAAAAATGTCTCACGTAGTGTTTCATCCTCGATCTGTATATCATCGGGCTCAATCTCTTCATCTTCTGGCTCAAAATCATTTTCTTCTTCTATGTTTACGGGCGGCGTAATCGATGTCTCCATAAGAATCATTATCGGAATCGGAGAACATCTCATCTTGATCGGTCGATCATACAAGAGAAGGCTCATCACAAATATCATCAAAAACAACCTTGGACTTACTTGGGATTGGGACAAGGATCTCAACACTAGACGCTTCCATTTCCGGAATAGTGCTAAGATGCTCATCCCCCATTATGAGAGAGTCAACTAGTTCAACAATTTTCAAAGAAATAGAATCATTGACCTCTTCCAAAATGATGTCACTTCTCTCAACCGGTGTGAGTGAAGGGGAAGGGTCGGAAATGAAAGGCTCAGAAACGGGAGTGGAATTGCCACTCGGAGGCATATATTCCTCATCAGAATCGTCATCATAGTTGTAAACGAGAGGTTTCCAATATTGGGAACTCACTTTAGCGGCTTGTTCTTCAGCGACTAATTCACCATAAGTTTTCTGATGAGGATCTTTTCCAATATCATGTTTATTCATAAATTCTTCGAGTATATTAATACATCTTTGGAGAGTTTCTTGGGAAATTTGCGGAGGTTGTGGTTGAATTTCTTGGTAATGTAGAGTTGGGTTTTAAGGATAGTTGTAACGTGTGGACCTCCACAATACTCACAACAGTATGATTGTTGTGACGGGTTTGGTGAAGTATATGGATAAGGGTCATAACCAAAGGTCTGATTGTTATATTGAGTTTGACATTGAAAACCTTGGTGCGGACCTCTACAGTACTCACAAGAGTATGTCTCCGTCTCATGGTACGGGGGTTTGTTAATGAAATCGGTTGTCTCGTTATAGGGATTTTGGTTGTAAACAAACTCTGTTCCCGAATTTCCATTGCTACAACCAGAACAATTCCCACCATATTCAAGTCCTCCGAACCATATGCAAATGAGTTGATAAGACGAAGACATCGAAGAATTATACGGATGAGAGGGTAAGAGGAAAGAATTGACGGTTCAGAGGGTAAAGAAGAATATTTTTGGGTTTTTGATAAAAGCAAACATAAATGGAAAACAAATTTTGAAAAGGAAAATCTTTTTGGGTTTTTATATTTAAGAAAACTTTGAAAACACAATATTTTTGGTAATCATCCAGTCAACCGATGCTCGATAACTCTCAAAAGTACGCGCAGCGTGGCGAGAAAGAAGTGTGGATCTTTCTTTAGTATGCAATTGAATGTCAAGACTTCCTAGAACCCCGTGTATAGGTTGTACTTTCAAGGTGAGCCGACGTAAAGGTTGACGTTTCGGTTTCTTTTGTTGGTGTTTTAATTTTTATGGTTTTGTAAACACTCTAGGAAGAATTTTTTGGTGTTTTTTAGATGTTTTTTGGTTTTTGAAAAAGATCTATTTACAAAAACAATAACTTCTCGGGGAAGGATCTTCAAAAACACGCGAATCGAGACGGAATCGAAAACTCACAACATGCCCTCCCCGGCAGCGGTGCCATTTTTTTGATATGTTTGTTTTCGTAGTATAGATATTTTCCGAAGAAATACAAAGGAATGTATCTCCCAGGTCGTTCCGCCAGCGAGGTATGAATGGAGTTAACAACTCACGTCGCGTAATTCGGGATTTGAATGGGTAAAAAGGATTTTGAGTGATTTCTAAACTACGGTGCAAGTAATTGTAAAGGGAAGCAATTAAAACAACTAAATCTATGATGCAAACAAGGAATTACAACTAATTACACAAATTTAAACTAAAACGCCAATTACGAATTACCTAAAACGTAAATAAAATGCAAACTAAACTATTCTAACCCCTAAAAATGAACTAATATTTTTCTACAGCTAAAAATGTGATTTAAAAATTATTTTAAATTTAAAACTAATTTTTTGGGTTTTTCTCGATTATATTTGAATTAAAAACTAGTTTTGAACTTTTAAAATAGATTTAAAATGATAAAAATTATGAAAACTTATGAGAAAACTACAAAAATATTTTTCAAAAATCTAAGTCAACTAAAAATAATTTTCAAAACTGAAATTACATTTTTATGACTTTTTCTCTATTTTCTATGAATTTAAACCTATTTAAAACTAATTAAATGGCTAGAAAATACTATTTAATCTTAAAAAAAATCTGGAAAACTATTTTTTGTGACTTTTTGAATATTCTAAACCTAAGAAAATTATTTTTTCCATTTTTCTGACCTTTTTCTGATTTATTTCAAATAAAAGCTATTCAAAAATGCTAAAAACTGTTTTAAATTGCAGAAAAGAAGTAAATAAGCTAGGAAAAATATGAAAAATTACAGAAAAGTTCTAAATGAATTTATGAATCTAGGAAAATTAAGAAAAACAAATTGTGAATGCAGGATAAGCTATTGGGCTACTAACTGTTATGAAAAGCACTAGTAAAATAAGCTATAAGCTACTAAAAGGTACCAGACTTCTAAATTAAGCTAAGATAGGCTAAAGCTGATTAAAAGCAACCTAATACTACTAAATAAGTCCAGATTAGCACAATCTATAAGGAATTAACACATGTTTAGCTTCTAATAACAAAAAGCCAAACACTCCTACATCAACCACTTTAAGCACAAGTTTAACTGAATTAGAAAAATCCTAAAATTAAACTAAAAATAACTTGTTAAAAACAATCAACCAAAGACCTAGATTCACAAGTTTCAGCAAAAATGGATTTAAAATGATGAAATTAAAAATCTAAAACAAAAGATGAATAGGACAAATAGGGGCTGATGTGCAGCAGATAAAAGGAAGGATAAGGACAATTACAGGCAATAATAAGCTACTCTAATAAGCACATAAGATCAAACTAAAGGTAAACTAGTGAATACTCCACTACTAGCTACCTAAATAAGAAGAAATCAAGGAATTAACTCAAAAGAATAATCAATTAAAGTGCTGTGAACTTAAACTATTGGAACAGAAGTAGTGCAGCAAAAAGAACTAAATGCAGTATATGGCAAGCTAAAATAAGCTAACCGATTAAGCTCTAAATTGCTACCTAAGGAAAATCAAGTGAAACTAATACTGAAGCTGTCTAAAGCTACACAGATCAAGCAATAAGAGCATTAAATTAGCAGAAAAATAAGCTCTAGAAACTACTTATATCATGACAGATCAGTAGTGACAGCAGGACAAACAAGGGGTTTAGGCAACAAATAAGCTAAACAAAAGCTTCTACATGGCAAATAAACTAATTAACATATTAACTAGAGTACTTTAACTATAAGAAAAACTAGATTAAACAAATTTTAGAACAGATTTAGATCTTACAAATCACTGGCGAACTTACTATTTTACGGACAGAACAGATCTTAAGACAGATTGGAAATGAGAAGCTCAAAATTCAATTTAGACTAGATAAACTAAAACAATGATTAGCAAAGCTTTAAAACCAGTTTGTAAACTGAGACACTTAAATTTTAATAACACAAATCAACAGAACAATGGGAATCTAACAAATCCAAACACCCTTTAAAATAACCAAAATGTAATTTAACTAAAAACTATGATGAAAACTGACTAATACTGATTTGAAATGGAAATATTAACATCAAACTCAACTTTTTTAACACAATTAAACTAGAAATTAACCTGAACTTAATTTGACTTTGAACTTTGACCAATGTTGAATTTTTTGCAAAATCTGAAATTAGAACAAATCAAAGCAACAGCAAGCTCACATAAGCTTATACAAGCTTATATAAGCTTAAAGGAACAGAAAGTGAGAACTTAAAACGGATTATAAACAATTGAAACTAATGACAATGATTTAACAAGTAAAAGCGAAATTTGCATTAAGTAAACTGAAATTACAATTAAAATCCGAGATTACAAATTACTTAACTACTAAAAACACTTAAATTGACAGGAAATTAAATGGCCAAAATTTGTCTAAAGTGTGAGAAATTGGACAGTTTTACAATTGTGATGAAGTGGGGTTGATATAGCTGCTGCCAAGAGCTTGGGATCTTCTGAGGAAGCTTCAGGAAGTCTAATCTCATCCATTGATTTGTTCTCATGTCATCCTAATAAATTAGAGTCGTTTGATCATTTGGGTGAGGTGTTTGCTCCAATAAAATCTCCCCATTTTGCCAGCTTGGCAATCCCAAGTGCCTCCCATATGTCAGATGTGTCAGAAGGATCTAGAAGTACATTTAAGTGGGGTAAGATTTAGGTTTACTCAGGGTAAATGATGAAGAAGAACAGTGAATAGTAATTTTGGAAAAAAGGCGTGTTTGGTTCTTAGGTGGGTTTTTAACTATTGTTTGACTTGGGTGGGATGAGATGGGTTGACTGGTCTAACATGGAAGGGTTCAAGAGTTAGCTAAGGGGGGGGGGTCAGTGGTGATGGGGGTTCAAAAAAAGAAAAGAAGTAATCTGATGGGGTATTCGGCTTGGGACTATTAAATGGGAAATGGTGAATGGGCTTTAGTTTTGGGAATTTTATTTAAAGGTTGTAAGATGTGTTTTAGTCTAGGATTTAACCAAAAAGATTATCAATGTATCTTGTAAAATCCAAGGGCCAAAGCTGTGATTTTATGAAAGGTGAAGGTGATTTGGAAAATGGGTAAAATGAGGTTGATAAGGGTATAAAAAGTAAATATGGGAAAGTAGGGGATTGATTGTGAAAATTAGGTAAGTTAGGGGTATTTGTGTAATTTTGGAAAGTGAAAGGGTGAAATGTGAAAATGTGATACAATGACGGGTTTAAAGTGAAATCTCCCAATCTTTACTCAGAACTCCGTAAAATGTCGCTTTTAAGCATCAAAGTCCCATAAAATAGCATCCCGGCATCGGCTTTTGCACTCTTCTCTCTCTCGTGCTCGGTTTTCTTCGGTTTTGGCTTTGTTTTGTTTGTTTTGTCTTGTCCGTACCTACACATGCATAAACTCAAGAAGCACGCAAATATTAGATATAAACGGCTCTTTTCTTGGTTATTTTGGGTCTATTTTAGTAAAGAAATGGTATGTGTTTTAGCACATACCAGTGAGGCATCATATCATCCTATTTAGGTAACTTTACACACGATAACTCTGTGAAAGTGAGATGATAACACCAAAGTAAGAAATTTGAACCACAGATCGTCTCATTTCTTCCCCCTAATTGAAGAAATTCATGAAGGGAAACGGGTTTTCAAAAAAATCCAAAAACATCAAGGAAGCAAACACCACCTACACTATCTTCCCTTTGATGTTTTCAATGAATCAGAATCGTACACCACGTATGCTGATGATGAATTGGAGACAGTGAAACCATGTATGTTCAATTAATTGAACAAGTGTGAAGTACCATAAATATCTCGTGAGAATCAATTGTTGATAAGACTTCTCTGCTCGTTTATACTCTTCTCAGCTAACTCTTTTACCAACCCCATTATCATTCTGACGACTTTTTATAGTGACTACTGACGGAGAAAAACCCAATATGACGAACTTGACACTGAAGTAAAATAACCCGAACTTGTGACTTAAACTTGCACTATTTTCAGACAAATAACCCTTTTTCTTAGAACCATCGAAAAAGGGTAAACTTAAAGTTTCTCAAATTATCCACACCTTAGTGTGACGTTTGAGCAAAACAACGTAACTCCTTAAAAGTGATAGTTGTACGCTGTGAGAACAACAACGTAACTCCTTACATCAGGTATAACTAGAAAACTCAAGTCTTTGTCATTCATAACGATTAAAGCTCGAACAAGGATCTTGAAGAATCATGCATCCAACCAACCCCGATAGCTTCAGATACTAAGTACACACACCCGTGATATCCCACTTCAACCTCAAATAAATGATAAAGAATTAACGCCATAGTCACATCTTGTAGTTACATGCCCAAAACAAGCCTTCATTTACGGTTAAAACGAATAATGATAATGGTTTCCTGATCTTGTCGAAAATTGTATCCCTGTGAAACTTGTATAGCCAAAAATACCACTTATTCTCACCCGTAAATTATACCAAAAAATAATTCAATGTATGAAAAATACATTTGAATAATGACAATTCAGTCCAATACCTTTCGATATAACCCAACGCAAATTACAACCCCATTCAACTATTGTTGCAAACAATGTCCCTCCATATCACGTTTGAGTATTAACTTTTAAGCCCAAAATAAAAAAACAATCACAGTCCAATACGAATAAGAGAACTCGGGCCCAAACCAATCAATACCACAGATCCAATCTTTAATCCAAACACTAACCTAATATTTGGGTATTTAAGACAAACAATATAACCCTAATTCGTCATTTGTCATACCCTATCATTAAGAAAATCCGCCCCCATTATTTTCTTCCAAAATACATCTCTCTTCAACACCACAAATATAAATGAATCACATCCAGTCTTCATCAAACACATCAAATCACTTCAATCACAACTTTTATCTTGAAACACAACAAATCAAAAGACACAAATCGGTTTCTTCAATTATAATTCCAACCGAGCACAACTCCTTGTTGATAAAAAAACTTCATCTTCAAGACTCTTTGGAGAGTCTCGGGTGGGGTACATCATGATTTTTTGATTTGTTTTTTTGTTGTTCAACCGAAACAAAGAAATGATGGAACACCTTTGTTCTTGTTATTTATTTTATTAAATGTTTCGTATATTAAAAAGGATGTGATTATTCGACAGTTATCTTAAACGAATTAAAGAAAGATGTAACACAATTGTTATAAATCTTTTCTTTCTTTTCGGAAAAATGAAGTGTCGATAATGATTGTGGATGATCATGTCTTTCGTGTTTGTTAAACTTTGAAGGTTGTTAATATCTATTTGACACATGAAAAAGACAAGACTGAGATCATTTTTTTGTCGTTGTATATTTTTGTTGTTTGTCGAGAGGAGTTGGAGATGGGATTTGGATATGTGTAGGTTGTATTTGTTTGAGGATGAATGGTAGACATGATTTAGGATAGAAGTTTTTGAATTGTTTTTGCTTTATCATGATACAAGACTGATGATGGTTAGAACCTGAGGTCGAGAGTCGTTTAGTATTGGTCATGGTCAATGTCTTGAGGTCGTGGGTCTTTTTCTTATTGAGATTACGCGTAACATCTTTTTCTGTTCTTACGCATAAAGAATAATTTCTTACGCTTAAACCCTTTGTTGAAACCTTATGCGTAAAACAACTAGCTTATGCTTAAACATACGCGTAACCAGGATTATGCGTAAGCTTCTTACGCGTAAAAGTCTTCTTAGGCGTAAGAAATTTCTTACTCGTAAGCTCTTACGCGTATTCCATACGCGTGAGAGTGTCCATAGGCGTAAGATTAGGGTTTTGACCCTTTGACCTTTTTTCCGGCGAGTATTCCAACCAAAATTCCTACCATCTTCAAAGATACCCATAAAAAGTGACTAAAAACTCTTCATTTTAGCCCCGTTTTGACCACATAAACTGACCATATGACCAAGTTTCACATATTGGTACTAAAAAGTCCTAAAGATGATAAAAAACAGAATCTGTTTGGACAGATATGTTAACAAGAATGGACAATATGACGTTTTTTTTACCAATAAAGGATACATAAGAAACTTGTAAAAATCTGTTAAAAAACAAAAACATATGTGAAAGTTTGAAACTTTGTTACAACAGATTTTACAAGACACGATTTTGACAAGAAAAAAGTATCACCAAAATCAACCAATGATAAAAATCCAACCTTGCTCTTGATACCAATGTTAGGATCGTATTAATGGATGATTTGGTGAATCGGGGGGTCTTGGAAGATGGAAGAACACCATCTTCAAGTTAGTGAGAGAAACTAGAGAGAGAAGGGAAAACTAGTGTGTGTATTATTTTGAAAGATGAAAGGTTACACAAAAGTCTCACCCTCCTAGGAAATTCTAGGAGGGTATTTATACCTAAACACATACAACTATGTCAAATTGACATAACAAGCCCATGTGTTTAAGCTAACAAAGATAGAAAATGTAATCCCATCAATGCCGTTCCATTTACGAGTTAGGAGCGATTCCAACAGGAAGTTTAGTGCAGTGCGTCACTAGGTCCATGACGTCTTGTCTGCAATACCGGCGTTACCTTATTAACCACCAGTAGCATATGTATTGAACCCGGATTCTGTCCTAAGGTTGAATTATTGGAGGGCTATTTCTTTTCACCCATTTACTTTTCATTTCTTTTTCATTCTTCAACCCCTTCAGTGCTTACCGAGACTTCATCACTAGAACCTTGTTGGGTTTGTTCCAGTCCTAGCTCATATCTCAGTCAGCACTCTTCCCTTATTCTCACTTTTCTCCTTTTTATCATACCTAAGGACTTCTACACTATCTAGTGGATTGTCCCTGGGTAGATCCCTCCGGCTCTGGCGGGATCATGGGAACTAATACCTAACCTTACTATCCTTATAACTCAAATGCATAAAGTAAAATGGTCGGTCTTGAGGTACATTTCTTTCCGCCTTGAAACCAAATGAAAAAAAAAATTGAAAAACCAATCAAGGTACTTGTAATATCAACTCAAAGCATTTTTTACCTCAATTGTTTTTGAGCTTTTATAAATGCTTTGTCACACCCCCAAATTACGTGTTTTGCAGCGGAATGGAATACCTTGGTGATGACTGCCATAGCATCACAGTTACAGTTATATTGAACGACCTAATATGTAGTTTTGAAAATACATCGTTTGATTAAGTAAAATAATCAGAGTTTACAAAACATAGGTCCCAAAAGATTTCCAAAAGTACCAACATGAGTTTGTTATAATCAAACGGTAGTTAAGTGCATAAAATATATGTGAGACGCGTCAGCTCAGCGACTCCATGCAAGCCATGATGATATGCTAATACCTGAGATAAACATGCTTAAAAGTGTCATCACAATGGTTGGTGAGTTCATAGAGTTTGCGTTATCATGAAAAACCTTTGAAGAACGTTCATGCAGCATAGGCATTGCAAATCCACTCAGTTTCAAGTTCCGCTCATACAAAACTTGCAACATGTGTGTTTACAACCCATTACTCAAAATGTTATAGTTTATGTTCAAGCACACATCGTCAAATGAGTTCACATAATAGTACATAACTTAATGTATCAATAGTCAATTGATATAGCACATAATTCGACGTAGAGAAATAGTACACAACTCGACGTATCAGTAGTCAACTGATATAGCACATAACTCGACGTAGAACAATAGTACACGACTCGACGTATCAGTAGTCAACTGATATAGCACATAACTCGATGTAGAACAATAGCACATAATCAATAGTACATGACTCAATGTATTAGTAGTCAACTGATATAGCACATAATTCAACGAAGAATAATAGCACACAATCAAGAACAATAGAAATAGTACAACATTCGGTTTTGAAACAATTATGATCATGATAAAAGTTGTAGCATGTATCTCCCCCAAAAATAGTACAAAACAATTAAAAATAGGGGCCATGAAACTCACCTGATGCAATGATTATGATGACAAAAGTGGATACACTGAAATGAAGTGCAATCTCTATCTGCAACTTGTAATATGAAGAGGTTTTGCATAACATCCCCAAAATTATCGCAGCGGAAGATTGTGTCACTGGGGTATTACTTCATAGTTCACAGAACAAGTTACAGAAAACGACTCTAAATGAGACGTTTTGAAATAAATTATCATTCGATTAGAATATCAGAGTTTACAAACAGAGGTACCACAAGTTTGTATAATCATAAAAAGTATAACTTAAAAGTTGTAATGTTTTTTGAATGATAATATAGGCATTGCCTGCAAAATGTTTTCCGTGTGCCTTCACATGCCATGCCAGCTAATTTCTTTCGAACCTGAGATAAACATGCTAAAAAGTGTCAACACAAAGGTTGAGTGAGTTCATAGGTTTGTAAGCAAAACAGTTGATCACAAGATATCAAGTTTATGAAAGTAGTGGGCTACGTTGTTATACGCCCATAGTGCGTTTGATTGCCTAACCGGTCAATACAAACGATAGAAACCGCATAGGTTTGAAAAAAGTAGTGGACAATATAGTTTGTAGTATAATTACAATGTGTACAATTATCTTCTTGATAGTTATTAATGCTCTAACCTCATGGCACCTACGACTGACTGTTGTATATATATCACCGGACGATATATACAGTAAATAACTTGCCCCGGGTAGGTATTTTTCCCTTTACCTAGATAACCTCAAATATAGCGCGCCTTGTTATTTCCGTAACATAGACGGGTTCGTCAATATCGATAGGCCTATCCACAATATTTGCGCTCACTCCCAGTGATTAGTGGTCCATGATGTTGGGGAATTTTGGCATAAACAACTTAGGCATGCAATAATACAGTCAAGGAATTCATTTTGCAAGTAATTGTCCATAATAAAGCATTTTAGCATGTAGTAAAAGTAATAGCATGTATCTCCCCCAAAAGAGTTTATAAAACAGTTAAACAAAAGCTGGGGCTATGAAACTCACTATAGTGATCAGCAGCGGAGTGTAAAGATATAATGCATGTCAACAATAGAGTATGGCAACACCAAGATCTTTAACGATCACCTACGAAAGCATAGTATTCGCATTTTAGTATAGTGTATGATATAAGTGTACAAGTATATGTAGTTTGTTGGCTTTCAATATGATGTTGTACATGAATCCTTAAGTTAAAGTATCTTTTAAGTGTTGTTTGGCTTATAGCCCTTTTATAAATAACCTCGTACCCACGTTCGGGCTATCGAAATCAAGAGGTCGTGTGGTGAACGTATGAGGAGCCAGGACACTTTAAATCATAAATCCACAACTCGTTGATACGACACCCCGAAGAGGCCTCTTTATGATAATGAAATTCCCTACTATTGTAGTACTTATCATTTATAAGTAAGTATTTGACGAGACAAATGTTGTATAACACATGTGTCGTGTTTCGTCAAAGACTATTGATTGACGTGTGTGACGATATGATGATATAAGTTGTGTGTCGTGAAGTAGTTTAACATGTCGTATGGTCATTTACTTAGTTTGTCAAAGTCTAGCAAAGTCCAATCTAATGAACCAAGTTTTATAAACAAGTTTCGGGTCATTAAACTTATATTAGCCGTGCGGCTAAGTCAAACAATAATCAAGGACAGTCTTGAGGATGTATCTAAATTAAAATATCCTAAAACAATACCTTGGCTTAACCTTGGCTTTGTTTTGGCCTCAAGGAAATCAAGATATCACTCAGAGTTTCTCAACTAAGGTTGTTTTCCGATATACAACAGGTCCGGTTAGTCTTTGTAGTTTTTAGGATTTGTCGTTCACTTTCTGCTTATGTGCTCCCAAGTTTTTGTAGAAAAAGTCATTCTGAGCAACTTTCGTGCTTTACACTTTTGCTAATTCGGACCAAAAAAGAGTCATTACTTTATTTTAAAATCGTTTCAGCAAGCTTTCTTGTTCCAGCATTATATTTACCTCTGGTAACACTTAACTAGGCATAACTTTTTAACCACATGTCCTTTTTAAGTGATTCAAATGCTCAAGTTCTAGTTTTTACTTTCTCTAACAGCTTCTCAAGCTTAATCAAGTCCAAAGTACAAAGTTTACTTATATTAATAGTTTAATTACAAGTAATTACTTATATTTCATTGTAGAAAGTTTGGCTGCACATTTAGTACTGCCAAAATGACCATAAGTTGAGTTCTACAACTTGTTTTGATACACGGCTTTCGCCAAACTTCAATTTTAGGTCTTGGCTACATTTCATAAAACTGAGTCGACTTTCCGAAATGCACAGAACCATGGGCTTTTCTTATATGAAAATCGGGTGTGCAGATTTTGACATGTTTTTCCATTTTGGCTCTCATTTACTCATCGGGATGAGTTATGAGGTACGCCACCCGGTGAAACAACCATAATACATAGCTCTACAAGCTTATCTTATTGAATTAACCTCAAAGTTTACTGAGATGATCAGTTTAATCAATCTTTGGGACTGTTGCAGAATTCAGGTTCAAAAAACCTACCTAAGGCTTGTTCTAGCTTCTTTTCATGTTACAAACTTCATGTACAACATCAATCATGCCATATTACATATACTACTTGTACAAGGTATAAATTACATCAAATATGAATGAAAGACTTGAGAACTAAATATGATCTTACAACTTCTTGGATGGAAAACACCTAAAACCCAAGAACCACAATCTTAAGTCTTTCAATTACCAACAAGTCTTTCAAATCTTCAAACCAACTTGTGATAGCCTTATGAAAACCTTGTGCTTTGTCTTCTAGTTCAGCCCTTAGTCTTGTATAAGTCTTGTTTCAAACTTGTAGCCAACAAATTAACTCTTGTCCTAGGTAGAATACTTCATGGCCTTCATCTTCTTAGTATATATTATTTCTTGATTCAAAACTTAAGTGGTGATGGTGCTACTATGTTGTACGGCAAAGAGGATAGGACCAAGAGAGATTACTAATTTTGTGTGTACTTAATGATGAAGTTAACTAAAATTTAGAGTATTTATATGGAGGTGGTTAATGTAGGTGTCAAATTTTGGTGTAGGAAGAATAAGCAAGAGCCATATGATCTTGTGATTCATAAAATACGCCTACCTCATGCTTCATGTGGGGAGGATCTTGTGTGCTAGCTTATAAAGCTTACTTCATATTGAATTAAGGTTCAACGGGGTATAGTTTGATCCCGGTAATTACTAACGTTAATCTCTTAAGTCACGAAACTTAGAACCAGGTAACGTAAAAATATAATACTTACAAAAATGTCTAAACTTATCAATATACTCCAACTAAGTATATTAAAAGTGTGATATGTCCAATGGAGTGCGTTTACGTTGTTAACGCCTAATAACGTAGGGTCAAGCACGCGTATTACATAAAGATTAAAATATTTACGTAAAAATAACAAAGTGTTAATAGTTCATATAAAATATGACTATCGGTGAAAGTAGAGTATTTTGAACACCTAGACTTATCGTAGTCTTGTGTTGACCGCGAGGAAAGTTTATACGATTTAACTTTCGTAATTATTAAAGTAACAACTTTAAATAATTATTTATAGCCAAAGGTGAACAAAAATATTCAGAGTGTAATAATTTGAAATAGATTGAATTATTTAACTTGGCAAATTACTGGTTACTACCAGTTACAGTATTTGCTTTTACGTTACGGTAAAAGTCAAATAGTAAAAAGTCAAAGTCAACTTTTAAGAAGTCAAAGGGTAAAATAGTCATTTTACCTTATGAAAATTTATGAGTTGCTACAGCCTCCACTAGTTATGGGAATCATGTCCTCATGATTTAGTTTGTGTTAAGAGTTAATGATGTTCCCGAGAAGAGGTAGGGGTACTTCTGTAATGGAATTTCGTCACGTAGTTCAGTGAGTGTTATCTACTAACGATATATTTTAGTTCATCTTCACGTTCCTATGTGAATTCAAACCTCTTCTAGAGTTCCATTGAGTGTTGAAAATAGGAATGCGACTTTTCTTAAGTCATTTGACCTCATGGTCCGTGATCTCAGTAGATTTCTGATAAGCTCAAACGTTAATCAATCTGGATCTCTTCCAGAGAAGTAGTAAGTGTTTTATCAAAAGACACTTCTTCAAAGTGTACAAGTTAAAGGCATTGTGTATACTACTAAGTTTGGGTGTTAGCTTGAGTCTGAAAGCTACCAGGCTAATTCTTGCAAGTATCGTATAAAGTCCAATATATCTTAAGTTTGGTTTTTCTAATTTCCCCAAATGAATCATACCTTACCGCAATGAGGCTTTCAACAAAACCTTAATCCTAGTAAGATATTTTGAAAGTTAACACTTACATCTGTATAACCTTTCTGGTGATAATATGTGTGGCCTAATATTGCGGGGCCAGGAAGTGAATGTTGTACTAGATTCCTTACAAGGATTTCGTGAAAGGCAAGCTCATAAATTCTAATCAGCAATTGTGCTAAATATTGCGAAGTCAAATATGCCACAAGCATGCTTCTGGACAATGCTTTCTCAGGGTAAAATGTTGTTGCTCAATCTATTAGTATTGAGAATACTCACTAGATTGCTTGGACTAAGTTGAAGAAAATGTAATCAAGAAGTATTATCTTCGGAATGAGGTGCAAGAAATGGAGATGAAGTTTTCTTGCTATCAGTGGTGTTGATATCAAAACTTATATTCGTCGCTTTCAAGAGTTGGCAATAGTGTGCCCAGTAATGGTCTCAACCAATGAGAATTTATGGTAAAAGTTCATCTGAGAACTTCCACTCAGTATTCAAGAGACGTAAGTTTGATCACTCACAATAGATGAAACAATCTAGATGTCTCGTAACCTAGTGGATCATGTAGTATAAGCTCGGTCGGCTAAAATAACAATAGTAACAACCACAATAACAAACGGTGTGAGAGGTGGAAAGTAAGAACATTTCAAGAAATAATGTTCCCAAAATAATGGCCAACAAATGGGAGAAGTTCTTGGGAGAGCTTATGTGTTGGATGATGGGATATCGTACCCTGTTTGTTAGTTCGAGGCTGAACTAAGTCCATTAGCTCAAGAGTGTAATAAGTCCGTTAGCTCAACAATATGGAATACTTTGACTTATCTGACTCGTGCATAATCAAATTTGTGGTAATCAAATTCTGTTCTTGAAACATCTGATTCTATCAGGTCGGGTTTCAATTATGTTCTTGAAATATCTGATTCTATCAGGTCGGGTTTCAATTGACTTTAACCAACTTTGTTAGCTCAACAAATGGTTCATGTTTGTAAGGATTTGTAACAGCAAAAGTGATAACTTAAGACTGAAATTAGATTCTTCGAATGAGGTCTTAAGATTTTTGCTGAGTGGTAAAACACTATCGTGTTTTCTAGATCTTTTCAAAGAATATTAGTAATTCTCGAGTTCGAGTTCATACTCATGTCATATCGGATACAAATAAGCCCACTCATTTATAATTCATTACTTACATAAAGAAGCGTCCCAATTTATGTAAGTAAGAAATCATAAACTTATAGTTCGACGATTTATAATTTCTTTATTTAAATGAAAAGGCGTCCCAGTCCATTTTAATAAGGACATTCCAAATCATCCTACTTAAGAATTTCCGACACAACACTCATACTTAATCGATGAGTTACAAGGTGATATGTTATGAGATGACGTAGGTGTTCCAAGAGTATGGAATGAATGTTCTGATATAGGTCAATTATTATATAAAAATATCAAATGCGAAATAAGCGCGAGAGAATTACAAATCAACCTTTTTAGGAAAAGGGTCGACACGCAAAACCCGTGAATACTCGATAAGTGATACCGGGCAAGTGATTACCCGGGTCGTTTCCCAACGAGGAGTGAATTGACGGTGACGTTTGAGGTTTGGAATTAAAGTGCTTGAATGGATCGGGAATTTACGATTTTGGTTACGCTATTCTACAAATTAAAGAACGGGAAAGAAAATAAAACATGTAAACGAAGTAAATGACTAAATTAACTACTACTAAGCATGAGGAACTATAAAACGAAGCTAAACTACATCCTAGTGCATAAAATGCAAAAACGTGAAAACCCGGGCTAATCCCGAGCTCCAAAAGTGAAAATAATGCAATTTAAGGCCTAAGGATGTGAAACTAATTTTCATACATTCTAAACGACTAAAAATAATTTTAGGAAAAAGCCGGGTATTTTTTTGAGTTTTTATTTATTTATTATGAATTAAAAACTAGAAAATAGAAATTAAATGTTTAAAAATATCAAAAATAATTGGAAAAATACAAAACTTTTCAGAAAATACTTTTGGTAAACTAAATCTAAGAAAAATTAGAAACTTGAAAATTCAAACAACCAATAAGCGAGAAAATAAGCTAAAGGCCTTATTTAGTATTAAAAGTTAAAACGTATATAAGTAATTAAGTGTGCAATGAATGACAAGAAAGACCCAAGGGCAAAGATGGATTTGTGAGTGGTGTGAGGTGGGAAGGCTGTTCAGGAGGTCTCGGGTTCGATCCACAGCGTACCTTTTTTGCCATTTTATTTTTGTTTTTGAGTTTTTCTTTTACCAAACTAATTTAAACACTATATTAAATATTTTTAACAAAAGCTTAAGCTTGAAAAGCTTATAATAAGCTGTAACAGCTTATTGGTGCAGCAGATTATAAACTAAAGTGGTGTTTGGTTAAAGAGCTTAAAATGACAAAAGGACATGAAACAAGCTTCAAAAGCTATCAATTAAGCTAAACCTAATGAGCACCCTAATTAAACTAACTAAAAAGCTGAAAAGGGTCCTAAATAAGCTAATGAAAAAGCTGAAAAAGGCACAAAATGAAGCTAGTGAGTAACTGTAACAGATGCCAAAACATTGAAATGGGCTTAAAAGCTTATGAATAAGCTTGTAATTAAGCACTAATTTATCTAAAAAGGGTAAACAATTAAAAGGCATACTAAAGGGGTCCTAAACAAGCAATAACTAACAAGATTAAGCTAAAGAAATAGGAAAAATAAGCAGAACAAGCAGTTTGGATATGAGCTAATCTCAATGGAATCCTAAGGCTATAATCTAACTAATAAGCATCAAATAAGCTACTAACTAGCAATCTTAACCTAAGCTTATCTAAAAACACCTAAGGATTCTAAATAAGCTAAACAAGAAGGAAATAAGCTCGAAAAGAACTCCAGTAGTAGCACTGCACACTCTTTGTGCAGGCTGCTGCACAAACACGATCAAAGGGGTGTTATTTGAGCTTATAAATAAGCACTTAGATGCCCTCTAAAGTCCTAAATAAGCTGAAGTACATAACTAGCATACTAAAGGTATCCTATAAACTAAAGAGTAGCTATTGTTGAGCTTTTAACAAGCTACAAAAAGGCTACAAAAGGTCATTAGGGACAGAGATGCATAACCATGAGATGACAGATAACTAATCTAAACTTGTGTTTTGCAAATAAATACTACTGAGAATCATGAATGAAACATTTAGCTAAACTAAGGGAAGATCCAAACTGTCCTTTCAGGGACAGAACCGATTTTGAAGCAAAAAGATGTTGAAGATTTGAGAACTAGTTTTTTTTATCACTAATCAAAACTTCACAATGAGTTTAAAAACCACTTAAGAACACAATGGATAGATTTCAAAAACGTAAACAGAAAGTCAAAACTGCATAAACTTCAATAAACTGAATTAAAACTAATTTTAAATTGCATTGAAAATTAAAAGTTACAAATAAAGTAAATGACAGTAAATTAAAAATGATGGAACTAGAACATAAAAATTCTAGACAAGTTTTTCTCATATCTCCTAACTCCTATTTATACTCAAAAAACTAAAAGCTGTCTTCTCCTTTGTCTTGTAGCCGTGTGCTTCTGGAGAGAGAGATTAGCTTTGGAGAGCTTTTGTGTTTCTTTTAGCTTCATCTCAGCCATCCAATTTTAATCTTGGAGCCCAAGGTTGAATCTTAGCCGTCCATATAAGTGTATCCAATGAGCCCTTGGGGATTGCCAAGCTGGCATCGAGACCATGTGGGTTGTGGGGTAGAAGTGAGCTGGGGACCAAGGTGAGAGGGACAGGTTGGGAAGAAGACAATGGTGGGGTTGAGGTGTTTTGGCGCCAAAGGGAATGGGTGAGGCAGCTGGGTTTTTGGGTTTAGCTTATTTGGGAAAGAAAGAGAGAAGGGGAGTTTGGGGTGTTTGACTTGGTCAATGGGTCAAGGTGGGTAAATGGGTTGGATAATTAGAGGGTTAAAAGGTTTAAGAGGTTTATGTTTTGTAGTATTTTGTTTAAAAGATAAAATGTATTTTTGTGTTTTAGTTTAAAAACATTATTATTTTTATTTTTATTTATTTTTTATAGAGAAAATAATTTTTAATAAAATTGGTTTTGAAAAATAATTGGTTTTAAATAAAAATGGTTAAAAATAAAATAATTGTTTTAGTGAAAAACGTTTTCATAGTAAATTGAGTTCGGGAAAAGTGTAAAATGGTGATTTGGGTTTAGGGTTAGGTTTTCATCCGATTCCCAAGCTCACTCCCAAAAAATGCATCTCGGCTCAAAATGTAGAAAATCCGCTTTCGGCTCCATCTGCAAAGCACGTTTTCCAATCCGAGCTCATTTCTGTCCGTTTTTGCCCTGTTTTCAATCCTTTGTACCTGAAACACATAAAACACACTCCGAGGACATTTATAACACATTTTGAGCATATTTGGGTGTTTTTTGGTCGTTTTTGCAGTCTTAGATGGGTAAAAATGATGAGTGAATAAGCACTCATCATGTTCACACTCATCTTCAAAGAAGAGGAGTAAAATAATAATAGAAAAAAAATCGACATAGCGTTCAAAAGAATTGGTGAGTTCATAGTTATGAAATAGTTTTCTCACAATGTTTGAGAAATACCAGCGAGACCATTGTGCACTCATACAATGTCTGAGAAATAGATAAAATTATTGTGTATCTCTTAATGTCTGAGATATATTTAGGCCAATTGTGTATCTCACGATTTCTGAGATATATCTAAGTCAACTGTGTATCTTACGATGTTTGAGATATAAGGAATACCATTGCATACTGACAATGTCTTAATAATAATGAGACCATTGTATCAACTACAATGTCTGAGAAAGTTTCGTAGATTACAAATGTATATGATCAGGGATATCTGGCTGTGCAATAATGCCTTGGAATGGCATATGTAGTTATGTTTAGTCACTCGTTTATATAAAAAGTCTTAATATAAATAATAAAGTATTGAGTTAAGGAGTAGGCATGGCGCACAGAATGTTGAAGACAACAATGAATGATACGAGTTTAATGTAAGATGTGGTTATAGCCTAGGTTTATATGCAACCTGGTTCTCTATAACTGATGCTCTGATACCAATCTATAACACCCCCAAAATTATCGCAGCGGAAGATTGTGTCACTGGGTATTACTTCATAGTTCACATAACAAGTTACAGAAAACGACTCTAAATGAGACGTTTTGAAATAAATTATCATTCGATTAAAATATCAGAGTTTACAAACAGAGGTCCCACAAGTTTGTATAATCATAAAAAGTATAACTTAAAAGTTGTAATCTTTTTCGAATGATAATATATGCATTGCCTTCAAAATGTTTTCTGTGCGCCTTCACATGCCATGCCAGCTAATTTCTTTCGAACCTGAGATAAACATCCTAAAAAGTGTCAACACAAAGGTTGAGTGAGTTCATAGGTTTGTAAGCAAAACAGTTGATCACAAGACATCAAGTTTATGAAAGTAGTGGGCTACGTTGTTATACGCCCATAGCCCGTTTGATTGCCTGACCGGTTAATACAAACGATAAAAACAGTATAGGTTTGAAAATAGTAGTGGACAATATAGTTTGTAGTATAATTTCAATGTGTACAATTATCTTCTTGATAGTTATTATTGCTCTAAGCTCATGGCACTCACGACTGACTGTTGTATATATATCACCGGACGATATATATACAATAAATAACTTGCCCCGGGTAGGTATTTTGCCCTTTACCAAGATAACCTCAAATATAGTGCGCCTTGTTATTTCCGATAATAGAGACGGGTTCGTCAATTCCGATAGGCCTATCCACAATATTTGCGCTCACTCCCAGTGATTAATGGTCCATGATGTTGGGGACTTTTGGCATAAACAACTTAGGCATGCAATAATACAGTCAAGGCATTCATTTTGCAAGTAATTGTCCATAATAAAGCATTTTAGCATGTAGTAAAAGCAATAGCATGTATCTCCCCCAAAAGAGTTTATAAAACAGTTAAACAAAAGTTGGGGCTATGAAACTCACTGTAGTGATCAGCAGCAGAGTGTAACGATATAATGCATGTCAACAATCGAGTATGGCAACACCAAGATCTTTAACGATCACCTACGAAAGCATAGTATTCACGTTTTAGTATAGTGTACGATATAAGTGTACAAGTATATGTAGTTTGTTGGCTTTCAATATGATGTTGTAGATGAATCCTTAAGTTAAAGTATCTCTTAAGTGTTGTTTGGCTTATAGCCCTTTTATAAATAACCTCGTACCATCGTTCGGGCTATCAAAATCAAGAGGTCGTGTAGTGAACGTATGAGGAGCCAAGACACTTTAAATCGTAAATCCACAACTCGTCTATACGACACCCCGAAGAGGCCTCTTTATGATAATGAAATTCCCTACTATTGTAGTACTTATCATTTATAAGTAAGTATTTGACAAGACAAATGTTATATAACACATGTGTCGTGTTTCGTCAAAGACTATTGATTGGCTTGTGTGACGATATGATGATATAAGTTGTGTGTCGTGAAGTAGTTTAACATGTCGTATAGTCATTTACTTAGTTTGTCAAAGTCTAGCAAAGTCCAATCTAATGAACCAAGTTTTATAAACAAGTTTCGGGTCATTAAACTTATATTAGCCGTGCGGCTAAGTCAAACAATAATCAAGGACATTCTTGAGGATGTATCTAACTTAAAATATCTTAAAACAACACCTTGGCTTAACCTTGGCTTTGTTTTGGCCTCAAGGAAATCAAGATATCACTCAAAGTTTCTCAACTAAGGTTGTTTTCCGATATACAACAGGTCCGGTTAGTTTTTGAAGTTTTTAGGATTTGTCGTTCACTTTCTGCTTATGTGCCCCCAAGTTTTTGTAGAGAAAGTCACTTTGAGCAACTTTTAGAGTTTACACTTTTGCTAATTCGGACCAGAAAAGGGTCAAAACCTCATTTAAAATTGTTTCAGCAAGCTTTCTTGTTCCAGCATTATATTTACCTCTAGTAACACTTAACTAGGCATAAATTTTTAACCACAAGTCATTTTTAAGTGATTCGAAAGCTCAAGTTCTAGTTTTTACTTTCTCTAACAGCTTCTCAAGCTCAATCAAGTCCAAAGTACAAACTTTACTTATATTAATAGTTTAATTTCAAGTAATTACTTATATTTCATTGCAGAAAGTTTGGCTGCACATTCAGTCCTGCCAAAACGACCATAAGTTGAGTTCTACAACTTGTTTGACGCGAGGCTTTCGCCAAACTTCAAGTTTAGGTCTTGGCTACATTTCATAAAACTAAGTCGACTTCCAAAAATGAACAGAACCATGGGATTTTCTTAAATGAAATCTGGTATGCAGATTTTGACATGTTTTGCAATTTTGGATCTCATTTACTTATCGGGATGAGTTATGAGGTGCGACACCCGGCTAAAAGACCATAAGACATAGCTCTACAATCTTATCTTATTGAATTAACCTCAAAGTTTACTGAGATGATCAGTTTAATCAATCTTTGGGACTATTGCAGAATTCAGGTTCATAAAACCTACCTAAGGCTTGTTCTAGCTTCTTTTCATGTTACAAACTTCATGTACAAGATCAATCATGCCATATTACATATACTACTTGTACAAGGTATAAATTACATCAAAGATGATTGAAAGACTTGAGAACTAAATAAAATCTTACAACTTCTTGGATGGAAAACACCCAAAACCCAAGAACCACTATCTTAAGTCTTTCAATCACCAACAAGTCTTTAAAATCTTCAACCCAACTTGTGATAGCCTTATGAAAACCTTGTGCTTGGTCTTCTAGTTCAGCCCTTAGTCTTGTATAAGTCTTGTTTCAAACTTGTAGCCAACAAATTAACTCTTGTCCTAGGTAGAATACATCATGGCCTTCATCTTCTTAGTATATATTATTTCTTGATTCAAAACTTAAGTGGTGATGGTGCTACTATGTTGTACGGCAAAGAGGATAGGACCAAGAGAGATTACTAGTTTTTGTGTGTACTTAATGATGAAGTTAATTAAAATTTAGCGTATTTATATGGAGGTGGTTAATGTAGGTGTCAAATTTTGGTGTAGGAAGAATAAGCAAGAGCCATATGGCCTTGTGATTCATTCAATACGCCCACCTCATGCTTGAGGTGGGGAGTATAGGTGATGATGAATATAATAAACATAAATAAAACATATAAACGCAGCGGAATCATCACCAACAACGGATCCATATTTCCATATGATCAATCAAATAAAACATAGATAAGGTTTATACCTTTGTAGCGTGATTCCGGTAACGAGACACCAACGACCACCACGAATGGAATCAAGAAACCAAAAGACCAATGATGTTGGTCTTTCCCAATGATTGAAACACACTACACGTCAAACAATCACCACTTTGATGCTAGTCTAACCTTTTCACAAACACCTTGCAAGAGACTACAATAGAATGAGCAAGGAAGAAGATCAAAAAACCAAAAACCAAACCCCTAGTGTGTGTGTGGTTTTGGACGTTCCAAGAGAGAGAAGAGGGGAGGGGATTATGAAGTCCTAATATAACCTTCAATCAACATCAATGATCATCAATAATAATCAATTAGCATTAATGATAATTGATGTCAAATCTTAAGTTACACTTTAAGCCCTTCAAAGTCCAAATACTCCACTTAACTCCCTTATGTAACAAAGGTTATACATAATGTAAATACGATAAATACATTATGATAATGGTGTCTAAGTGTATATGTGTGTGACCCCATAGGCTCACATACGACTAGCCATATAATTATTTATTATGACACGAGCATACTCCAACAGCTCCCACTTGCGACGTCATAATAGACAAGTAATTATACAAGCAATGGTTAGCGTCTAGCAACACGCCAATGCCCCCAGTGATATGTGAGGTCAGTTTCTCAAACATTTCATAAAATGGTTTATATGTCATATATCCCTTTGTTTCAGATACCAAGTTGAATATTAGACATGGATCAAAAGTCATTCTAATTGTTCAACTATTATGTTCTCGATCTTGATACTGAACAAGATTACCAAGTGAATTAAGATTCATCTTAATCTCATTTTGGTACGGCCATACAAACATCTGTTCAAATCATCGAGGGGCCCAGTAGTATCTAACTCCAAACCATGTGGAGGAACAAATCCTATTTTGACTGCACGTGTCATTCATGTGCTTCAAATCATTCATGATAGTGTCCTTTATAACTACCTTGTTCAGGACAGCGTTTAACCATATCAAGGAATGAAACTCCACACATGCAAAACCTGCTTGCATCTCAAGTCTAAGGATAATAGACATAACCATTTTCGAGATTCACTATTTGACGCCGATCCATGCAGTGAATACTCGTAGGTTGGGTCAGTCCAATGATCATCACCATGAACAACATGTGAGTTTGGCAAAATGGTCACCAACACACTCACAATTGTCTTAATTTGATGGTACTCCCATACCGTCAACCGACAATGGACAAGTTTTGAATGAAGAAAATCATTCATGGATTTAAACATGCAAATATAGAATACAGTTGATATAAATGAAAACGATAATAACCATTAAATCAATTCATTATAAAATATAAACTGCTTAGCATTCCATTATCCAAATACTATAAACAGATATGCATAAGACTACATATAGATCGGAAACCGGTGTTCCCATCATGATCAAATTATGTTGTTCAAGACAACAAGTAGTCATCTGAGTAAACCTTGAGAATACTTGTTTCAATATCCATGAAAGGTATGATGATTGTGCATTCAAGTACAATACAAGTATTGCAGCAATGCATTCCATAGGGTGTTTGACACTAGCAAAACACCTACTATAGACATTCATCTAAACAGTTTCTCAAACTGTAAAGTATTCTTATTCTTTTATGGTATAATACATTAATGCTCTCAGTCGAGCACATCTAGTCAACAATGTCATCATTCATGATGATATGCTACCATGACTAGGTTTGAGCATCATTTCAGTTAAATAAGCATCAATGTATGCAAACAGAACAGAGATCCTCAAATATCCGTAAATGTTGAACATATATTTGGTCCTTTGAAGGTCCATTAGAATGTTCGTTTAACAATTATCTAATGACATTCACTTAGATATTTGTTGTTATCAGTCATCTTGCATTCATGCAAATGATATAATTAGTCCAATGCATAATATGATATACATAATGAATCCTTTAGTTAAACTTAAGGTTTCTATTCATGCTTTCAATCTCATCAGGTAAGATTGATTATTGAGACTCCTCTCAATAATGTTTCATATTGTGTCAGACTTAATAACCGCTTATGTTTATTCAAACAAACATATGTAACAAGGTTGCATGTTTTATGTTCTAAAACTCTCAAGAGAAACTTCATTCCAAACTAAGGAAAAAATTCCAGCTTAGATGGAATAATGTTTCTAATACGTTATCAACAATGAGATTTAAGAAAATAAAAACAGGTTCCCACTTGCTCTTAGTGTACTTAGTATTGATCTTATTTTAATCAAAATCAAATTAATGATTTTATGGTAAACTAAAGATCTTAGCTCGGAGATGCATTATCTAATCCACACTTGGATTCTTGTATCTTGTAGACATAATAAAGATTATATATATTCACAAACCCTTTTGAATACACATCGTCCTCGCAAATGTATTCAATAAGAAAAGAGTTTTGAAATCCTATTGTGACATTTCATGAAGATAAGTATGACAATTCACCATCTTTATACATTTAATATTTACAGGTAGGTAGATTTAATCATAGTCAATTTCTTGAGTATGAGTAACCCATTTCACTACTCGTGAATTAAATGTGTGTACAAGTTTGTCCTTTTGAGTCTTCTCATTGAGAAACTCATATTTAACCTCACAATCTAACTGATTTGTAAGAGATCAATCAAGCTTCATGAGTGATTGTCTTCCACGGACTGCATCTTATCATTCATAGCTTTGAGCCATTCATCGATTCAAAAATCGATAATGCAGCTCTTACTTAGCAGGTTCACAATGTCCCTCTAACTTATATCCCTTAGCATTGATATAAGACTATATCATTCAGGTGCAAGAAGTTTCCTTGCGGATCTATGAATGGGAGATGTCATACTATAGTTTAACATATGCATGTTCAACCTTAGTATGACATCAGCTAGTTTACCTAGAAGGTTGTGTATATTAGTTCTTGAATAACTTCAAGATCTAAAGGTGCTCCCACTTGCTTTGTAAGTAGAGTCTAATCTCTAGATACACAGCATCTTGAGAAACAATAAATTGTTTTCAATTGGGACATCCAAAATACATTAGTAGTTCTTGACTCCGGTTTGTTAATTACTTACTCTAAGGTATTTAACAAATTAAGAACTTCAATCAAGACATAATGGAATTCATCCCATTCCATAACACAATGGCGTCTTAAATACCTTCCAGATTGGAACCATATTGAGTGTACCCATGGCACATTCAATTTTCTAACCTTAATAGCTTTGGAGGTAAGAGAGTTTAAGTCATCAAAGATCAAACAATATCAATAGAGTTTGATTTTCCATGATGGACATACCATAACGATGTGGTACTCCATGAGGATTGATGTTGTGAGACTATCCCACAACTCATTAGATGAACTTATACTCTTTGGCTACGTATCGCCAACCAAGTCAAACCAGATGGCATCAACAGGTGTTTTCACCCATTGCATACTTAATTTACAAGTCGTTGACCAAGTCAATAACTTCATGTGCTTGTTTTGACTAGAAAACATAAACATTTAATATTTTACTATACGTCATACGTCATTAACAATTTAATGACTTCATGTACATGTATTTAACAAGAATACATAACAAGTTAACGTATTACTTTACGTTATAAGTCTTTCAACAATTAACAGACTTGATGTTTAAGTCTTTACAAGAGACCTAAACATATTCAAGTAAAGCAATTTAGAGTGCCGACTCTTGGCCTCAATAGTAATTTCAAGTTAATTTCATACTTCAAGATTATGACTTTACAATAATACATAATCATATTTACTGAACAATTCGGTGAATATGTTGAAGTAGCTTTTCATATTATCTTGACATTTGTTCTAATTAGGGCAACTTACATTTTATGTGTAGAAGTCCTAGTAGAATATTAGTTTTCTTACCTTGCAGTCAAGAAAAACTATTAGTCATATTGTTATATGTTGTATCTTGCACACAATGAAGATTTCTCCCACTTGTGCATGGCACAACATCATGCATAATATGACAGTGTCACAGATATACAAAATGAAAATATAGATATGTAGAACTTTATTGTTTTAATAATGAATCATGCATAACAATTTATTGATAACATTTCAGGAAGCAACATCAGGAACGCGACAAGTTATCTAATAAAATTCATGCAATGGTTCTTATATAAACTATGATGCTTCACGTGTGGAAAGTAATGTATTATTTCAAGACAATCAAGAAATAATATGGGCAACCTTCAAGATAATAAAGATTACGGCTCCCACTGGATTAGACAACATTACATGTGTTTCGTCACCAGTATTAAAGTCACATAGCTCCCATTGGATTATACAACATCATAAATGTTATGTCACCAGTGGAGAGTGAGTGTTAATTGGATACTTTCCTTCTTTCTTTGAATATCTACACATTATTGCTAATGTGAGTCACTTGGACTAGTAAACATGTACTTAGATATTCAATGAAGTGCATCAAGTTCTAATATATAGATGACGGGCTAGCCATCATTGATATTTTAACTTGAAAATAGGCATGCAATTCCTCCATAAGGTCTATTTTACCACAAGGGTGTGTAGTACCTTATTAGGTTTATTGGGTTAAGATAATTGCTAGGTAATCATGCTAGTAATTGTCTTTACCATTTTGCGGTTTATTGATATTTCCATCTTCTAATTAAAACTCATATTATTTTGGTAGCTATAGAAAACATGTTCTCTAGTTATCCAAATATCTCATCTTACTTCAATGTTTGAACGAAACTAGGGTTATAAAAAAAACTTGAAAGAATAAGATGTGCAACCATACTTAACCGTTTTGACTTTTGCAAGACATTACGATTTCTAGAGTAGGTGTGCTTTGAGTTTGATTAGAATTAGGACAATTCAAATATTCCTATTATTGTATTTCCTCATAAAGAAAACAAATAGGAACAAGTCTCTTTCTACCAAGGAAAGAAGTACTTAGTTTGTCTTTATAACAAGAAAAGAACAAACTTTCGTTTACGGATGTGATGCATTATATCATTAATATGAATTTACAAAGTTCAATTTTTAGTATTTTCGACAATTATCCTTTTACCAATTAATTACCCCATGTTTAAAACAATTAATTTACGAAAAAGGGCTAAGATCCACATTGTGCTTCTACTATCACATCAGTTGATCTGCTAGCAATAGTAGATTCAATTGGTAGGCGACGATCACCAATTGCATTACATGTGCAACTCTTAGATCCTTATGGGACTTATGGCACTAGTGAACAAGCATCTAGTGTCAAGTAGGCATGTTTAGTCCCATCCTTGCCTCGGGTCAAGGTCTCACCGCTTAACTCGATTAAGTCATCCAATTTGAGAACGTGCGAAAATATATCTAGGTCCCACGCATAGACAATAATCACCTTGGGTTACAATTCAACCTAGGTCCCACGCATAGGCAAAAATTAATTGCAAGTGTTCTCAAGCGATTGGACGGCTTGACTTAAATTTGTGACGGGTAAAATATTTTTGATGTGAATCAAAAAAGGTGTACGAAAAAAGCATGCATTCATTCTTCGTAGCACAAGTTAAAAACTCTTCTTAACTTAAGTCTAATCATTGTTTTAATTTATGTGTGTCAAGTTGTCCATATTCAAGTCTAATATAGAACCTATGTGGATAATAAAAGAGATAGGACAATACATAAATCGAATAACATACAGAACAAGTTAAGTGTTATTATTAAAACAATGATTTTAAGTTAAATCCATATTTAAACTTAGTTAAACTAAATCATAAGATTTAGTTTGAAAATGGTTTGTGTTGCGTTTTAAGTTTTAGAAAACTATATGCAAGTTATATACATTCACAACATACATAATAAGCAAACAACCAACACACAACCACAATATGCAAAGCCTCAACCGATGAAAGAACCTATGCTTGGTCTCGTGAGCCATCACGAGAACCAAGAGTCATCTAGGGACATAAACCACAACCACACGGAGGACTCCCACTTGCACCAAGACCAAGCAAGGACAAGTAGAACCCCATAATGCACACGAAAAATGAATCTGTCCGCCCATAATTTCTGCATTCGGAGGCTCAAAAGGCCTAGAAGGAGTCTTCCCCGAGCTTAGCACCAAAATACAAAGTTGTAGGCCCATGAGTTGTGTACCTGCAAAAAAATTTTGGTTAAAAAATACGCCACCAATCATCGGGAAACGCCGTTTTACTGCAGCTTGTACGAGCAGCCATTTTGCGTCTTTATGTCTTTTATGCTTCGCCATTCCATTCCAAGCATCGGTTACAATATATAGAATGTAAAATACAACTAATCTACTATCTATCTATTGTAACATGCCCAAACAATGGCAAAAACCAAATTAAAATTCATACATAAAAGCCGAAACAATGGCAAACCCCAAATAACAAGAAATTAACGACAATCACAATCATTCATAGCACAAGTGGTCTAGGTTTTCATCGGCTTTGCATATACACATAATAATACCATAAAATTATGAACATAACACGGTGTTGGCTAATCCCATGAGCAAACATGCATGTATTTGCCATGGGAACAATTTAAATAGCATGAAATAAAAGATTTAGCCAACGAATCGAAGAAATAATCAACAAGAATTAAAACCCCGATTGGTACGCGAGTAAAATGGATTTAGGTTCTCAAACCTACTGAAATTAGACCTTCTAAAAATCATTTTACCACAGAAAATTAAGCCTTAGGGGCTGTTTTCAAATCGTTTGAAGAATCGATTAAAACAACGCGATTAAAGCCATTTTTAGCGTACCGAACACATTGTTTAATTAACAAATGCGACACCAATGGCCATAGGACCAAAAATCACAGATGTTTATATTACTAATAACATTCTTAATCCATGAAAAAAGGAGCCCTCGGGGCTGTTTTGAAAGTGGTTACAAAAAACACTTAAAAACATGCGTTTTGACCATTTTTTTGCATACCCGATAATCATATGGCACATATGATGGCTCTGATACCACTATAGGTGATGATGAATATAATAAACATAAATAAAACATATAAACGCAGCGGAATCATCACCAACAACGGATCCATATTGCCATATGATCAATCAAATAAAACATAGATAAGGTTTATACCTTTGTAGCGTGATTCCGGTAACGAGACACCAACGACCACCACGAATGGAATCAAGAAACCAAAAGACCAATGATATTGGTCTTTCCCAATGATTGAAACACACTACACGTCAAGCAATCACCACTTTGATGCTAGTCTAACCTTTTCACAAACACCTTGCAAGAGACTACAATAGAATGAGCAAGGAAGAAGATCAAAAAACCAAAAACCAAACCCCTAGTGTGTGTGTGGTTTTGGACGTTCCAAGAGAGAGAAGAGGGAGGGATTATGAAGTCCTAATATAACCTTCAATCAACATCAATGATCATCAATAATAATCAATTAGCATTAATGATAATTGATGTCAAATCTTAAGTTACACTTTAAGCCCTTCAAAGTCCAAATACTCCACTTAACTCCCTTATGTAACAAAGGTTATACATAATGTAAATACGATAAATACATTATGATAATGGTGTCTAAGTGTATATGTGTGTGACCCCATAGGCTCACATACGACTAGCCATATAATTATTTATTATGACACGAGCATACTCCAACAGGGAGGAGCTTGTGTGCTAGCTTATAAAGCTTACTTCATGGTGAATTAAGGTTCAACGGGGTATAGTTTGATCCCGGTAATTACTAACGTTAAGCTCTTAAGTCACGAAACTTAAAACCGGGTAACGTAAAAATATAATACTTACAAAAATGTCTAAACTTATCAATATACTCCAACTAAGTATATTAAAACTGTGATAAGTCCAATGGAGTGCGTTTACGTTGTTAAAGCCTAATAACGTAGGTTCAAGCACGCGTATTACGTAAAGATTAAAATATTTACGTAAAAATAACAAAGTGCTAATAGTTCATATAAAATATAACTATCGGTGAAAGTAGAGTATTTTGCACACCTAGACTTATCGTAGTCTTATGATGACCGCGAGGAAAGTTTATACGATTTAACTTTCGTAATTATTAAAGTAACAACTTTAAATAATTATTTATAGCCAAAGGTGAACAAAAATGTTTAGAGGGTAATAATTCGAAACAGATTGAATTATTTAACTTGGGAAATTACTGGTTACTACCAGTTACAATATTTGCTTTTAGGTTACGGTAAAAGTCAAAGGGTAAATTAGTCATTTTACCTTATGAAAATTTACGAGTTGCTACATTTTGGTAACAAGGTACCTAATTACTTCTAGGTTTTTTTTTCAAAACCTTAACTAGAAGCACTAATCGGTTTAGTAAATCACTTGATCTTGAAAAATTGATGATTTCTTCTCCTTGTTCTTATTTAGGCCGAACCACAAGGATTATGAGGAGGGAGTTTTTGCTTTGTTTCACCTTTTTGTATGTGTTACTATGTATTTCGTTAAGAAAAATAACACATGTATGAGATATTAATTGGTCAAAGTGTATAGGTGTAAGTTTAGTCAAGAAAATATCAAGAAGTGGTGACATGGGGGGGGGGGGAGGTCGGCAATAAGAAGAAAAAAATAAGACTTTGTTGCTTGATTTTGTATAAAAATGTATATATGTTTGATATTTAGTGTAGTTTAGTTTAGATATTTTGCTTTTAGGTACCAAGTTAGCTAGAAATCAATTTTAGCGGAACTAAATAAAATATATTGATGTCATAAAAATTATAAAATTACATTTCTCACAAGTATCGGGTGAATAAATAATTATCGAATAGAAGTTACGAAAACCGTCGCAAATATATATATAACAATTTCTATACCAAAATAAATTCAAAACATCGGGTAAACTAATAATATAATTTTTATAGTCTTAAAATGAGTATAAAAATATATCAGGATAATTGTTGGAAGCGTCGGATCAATAATTCAAAATAAATGATCGTGCGATAGCGTTTATTTAATAAATAAATATACGTTAATGAAATATGCAAACCCATGCATGAACTAATATGAAAGTGATGTTACTGATGATATGTAGACTAACTCTAGTCTATATGAAATATTTTCAATGATTTTCCATGAATACGCAACTTAACCCTCACGGTTATGCGAATTCGATACTCGTAAACCTAGTTTACGAAAAATGATGAATAGTGAATCATGATTAACGATTTTTCTCCGGAAATGAATAGTGTTTTGTGAATAGTAAAATTTTGAAAGAACTTCTCAAAGTCTCAAACCGACTTCAAAAATGATGAATAGTAAAATGATGAATAATAACCGGTGAATAGTAATTTCTCGAGATGAATAGTGAAATTTTTAAAGTTTGATAAATGACCTGAAACTACGATTTGTCACATTCGTCCACCCAAAAAGGAATTCAGTCCCTGAATTCAGTTCGTGTTGGTTTCTCAGGTTTAGGGTTTGTGATGAATAACGAGGAGAAAAGACATGATGAAGTGTCGTTACGGCTATCTATGATTAAGAGTGTATAAAACATCGCGATAAAGAAAATATTGGAAGAATCTCCCATGAGTATCACTTTGAATTTTTAGGAATATGTGAAAAAAATTTCTGCACTAAGATTTATAAATAACTGCTTCCAACATAACATGATCCCTCCAGAATTAGACATAGTTAGCTAGGCTATGTATAATTAAGGAACGATAATGTGACGTTCGGTTTAGTTGTTATAACTCAATGTTTAAAGAGATTTAAACCATGTCGTTCAAATGGCAGTTAAAGTAAAAGGAAGTAAAAAATTTTGTAAGTGATAATGAATCAGAAAGGAAAAGAAAGTACGATAGATGAGAATTTCACAACGAGTGGTTTATCAAACAGTAATACATCTTAAGTCATAAAGATCCAAATACGATGGAAGACATAAACTTAGTACAACATAGTGCATAAGAAAATAGGACTGCAAATTCTAAACTTCATCAGCCTACCGCGTTGTTGAGATCATGTTGAGCTTCTCCTCCTTCTAACATGTATGCTCTCTCATGAGCACCCTCAACTTGTTGACCTTGGTTTTGGGGACATTGGTTTCGATAGTGTCCTCGCTCCCCACATCCGAAACATGTGACTATGGCCTTGCCCTTGCAGTCCTTAGCAAGGTGTCCCACTTTGTGACAGCTAAAGCATATACCACATGGACCATCATGATGTAGCGTGCATTGGTGGCATCGTGGTAAGTTTCCAGTATAAGCTCTTCCCTTTTTTGGTGCAGCAACATAAACCCTGGAGACTTCTTGTCTTCTATTATGTTGTTGATAATGGTTAGTGTTATGGTTTCGGTTGTCATAATTATAACCTCCCTGGTCATTTTCCCATTTCCTTTTGTTGTTGTTAGTTTGGTTGTTGTTGTTGTTGCGGTTATTGTTGTTAATGTTTGCCCTCTTCACAACTTGAGCCATGAGTTTTTGAGTTATCCTGATAGTCTCCTCAATTGTTTGTGGATCGAAAGAAGTTACATCTGCTTGAATACTTTGTGGAAGTCCTCCAATGAAATTTTCCAGTAATTTATCATTGTCCGAAACCATAGATGGACATAGAACAACCAACTCTTGAAACCTTCTGATGTAGGTCTCGATGTCATAACCAATAGTCACTAACTCATAAAATTTTGTTTCCAGTTTCTTCACTTCTGTGCGTGGACAATACTTCTTAGTCATCAGCCTCTTGAATTGATCCCATGTGAGCATGTAAGCATTTTCCATACCAATGGGCTGTGCGTAAGAATTCCACCATGACATTGCGCCATCTAAGAGTGTACCAGTGGCAAACTTCACCTTGCAGTCATCTGGGCAATTGCATTGAAGAAATACAGACTCTATCTTCTTAAACCAACGGATCATAGCAGTGGCTCCTTCTGTGCCTTTAAACTTTGTGGGATCACCGCTCTTAAAGTCCTTGTATGTACAATTTGGAATTCCAGACCCTCCTGTAGCAGTAGCAAGTTTGGCAGCTTCAGCAGCAGCTACCGTCGCTTGTTCTTTCTCTATAGTGCCTGGGCTATACTATCCTTTACATACTTTTGGATAGCAGCTTGTGTCATAGCAGGTGCAGTTTTCTTTGGTGCCATAATTCTTCAAAATAAGAGGGAAGAGTGAGGCGTAGCAAATACCTATGTTAAGAATAAACGCTCTAAAGAGATGTGATAGGAGGTGATAAGTTTGAGGTTATTTTTCAAAATGATTGACGGATTCCTAGGAGATGGGTTATGAGATGCCGTAAGTGCTTCAAATGTATGACGATTTAGTGACTTAATGTGTGAATAGCGTCTAACACGACATGTTGATGGTGAAATAGAGGAGTGAGAGCGACTTCACCCTCCTTGAAGGTTTTGTCTCGGCATTCAATGTTATCGGTGATGAGTTAACTGATGTTAAAAATTGTGATAGGGAATGACAAGGCATTCTCAACATTGGAGTCTGAAGAAAGGATAATGGAATGGGTATCTGAAGACATCTATGTGACAATCAATGTGAAATAAAAATAAATAATCTGCCTAATGTGCGTATAAAATCGCATGTATAGTGGATATGCACTTATGATGAAATGATGAGATGCTATGATGATGTAGTTATAGTCTAGGGTCAATGATACAACCTAGTTCTCTATAACTCTTGCTCTGATGCCAATCTGTCATACCCCCAAATTACCTGTTTTGCAGAGGAATGGAATACCTTGGGGATGACTGCCATAGCATCACAGTTACAGTTATATTGAACGACCTAAAGTGTCGTTTTGAAAATACATCATTTGATTAAGTAAAATAATCAGAGTTTACAAAACATAGGTCCCAAAAGATTTCCAAAAGTACCAACATGAGTTTGTTATAATCAAACGATAGTTAAGTGCATAAAATATATGTGAGACGCGTCAGCTCAGCGACTCCATGCAAGCCATGATGATATGCTAATACCTAAGATAAACATGCTTAAAAGTGTCAACACAATGGTTGGTGAGTTCATAGAGTTTGTGTTATCATGAAAAACCTTTGAAGAACGTTCATGCAGCAAAGGCATTGCAAATCCACACAGTTCCAAGTTCCGCCCATACAAAACTTGCAACTTGTGTGTTTACAACCCATTACTCAAAATGTTATAGTTTATGTTCAAGCACACATCATCAAATGAGTTCACATAATAGTACATAACTTAATGTATCAATAGTCAATCAATAGTACATGACTCGACGTATCAGTAGTCAACTGATATAGCACATAACTCGATGTAGAACAATAGTACACGATTCGACGTATCAGTAGTCAACTGATATAGCACATAACTCGACGTAGAACAATAGCACATAACTAATAGTACATGATTCAATTTATTAGTAGTCAACTGATATAGCACATAATTCGACGAAGAACAATAGCACACAATCAAGAACAATAGATATAGTACAACATTCGGTTTTGAAACAATTATGATCATGATAAAAGTTGTAGCATGTATCTCCCCCAAAAATAGCACCAAACAATTGAAAATAGGGCCATGAAACTCATCTGATGCAATGATTATGATGACAAAAGTGGATACACTGAAATGAGGTGCAATCTCTATCTGCAACTTGTAATATGAAGAGGTTTTGGTAACAAGATACCTAATTACTTCTAGGTTTTTATTTCAAAACCTTAACTAGAAGCACTAATAGGTTTAGTAAATCACTTGATCTTGAAAAATTGATGATTTCTTCTCCTTATTCTTATTTAGGCCGAACCACAAGGATGATGAGGAGGGAGTCCTTGCTTTGTTTCATCTTTTTGTATGTGTTACTATGTATTTCATTAAGAAAAATAACACATGTATGAGATATTAATTGGTCAAAGTGTATAGGTGTAAGTTTAGTCAAGAACATATCAAGAAGTGGTGACATGGGGGGGGGGGGAGGTCGGCAATAAGAAGAAAAACAAGACTTTGTTGCTTGATTTTGTATAAAAATGTATAAATGTTTGATATTTAGTGTAGTTTAGTTTAGATATTTTGCTTTTAGGTACCAAGTTAGCTAAAAATCAATTTTAGCGGAACTAAATAAAATATATTGATGTCATAAAAATTATAAAATTACATTTCTCACAAGTATCGGGTGAATAAATAATTATCGAATAGAATTTATGAAAACCGTCGTAAATATATATATATATATATATATATATATATATATATATATATATATATATATATATATATATATATATATATATATATATATATATATAACAATTTATATACCAAAATAAATTCAAAACATCGGGTAAACTAATAATATAATTTTTATAATCTTAAAATGAGTATAAAAATATATCAGGATAATTGTTGGAAGTGTCGGATCAATTATTCAAAATAAATGATCGTGCGATAGCGTTTATTTAATAAATAAATATACGTTAATGAAATATCCAAACCCATGCATGAACTAATATGAAAGTGATGTTACTGATGATAGGTAGACTAACTCTAGTCTATATGAAATGTTTTCAATGATGTTTAATGAATACGCAACTTAACCCTCACAGTTATGCGAATTCGATACTCATAAACCTAGTTTACGAAACATGATGAATAGTGAATCATGATTAAAGATTTTTCTCCGGAAATAAATAGTGTTTCGTGAATAGTAAAATTTTGAAATAACTTCTCAAAGTTTCAAACCGACTTCAAAAATGATTGTTAATACAAATAAGCCGTAAAAACGTTTATTTATATTTTACGATCTTCTAATGTTTTGTCGATAACAAACGTAAAATCATATTAACGAAACAAATAAAATACGTAAAAGGTTTGAACTAATAGTTTCTAACATATTCACATTTTCACATAAAACACTAAAACAAGTATAAGTGATTTTATGATTTAAGTACAACAACTAGTGTTTACATATTTGGATAAAATATACACATAACTAGCATGTAGTATATTGGGTAATATAAATGGGTAGAAACTTAAGTATCACAACCCATGGATCTTGACCCATAACCCATTGCATAACATCATGCTTATATCATACATGGATAATATTCATAACCTATGGATCAACCCATACCCAAGTGACTAAGTGCAATGCACTCAAAGATACATTGTATCTAGCCAAAGATCCATGGTTCAACCCATGACCCATGACCCATAACCAAAATACCCATGGGCAAAGAGGAGCGTTCGACGGATCCCTAGCTTTATGCTAGCTGGATCCCAAGTGGAAGGGATCCGTGGGATCCGGGGAACAGTAGGATTTTTCCTCTATAAATAGTAAATCATTTCTTCATTATTTCCAACCCCTTACCAACACACTTTCTCCCCTGAGTTAAATCTCACTAACCTTAGATCCAAGAGATCTATGTTTGTAGTTTTGTTTTTGTGTGATCTTTTAGGTTCCTCTTAAAGACAAGATCCCCACCTTTGAAGTCGAGCAAGCTCAAGTCCATGAGTTGCCATACTTCCTCATCATCAAGGCTACTGAAGTCTTCTTGTTGATGATTCCTTTCTTTCTCCTAAGAAGTGTAGTGTTGAAGACATTAGTGAAAGATGTCTCAAGTGTCAAGACGAAGATATTAGTGAAGGGTATCTATCGTCTATTGGAAAAGCACTTGTGGTAGGTGCTTAGAAGTCAAGACAAAGAAGCATTAGTGAAAGGTGCTTAAAAGTCAAGACAAAGAAGCATTAGTGAAAGGTGCTTAGAAGTGAAGACACAAGACATTAGTGAAAGGTGTCTTGTAGATCTAGTCAAAGGCATTAGTGAAAGGTGCCTTAGATGTATATTCGATATGGTGTGTTTCGATGTACAAGATAGACTAGTATTAGATCCAAGGATATTGATATCCTTGATGATGTTGTAAAGGAGTAGATCTCCTTTGGGATTCGTCATTGGTGTAGTGTGGTAGTAGTTCTTCCATTGCAATGGAACTAGGTGCTTAGCCTAGTACCTAATAAAGGGGTAGGCGACGTTGTGAAGGTGTAGTTCACCTTGGAGTGAAAGAACTAGGTACTTAGCCTAGTACCTTATAAAGGGTAGGCGACGTTGTGAAGGTGTAGTTCACCTTGGAGTGAAAGAACTTGGTACTTAGCCTAGTACTTTATAAAGGGTAGGCGACGTTGTGTAGGTGTGGTTCACCTTGGAGTGAAAGAACCCGGTGGTTAGCCTAGCACCGGAAAAAGGGTAGGCGACGTTGTGAAGGCTTCTCCGCCATAAGGAGATTGGTGTAGTGATTACGAACTCTCGAGTAGGTGACTCGGGGAGTGGAGTAGGGCAAGGAAGGTGTCCTTGTAGCCGAACCACTATAAATACTCGTGTTATGGTTTTGTACTTCTTACTCTAATATTTTCATAACTTACCTCTATATGCTTGTTTATCAACATCCAACACACACATCCAAATAGATTGACATAAGTCGATCTAACTAGTTTAAAAGGAAGTTTTAATTGGAAAAACAATTCAACCCCCCCTTCTAGTTTTCCACAATTGGTATCAGAGCTTCGTTACCAAGTTTTTTGAAGTATATTGTACTTTAAAAACTTGATACGATCCATAGTTAATTGAAAACTACAAAGAAGCTTTTTTTTTTTTTTTTTTTAACAAACACCATGTTTTTCAAAACTATATGTTTGGATGTTGATTTGATAACAACATTTTTCTTATTTACTTTTTCATTTAATTGCACTAATCTTCTTTGTCATGTTGATTAGTCACCAAGCTTTAGGAATCGTCTAAGTGACATTTGCTGTGTCATTTGTAAAGACATTCCTAAGTACGCTAGAGGTATGATTCTCTTTTTACTTTGCTTGATAATTAAGTATACCTATTTAGGTATTTATATGATTATGTTTTGTGCTTATACATGTTTTACATGAAGCTTCATTAGGAAGCCTTTTTCTCACATACGTATTTTATTTCTCGTCTAAAGTCGTGGTATATAAAACTTTGTTTGTTTCTTTTAAATCCAATAATAAAACAAAACACGAATTTCAAAAATTCATTCTTCCCTATAAATAACCCCACCGTCTACCAACTCTACCAAAACCTCACTTTTTCAAATCTTCCAATTTCAAAAATTTCATCTTCCTCTTCATTCCATCTCAACCGAAACTAAGAAGATCCGTCATCAACATGGTTTACATCGCACTCGTGCTCATCGCCCTAACACTCATCGCACTTATGTTACCTATGATGAAGTTCACATACGGAGACATTTACTTTGTGTTGTTAATCTACATTGGGGTAATATACCCAATCCTTTGTATCATCCTTAGTATTGAAATGCAAAATTACGAGTTTATTATTATCATAATGTGTTTGTCACTTATCCTGATTTATATGTTTTATATTCTTTCATGATACATTAGAAGTCATGTATGCATGCTAAAAGAAAATGTAGGATAAAACATATTTCGTGGTATAAAAACTGGAAAACCTATGTTTTTGTTACTACAGATCCACGGATCCCGGAAGATATACTAGCCAGATCCCTTTTGTTAAAGAACCGTGGGATCCGTCCTACTGGAAAACAGTTTTTCATGCAAATTAAAAACCACTATCTTTCTAAATGTAATAATCCACTAGAAAGTCAAAACCTTGAGTAAAGTTAAAATGTTAAATACCATTGTTAATAAAAATCTAGTAAAACATTAGATTATCATAGGTTAACCACAAACATCTCTTTTTATTAACTTATCATCTCTATAGGTTCAACTATGACGCATGAATATGAGTTTGATTTTTCACTCACTAGCGTCTACACCCCGAACATCTCTCTCGAACCCAACACACCTGGCAATCATGTCCGTAGGTTCAATAATCTCAAAAACCGTCACTTCCATGAAGGACGTATTGTAGACACCTCTCTACAATTCGAAGAAGGTATCAATACCTCCTTCCGAGCCATAGGACTAGAATGTCTTCTTGAAATCAACGAGAAGATATGTCCAAGGTTCATAATGGAATTCTTCCGTCAAGTCGAACTCGTTCGTAACGAGGATCGCTCTCTATCTCTTTGGTTTTATATCAAAAACCAAAAGTTCACTCTAACCCTTGGGCATTTTGCTCACATCATCCGGATTCCAAATCATGGACAATGTGCCTTCACCGAAGATTGGTCTCTTGATTCTCTCTTCAACTTTCGTGAAGAAAATAGTCCATATTGTTCACACATACCCTCTCCGGAAGTTTTAAATCGCATGATATGCAAACCTCGACCATACTACTCTGATCCAAACATTATCTTTACAAGGGATATCCGAGAAGAGTACAAGCCTCTTGCACTCATCCTACGTGAAAATGTTTGGAGTCTTAGGGAAATCGAGAAATTCTTCCCGCTTGTTGTGCTCACATGTTGTATTGTTTGCTAACACAACAGCCATACAATCTCGCCTACTTCTTAAGGCAATTTCAAATCTTCAAGGCTCCAAGAATAAACTCATCCCTTATGGAATGTTCTTGACACACCTATATCATAATGTTATGCACTTCCATCCTCAATTTCAAAGTCCGTTGTACGTACTTGTTAACAAGATGATGGAACCGCTAAACATATCTCTCATGAAGACTTTCTTCATTCTTGATTCCACCAATAATCATCAATCACATAATGATCCTCCTAGCAAAAACACTCAAGGAACCTAGTAGTATTCCAAAATAGGATCAAATCTCTTGTACTCGTGCTTTATCAGTGTAATCCAATTTCTTTCATGAAATAAAACATCTTACATTTGATATCCTAGTAGTAGAACTCTTTTTAGACTATCCTTGAGATATAATGCATTGTCAAGATCATTGCATACCTTTAGTAAAGGTCTGCTGAGCGATGGGGATCCCAAAGATTGTGCTAGACGGGTCCCTACACTTAGGGAACCGTGGGATCCGGCAAACAGAAAATGAAATTGCAAGCATTATATCTCAAACATATCCCTAGAACACCTCACACTAAGTTAAACATGGTATCTTAAGGCAAATTAGGTCCTTATCAAGAAAGGTTGATCTTTCCTACTCACACATAACTCACCTAGATCACACTAAAAAATGCTTGTAGATCTACGGCTTCATTTTTTTTTATCCATTACTCTTCCGCTCTCAAACTCACACTTCATTTTTTTTATCCCTCACATTTAGCCTTAGAAATCTTTCGCCTATGGCAAAATTGACCATAAATCGTCCTTACCTCAAAATTGATCAAGGTTGATCAAACTCTACTTTTTCCCATCTCAAAGCTTCTAGAATATTTTCCAAAACACTATCCTAAGTCACAACCTGATCTCTAGGATCATTTAGCTTCAATTGACATTCTAAATCTTTAGTGTCATCCTTGCTCATCCATTGGTACTCTTGAAAGTTCCAAATCCTTCCATAAAAGACAATCATTAGCTACATCACTCATTACCTTCAAGTACTTAAGCATCCCTTCATTTAAAACACTTAGGAGGAGTGAAACATTCAAGATGTTATAGGTCTTAGATCTTAGAAACATCATTTCCACTCTTTCATAACTGCTGAAAGCCGGATCCCTAGGATTAGCCTAGATGGATCCCTCTGAGAAGGGAACCGTGGGATCCGGATGACAGTTTATGTCAAATCTTGCTAAAACAATCATTTCAACTCATCTTCCTAACTCAAACACTCTATCTCATCTTAAATGAGTTCCTAGATCAGTACAAACTCTGAAGTTGACTCTTGTGCATGTTAATCATCACATTCAAATGAATCCTAGTGGCTTAACGCTTAAATGCACTTGCCAAATCTATTGGTTTATAAACCACCTTGTTAGGACCTCCATAGTCATCACTCTCAACTTAAATTTCAGCTCTTGCAACCTCCTAAAATCATCTCATCATGAGGAAAACCCCAAGTAGTAACTTATCCACCAAAGAACCACCCATGAAAAAGGCTCGTGTTATACACGAAATCTCTTCAACCGACTCATCTCCGGTCAAGCTAACAAATGATAGAATCCTCCATCATCCAATCAAACCAATTCCTAAAAGGATTGTACCCACAAAACTACCAATGCCAAACACCACCATACCTCCTAGGCCAAACAATATTATCTCCACTAAACCATCACCATTGATTCCTAGAGCTATTTCATTTACATCCCCACTATCATCACCACACCTCTACAATTTAGAGGACTTTCCTCCTAGGCCATCTCATCCGCTTCCGCCGGCAACATTCTCCTCATTAGGAGGAATAATGGTTCAAAATCAAGGTGTTGAGTCAACACTTGCTCCGGATTCCTTTTCGTCGTTTCCATCATATAATCCCATTTGGATTATGAGAAATCATCATAATCAACCACCCGACCATATGGAAGTTGACACTTCTCTACCACCACCATCATTCTTGGTTGAGTCATTCTCAAATGCACCTCCACCAATCCCTCCATCATTTGAAGCTCCACAAGTCGCTTCACTTGATCCTTCGCATCAAGCTATTTCTTTTCTTCCACCACCACTACCTAGCCATGACAAAGATTGCTATCATTGTCAACATGTTGAAAGTTTGATACATGAAGTACGAGAAGACCAACATTTCATGTTCTATCATCTCCTCGAACGTTTCGACGAGATCAAACCTAAACAAAACTTAAGCTAGAAGATTTTAGTGGTGTCCTAGCATCAAGCGATAGTTGGTTTAGAAATTCCTAGTCATGTATTTTCTTATCTTCTTAGTTTTTAGAGTCATGTATATCACAACTCTAGTTTTATTGAATGGAATTGCATGCTATATGTTATTGTGTTGAGCATATGATTACTTTGTATTCACATCTCATTTTTTTTATAACATTACTTGTTATATAACCTTTTCTGAAATTAAGCAGCTAAAACGGATCCCTCAGAATTGCCTAGACGGATCCCTACTAGGAGGGAACCGTGGGATCCGTGAGACAGAAAGCTCTCTTTTTTCTAACCTTTGTTTTATAGTTATTCAATTTACACATGAAGACTTTGACATCCCAAAGCTAGGGGGAGCTTTATGTCAAAGCAATACATTGCAAATTACCTGCAATACTAGGTTTACATTTCGTGTCATCCCCTTGCATAATTGCAATCATCAAGGGGGAGCACATTCGTCTCTTAGACGAAATCTTTTGCAAACTTATTTACAAACAAACTAGACTAGTATCACTTACTTGACGCCCTTACATAGGGATGGACTCGTCAAGGGGGAGTAAAGACGAGATCCTTTCCCGTTACTTGCTCTCTATCTCTTTTTACTTTTACTTCTTTCACATGTTTTTCTTAAAAATGATGTGTTGCTTTCCTTCAAACACTTTTTGTTTCGACAAAAAGGGGGAGAAGAAAGTAAAAACTACAAATTCAAACTTTTACGAATTTTAGCTTTTCCTTAAAATAATTTTATGTTTTGTCATCAACAAAAAGGGGGAGATTGTTAATACAAATAAGCCGTAAAAACGTTTATTTATATTTTACGATCTTCTAATGTTTTGTCGATAACAAACGTAAAATCATATTAACGAAACAAATAAAATACGTAAATGGTTTGAACTAATAGTTTCTAACATATTCACATTTTCACATAAAACACTAAAACAAGTATAAGTGATTTTATGATTTAAGTACAACAACTAGTGTTTACATATTTGGATAAAATATACACATAACTAGCATGTAGTATATTGGGTAATATAAATGGGTAGAAACTTAATTATCACAACCCATTGAGCAAATACATTGAACGTAGTTGGGTACAACCCAAAGCCCATAACCCATGGATCATGACCCATATCCCATTGCATGACATCATGCTTATATCATACATGGATAATATTCATAACCCATGGATCAACCCATACCCAAGTGACTAAGTGCAATGCACTCAAAGATACATTGTATCTAGCCAAAGATCCATAGTTCAACCCATGACCCATGACCCATAACCAAAATACCCATGGGCAAAGAGGAGCGTTCCACGGATCCCTAGCTTAGTGCTAGCCGGATCCCAAGTGGAAGGGATCCATGGGATCCCAGGGAACAGTAGGATTTTTCCTCTATAAATAGTGAGTCATTTCTTCATTATTTCCAACCCCTTACCAACACACTTTCTTCCCTGAGTTAAATCTCACTAACCTTAGATCCAAAAGATCTATGTTTGTAGTTTTGTTTTTGTGTGATCTTTTAGGTTCCTCTTAAAGGCAAGATCACCACCTTTGAAGTCGAGCAAGCTCAAGTCCATGAGTTTCCATACTTCCTCATCATCAAGGCTACTGAAGTCTTCTTGTTGATGATTCCTCTCTTTCTCCAAAGAAGTGTAGTGTTGAAGACATTAGTGAAAGATGTCTCAAGTGTCAAGACGAAGATATTAGTGAAGGGTATCTATCGTCTATAGGACAAGCACTTGTGGTAGGTGCTTAGAAGTCAAGACAAAGAAGCATTAGTGAAAGGTGCTTAGAAGTGAAGACACAAGACATTAGTGAAAGGTGTCTTGTAGATCTAGTCAAAGGCATTAGTGAAAGGTGTCTTAGATGTACATTCGATATGGTGTGTTTCGATGTACAAGATAGACTAGTATTAGATCCAAGGATATTGATATCTTTGATGATGTTGTAATGGAGTAGATCTCCTTTGGGATTAGTCATTGGTGTAGTGTGGTAGTAGTTCCTCCATTGCAATGGAACTAGGTGCTTAGCCTAGTACCTAATAAAGGGTAGGCGACGTTGTGAAGGTGTAGTTCACCTTGGAGTGAAAGAACTAGGTACTTAGCCTAGTACCTTATAAAAGGTTTAGTACCTCATAAAAGGTAGGCGACCTTGTGAAGGTGTAGTTCACCTTGGAGTGAAAGAACTAGGTACTTAGCCTAGTACCTTATAAAGGGTAGGCGACGTTGTGTAGGTGTGGTTTACCTTGGAGTGAAAGAACCCGGTGGTTAGCCTAGCACCGGAAAAAAGGTAGGCGACGTTGTGAAGGCTTCTCCGCCATAAGGAGATTGGTGTAGTGATTACGAACTCTCGAGTAGGTGACTCGGGGAGTAGAGTAGGGCAAGGAAGGTTTCCTTGTAGCCGAACCACCATAAATACTCGTGTTGTGGTTTTGTGCTTCTTACTCTAATCTTTTCATTACTTACCTCTATATGCTTGTTTATCAACATCCAACACACACATCCAAATAAATTGACGTAAGCCGATCTAAATAGTTTAAAAGGAAGTTTTAATTGGCAAAACTATTCAACCCCCTTCTAGTTTTCCACAATGATGAATAGTAAAATGATGAATAGTAACCGGTGAATATTAATTTCTCGAGATGAATAGTGAAATTTTCAAAGTTTGATAAATGACCTGAAAAATTACGATTTGTCACATGCTCCCTCTTAACATGTGCGTTTGTACATGAAATCATTTAGCACACGGAGGAAGGAGTGTCATTTTGAGTCTTTAAACAAATCACCTTTATATCAGGTTTGATATTTAAATCACATTCTCTCCCCCAATCAAAAATTTCAAACCCTTCGAGATTTGGGAACCCAATTGATTTAAATAATTTAGAAAATTTTGTGAAAAAATGTGGCTCTATTTTAAAGTTTTATGATATGGAACATTTTATCGCTCCCCCTCAATATTTGAGGGAGTTTGTTAGTGTCAGGTATGATAATTTTGAGAGATCTTTAAGTAAAAGAAAATTTTCATTTTGAAAGATCTGTGAGTATAACGAAAGATCATATACTGACACCTAACAACAAAAAGCATTTATTCACCACTTATTTTGTACGAATGGACTCGTTTGATGATATATCGTTTGAATATATGAAATTTGAAATCACTCTCCCCCTCAATCAATGACACTAGTCGTTGATTGAGTGACAAATGTTTTGACAAATTAGAGTTCGGTTGATTTTCAAAAGTTTGAGTCTGACTTATTTTCAAACAATATTTTTCCACCATGTAATATACAAATATTTTTCTGCACAAAGAAACGTTAGGTGATGGAAATGCAGAAGTTGTTTTGGTTGTTGCTGTAAGAATGGAAGAAACATTTGCTGATGCAGTGAGACCTCTGAAGTTGTATATATCATGTAGACTGTTCACAGAGATCTGAAGTATTAGGTTCCTTTTCTTCTTTTGTCGACCCAAGATATAAATACCCTTTCCTATCGGCACCCAATCATAAACTGGAAAAATCTGATCATCCAATTTTGTAGAAGCAGGAGCGGGAACATTCTCACAAACCATGTATATGATGGTCGACAACACCCAAATAGCAATCGACTAATAAAAGTCAACCCGACATCGAAAATCATTCAATAAAAACATACAAAGGCATGGGGATTATATGTGAATATCAAACTCGAATCATCTAATTCTAACAATCATATCCTTTCAATTCAAAGTTGGCAAAAACCTTTTTTCGGTTAAATAGGATGATTAAATAAGCACGTTAGATGACATAAATTTGAAACACTCTCCCCCTCAATCAATGACCCGTTTTGTGAAAAAGTTTAAAAGCTCCGAAGTCATTGGTTGGGTGTCAAATTTTATGAAACCCCATGTCTGATTGATATTCAAACAACACATTTTTCACCATTTTGAAATACAATTATTTTTCTGAAGAATTTAAAAAAGAAAAACATTTTTGTAGGAACAGCCGTCTTTTTGGCGACATGCTTTCCTCATTTTTGTTTTTAGGATAAGTTCTCGATATTTATAAACAATGATTTTGCACAACACTTTCCTTTATTGAAAAGTGGGTTGCAGTCTGAAATAACTGCAAGCCATTGTAGGCATGTTTTGAAAAACTTTTTGAACTTCTGTTCGAACTTCATTTAAAGACCCATGTCATTATTGAATGACATTTCTAGGACCGTAAATGTTATCGATGACAGAAGACATGCCTAAGAAAAAAACTATTTTTTGTATTTTCTAATTTTTTTGATTTTTATGGATTTTTATTTTTATTTATTTATTTATTTATTGTTTTATATTTTTCTATTTTCTTTTTGTTGGTTTTAAAATTTTCTATTTAGAATTAGGTTTAAGATATTTACAATTATTTAATGTAAGAAGATGTTGACATGAATGCTGAAAAGAGGAGATCTGTCTTAATTTATTAGAAGTCAGTAGTCAATATCTCTTTACTTTTCACCACCAAAGCTTTCGAGGCTCCTGAAAAATCGTCTAAACTTGAGCCTTCTCAATATGAATCTTTGGTAACTTCCTCCCAAACCAGAAATCTTCGTATTGAGACGATTTCTGCCAAGTAGTTGAAGGGAAGTAAACAGTCTCATTGTATGAAGCTCAACACCCTGAAGTAACCGATAGCCCCAAGGTAACAGGTTGAATCACTGATCATCTCTGCGGTTATCAATGCCAGAATAAGTGATTAAGCCCGATCACGTGAACCTGTTGTGAGTCCCTGATGCATACATTACTCTACGGTTTTAAGCATTTGTCTATTTGAGGGAATAATATATCAACATCTTCATTTCACCAAATGCATTCTCGTTATCTTACATATAACCAATCAGCCCATAATGTACACATGTACCCAACAAGAGTAGAGACAATGACATCCAAGTAATAAGTTGAATCACTGATCATCTCTGCGGATATCAACTCTGGAATAACTGATTAAGCTCAATCACGTGAACCTGTTGTGTGTCTCTGATGTACACATATCTCTCCCCTGACGGTTGCGATCTCATCGGAATCATCATAACATTGTGTACATGAAGCATTAACCGGAAGCACTTTATCATAAAGCATATACACGTGATGAAGATTTCGATAAGCAATATTTTCTCACACTCCAAATATTCTTCTCATATTTCTTCCCACTAAAAGCTGAAGTAATACATACCAAAAGTATCTAGAGACCATTTCCCCCAAATAGTTGGAATAATACACCAAAAGCCACGAGTTAAGACACTAAGTTTCTCTGCGGTTATGACATTTGTCTTCCCGTAATAACTACAATAAAGAAGAATTATTAAGTTCATCACGTGTACTCGTTGTGCATTTGGATATATGTCTCCTTTCCCCTTTCTATTTTTGATACCTCTAACTCAGAAACACATAATATACTCATATTCTTGAAATCTTTTGAGAAGAACACAATTAGCTTAAATGAATCCAGTGAGAATCAACTGCTACAGAAACTCTCTATGACTATTTTAACCAACCAATATGTAGATAGATTGAAGTGACCACTGATGAAGCTAACCCGATATACCAAACTTGAAACTGAAGTTGAATTCCTCGCATTTATATCTTAAGCTTGCACTAATGTTGGAAGAACAGTGTCAAGAATTTATGCTCTAAGCAAATCTCTAAGTACTCAATAATCAACCAAAGTATGAGACATTAACACCTCATAACTAGATAAACCAAGTCTTCTAATTTAATCTTAATCATGAGCAAGTTATCATTGAAAGTCATGCATCTAACTAACCATCATTTTTGACTACAAGATAAAATAAAAACATCTTAAAAACTTTAAATGCATCAAATAAGATAAATTATATCAAGTAATAAGTGTTTTATGTGTTTTAAATGCAAAAAATATCAAAATCGTGAAAACGTATCAAGTTTGCATAATTGGCGCTTTTTAGTCCCCCAAGTTTCAAAAGTTGTCAAAATCCCCTTAAAACCAAATAAAGAAAAAATATCATTTTAAGTCCTTAGGGATTCTTAAGTTGTTAAAATTAGTCCTTGAGATTTAAAATTACAAATTTACAACTTAGGTCCCTGAACTTTCAAAATTGTCAAGTTTGGTCCCTGAAAATTGAAATTGTCAAATCTAGTCCTTGTACTATTAAAGGTTGTCAATTTTAGTCCTTGTGACAACTTTGGGAAATTGGCAGGATTGGTCCTTCAAAAATCAGATTTACAAATCTAGTCCTTGTCATTTAAGCTAAATCCAAGCCTTGTCAAAACTACTTTGACCCCTCACTTAACCCTTTGGACCCTGTCTTTCTATTTTGAACCCCAAGTCAACCTAAAGTCAAAAGCAAAAGCCCGCCACCTCCTCGCTTCTTCCCCACCTAGTTGCACTCAAACTATACTCCACCTCTCCCATCACCTTTTCACCTTTCTTCCCCCTCATCATCACCATTACCCACTTTTCCTACCACATTAAATGCCACCCCCCCCCTAGTTGATAAAACACAGCCTACAAGTCAAACCAAGCTTTCCCGCCAAAATGAGCTAACACTCAAAACTCTCCCATTGGTCAAGAAAAGTGGTGGGATTCTCCCTGAAATTGATGATTTTTTGGTGCTTAAAAAGAGGAAGACAAAATGAGAGAAGACCGATTTTTAGTTTTTCAAATTTTGTATGTCGATTTTATTTCCATGTTTTAAATTAAGCTTTAAGTTGTAACTCTTTGTTTCATTATAAAAAATTAAGTTGTTTGAATGTATTAAAACTGTTCTCAAGTGTTAATTCAAGTTTCTCCATAAGTTGCATATTCTCATGTTTATCAAGCTTTCAAATGTTAGACTCAAGCTCTTGAATTCAAGCTTCCCCTAATAGCTTATTTTAAGTTCAAAAAGCTTACTTAAGCTCCTATAGCTTTTGATAAGCTTGGAATTCATTTTTAAACAACTTTGGTAAAAGGTCAACAAAAGTCAACAGAGAAGGACATTGGGTTAAGCAGGATTGGAAATGGTTTATGGGTGTTGCAGAGATGGATTTGGGTTTGTTTTGGATTAGACTAGTGGTAATGGTTCTGCTTAAGCCGCACAAATAGCTTGGGAACTTGTAAGATTGTTTCATTTCATTCAGCTTGCAATGGTTTATGTTTAGTGTTTTGCAATATGTGGTCATTGCTAGTTTAATCTTGTTTAAATAGTAGTAATCAAGTAACTATAGTTAAATTAATCATTGGTCGCAAGCTAGTTAAGTAGTTGGGTCATTTAAAGTTAAAATCATCTTATAAAGGTGTTTGGATTTGTTTGATAACCTATGTTAAAAGCTTGTTTTGTTGTTCATTATTGTTGTTCTAAGTCATATATGTGTCTAATAGCCAATATAAGTCATAAAACTCAATCCTTGTTCCTTGAAAGTCAAAATTAGTCTTAAAATCATCTTGTCAGTATGTTAATAGTTTGATTGTAATTCTCATCACATTAGCTTAAAACTAGATAATTTAGCTTAAAGTCATCTTCATATAGCTTAATATAACTTATTGAGTCCATAGAATTGATTTAAAATTCACAAAAGTCAACTGCTTAGTGTAATATAGAAAGTTAAAATTTTCACTTGGTCATTTTTGAATAAAATTTAGAAATTTGCTTGTGTTTATTACTGTTTAAAATCATAAGCTCCTAGGATAGTAAACTTCATGTTTAAGAAAATTATAAAAATACTAGTTTACTTTTTATCAGCTTATTTAGTGCTTATTTTATAGCTTCTTTTGAGTACCTTAACCGAGAAAGTGCCTGTGCACTGATTTGGTATCCTACTTCATAGCTCTCAAAAGCTCATTAGTTAGCTTAATTCAAGGAAATTTAGATTTTTGAGAAGCCAACCTAGTTGTCTAGCTATCTCGTTTATTTTCCATTTTGAAGCTTATTTAGTTGGTCCGCTCATTGATTTCAATTCTGTCCATTTTACTAAGTGTATCGCTTAGTCATTGTTCAAGCACTTTTCAAAAGCTTCTCAAGAGCTTATTGGTGTAAGCTAATCCTTGTAAATTAGTTCTTTGGAAAGCCTAGTCGGTATACTAGTCTTGTCAAAGCTTATTTTCATTTTCTAGCTTATTCTAGTGCTTAAAATTAGCTTAAAAGTTCTTGTTAACCAAATATAGTGTACTAATGGGTAAGCTCTAATTAAGTTGCTTATTTTGAATTTTTCAGTGCTTATTTCCTAGTAATTGTGCTTATTCAGAGTTCATATTAGCTTATTTTTAGTTACTTAGCTTATTTCAGCTTATATTTCTAGCTTATTTCATAGCTTTATAATCATTTTAGCTTAAGTCCTTGTGCTTATTTTCATTTAAGTGTAAACTGTGATAAAATCTTCGAATCGCTTATTGGTAGTTTTTTGTAAAAGTCATAGTTAGAAAAGTGCTTATTATCTTGTGTTTGATAAGTTTGTAAAAGAAAATCGAAAAAAAAATGTTTAGCAAAAGGGGTGGAGGCTCGAACCCGAGACCTCCCCTTAGGAGCGTGTTAGAAGGGTACCAGATGCCAATTGCCCTTGGGACTTGTCTCGTTATAATCTTGCACAATCTATTACTTATATACGTTTTTCCAGTTTAGCTTAAACGTTTAGTTTAGCTTATTTCGAGCTTATTCAGTTTAGCTTTTTCCATTTTTCTAATTTTCATAAATTGGTATTGTTATAAAGTATTTTTACAAAAGTTTAGATTTTTCTCATCAGTTTTAGTATTTTTAAACATTTAATTAGTGTAAAATCTTAATTAATTCATAATAAAATATAAAATGTCAAAAAATATAAATCTTTTTTCTAAAATTTTCTTTTATCATATAGTACGTAAAAAATTGTTTTTACACTTGTAGGACTTTTATTTCATAAATTTACGTTTTTGCTTTAAGACTGCATGTAATTTTAGACTTAACGTACGTTTTCATTTTAAATCTAGTTTTTAGGTAATTTGAGTTTACGCTTAGTTAAAATAGTTTATTTAAGTTATTTTATTTTATAAAATCACAAAACATCATTGTAAAAATAGTGATAGCGTTTATTTAATATATTTTAACTTTTTAATTTCTTTTAATTTGCATTTAAGTCACCAATTTATTAATCTTTTATGTAGGTAATTTTCCATCAATATCCTTACTGATCACTATCCTTAGTGATCATTCTATCATCTGATCAAGTGTTTATACACCAATTCATCCTCCGTGGGACTTAACGACCCGGGAATCCACTGTATTCTCCTGATCTAAATTGCATTTGGTGTGTGAGGTTAGGGATGCTTTAAGTTTCTTACGGTTGGTCATTCACAAGTGATCAGTTCTGCAAGTGATAAAACTTGACGGTTCCACCGATCAAATTTTAGGCGGCTTGAGGCTGTAAGCTGTTCTAAACATTTTTCGAATTGCACTTGCACATATACCACCTTTGTAAAACAGTTTTTTTTTTTGTAAAGTTATAACAAAATCAAAAAGTTCATTAACACTTTTCCTAAAGTGTTAAAAACACCAAACAAAATATAAAACAACAAAACAATCGAACGCTAGCTTGTGTTTCTTTTTAGGTGATTCTTAAAGAAATACGATTTGGTTAAACGAGACGATACCAAAAATATTGTCCAAAAGTTTTTAAACCCATCAGACAAATCTATACCTACGCCTTTTGGTACTTAATATATACATAAAAATCAACCATCGCGAAATCAAGGCAAGACACCTACTAACCGTGTGACCATAATAAGTTCTAACATCGATTTAAAACTTGCCTTGTGATTTGGTGTACCTTTTTCAAAGAAGCCATTTCATTTGTGATTATTGGTTAAGTTCACTTGTCGCTTTGCCTCGCATTTGTTTTGAAAATTGATTTTTAAGCTTAGTGCATGCGCACTCATTCTTCCAGTTCTACAAGTCCACTTTCTGAGCTTGGCAAGATTCCTCGTAGACGAGAGGACGTTCGCTCCTTCACCGCGGATCGAGGAACGCCTACCACCACCACCACCGTAATGGCGTAAGATAAGCCGATGAAAGAGCTTCTCCAAGCACCCATCGAGGGTTACGGAGATGCCATTGTTGTCCCACCCATCGGTCGAGACCTTTGAGCTCAAAACCGGGTTGCTTAATCTTGTAACCCAAAGCCAATTCTATGGTTTTGAGCGGGATGATCCTCATGCACACATTCGATGGTTTAACAAGATTGCATCTACCATCAAGTACAAGAATGTCCCACATGAAGCCATTAAGCTTCTTCTGTTCCCATTTTCTCTAGAGGGACAAGCCCGAAATTGGCTTGAGAAACAACCCCTCGTTCCATTGAGACATGGGAAGATCTAGTCACAAAGTTTGTTAACGAATTCTATCCTCCATCCCGAACTACAAGTCTTAAGAATGAGATAATGAAATTCTCTCAGAGATTTGAGGAATCATTCGGGGAGGCATGGGATCGTTACAAAGACTTCTGTTCCGCAAGTGTCCGATCATGGTTTTACCGAAGTTAATGCAAATGGATACTTTCTACAATGGTCCGAACTGCACTAATCAAGACTTTCTAAATGCCTCCGCGGGAGGTAATTTCTTGAGCAAGACCACAAAAGAAGCCTTACAAATAATTGAAAACAAGTCCTGTGTCCGTCCTTTCCGCACAAAGACATATCGGACTCAGTCTAATGCAGGACCTTCTACTTCATCTCCCGTGAGTACATCTAGCACCGATGCTAAGATTGACAAACTCACGGATATTGTTCATGCTTTGGTTCTTGCTAACCAAAAGAAAGTCACTTTCACACAAGCACCATCATATGGTGAAGTGAAGAAAGTTGAAGTTTGTGTTACTTGTGGTGGTCCTCATGCATACTACAACTGCACGCACCGATGGTAGTCCGTTTGAAGCTAATGCTATAGACGGTACTTCAAATCAAGGAGGTAATCAATACCGCCCCGAATGAACCAAGTTACCGTATAATACTTATCAGTGCACCACCCGGTTTTAACTAGAATCCTAACCGAATCGTAACCAACTTAGAATGAACCAAGGTTATCAAAACCAATGTAATTTCTATTCCGGACCCAATCAAGGTTTCCAACATCAAGGAAACCTTAATCAAAACACTTTCAATCGAGGAAATCAATTTCGTGGAAATGAATCCTAATCAAGGGAATTTTCAACAACAAGGCTATAATCGAACATACCGCCTCAAATTTCTCCACCTCCTCCTCAGATCAACATCCGATGAGCTTTAAAGCAATTCATGAAGACTCAAGAGGAGACAAACTGGTTGTTGGTCACCGATCGCCTGAATTAAAGAAGTCTTTAAATGATCAACCCTCGGGCTCGTGTACTTTACCTAGCAACACGATCGCTAATCCGAGGCGATGCAAAGGTGATCACAACCGTAAGTGGTACTTCATATCATGGACCCGCTATTCCTACTACCTCTTCTTCTTCTCCCCCGAAGGTAGTGGAAAGTGAACCTGAGGCAACAAAGGACAAGGAACTTCCTACTAATAACGGAGGTACCAAAGATGTCCATCCTCAAGTTGTCCCGAAACCCAAATCCAATCCGTGAGTTGTTTTGAATCTCCAGTAGCTCCCGTTGAAAATAACAAATCCAAATCTTCTATTCCTTACCCATCTCGCTACATGAGCAAAGCTCCGCGAAAAATCCGGTCATCAAATGGAAAAATTCTTTCAAATTTTCCAAGAACTACATTTTGACATAAGCTTTGCGGATGCTATCATGTTGATGCCCAAGTTTGCATCAACTCTCAAACACATGTTAAGCAACAAGGAAAAGCTTTGAAATGGCTAAACTCCTCAACGAGAACGCTCTAGCTATCTTGAAAAGCTTCCCGAGAAGCTTGGAGATCTTGGAAAGTTCCTCTTACCTTGTGTATTTCCAGGAATGGTTGAATGCTTTGCCTTAGCCGATCTTGGTGCAAGCATAAACCTGATGCCTTATTCAAGATGGAAGAAACTTTCTCTTCCGGATCTTACTCCTACATGCATGACTCTCGAGCTTGCAGATCGTATAATATCCCGTCCTCTTGGAATTGCCGAGGACGTATTTGTGAAAGTAGGAAAGTTCCATTTTCCAACTGACTTTGTAGTTGTTGATTTCGATGCTGATCCACGGGTTCCTCTCATTGTTGGAAGAGGATTCCCGAGAACGGGCCGTGCTCTCATTGATGTATTTGAGCAAGAAATCACATTACGTGTTGGTAATGAAGTCCGCCACCTTTAACCTTGATCAAACGAGGTACTCCGCAAACTATGATTCCGAAGTCGGTTAACTGAATAGATATCATTGATGTTGCTTCTGAAGAGTACTCTCTAGAATTTCTTGGTTATTCTCATAATTCGTGAGTGGGATCCCACCACATCTTCTCAACCTATCATAGCCAATTCTACTCCTTCTCTCAATCGCTTGAGGGAAGTGACTTCATCTTGGAAGAGATTGAAGCATACTTGGCTAGTGATTCTATTCCATGGGAAATTGATCACGCTCCAATTGACATCGAGGGGGACATACTTCTCATTGAGAAAATGCTTAAAGATGATCACTCATCAACCCCTCACACTAGTGATGCAATTCGTGAAGAGATTAATCACCATGAGATTAATCCGGAGGGAGATATTCTTATTCTTGAGGAGTTGTTAAATCAGGACACTTCTCCTCCACTCCCTCCCGTTGAACTTCATAACAAGGAAGTCAAGTCATTGAGAAAATCAAGAATTTCGAATCGAACTTAAGGACTTAAAACCTCATCTCGAGTATGCATTTCTTGAGGGTGATGATAAATTACCCGTCATTATTGCTCGAGATTTGAGTAAAGATGAAAAGATCGCTCATAAAGGTCTTAAAGTCACACAAGCAAGCAATTGCTTGGAAACTCTCCGACATTAAGGGTATGAACCCCGAAGTTTTGTACTCACAAAATCTTAATGGAGGATGACTTCGCCAGCTTCAACATCGAGAAGGGTGAATCCAAAAATCCATGATGTTATCAAACAAGAGGTTATCAAACTTCTTGATGCGATTGATTTACCCAATCTCGATAGTCCTTGGGTTATCCCATTCACCGTGTTCCAAAAGGGTGGCATAACTGTCACGAATGAAGAAACGAGTTAATTCCAACTCGGTGGTTACGGGATGGCATGTGTGTATTGACTATCGTAAGTTGAATGACGCCACCCGTAAAGACCATTTTCCTCTACCCTTCATGGATCAGATGCTTGAGAGATTAGCAGGAACTAATACTATTGTTTCCTTGATGGTTTCTCGTTACTTTCAGATCCCCATTGATCCACATGATCAAGAGAAGACCACATTCACCTGCCCATACGGAACTTTTGCCTACAAACGTATGCCTTTTGGCTTATGTAATGCTCCCCGCACGCTCCAACAATGTATGATGGCCATATTCCACGACATGATCTGGGAAACAATGGAGGTGTTTATGGATGACTTCTCGGTCATTGGGGATTCATTTCACACATGTCTCTCCCATTTAGACAAAATGCTTAAAAGGTGTGAAGACACCAATCTCTGTCTAAATTGGGAGAAGAGCCACTTTATGGTCAAAGAAGGCATAGTCCTTGGCCATAAGATTTCAAAAACGGGATTGAGGTAGATAGAGCAAAAGTTGATGTTATTGCTAAACTGCCTCATCCTACTACCGTCAAAGGTATTAGGAGTTTCTTGGTCATGCGGGTTTTATCAGATTCATACAAGATTTTTCTAAAATCGCCGCCTATGACCCATCTTCTTGAAAAGAAGCTCCTTTTATCTTCTCTCCGAAATGTGAAGCTTTTGAAACACTAAAGAAAAAGCTTACGAAGCACCCATTCTAGTTGCCCCGACCGACTTACCCTTTGAGCTCATGTGCGATGCAAGTGATTTTGCTATCGGTGCAGCTTGGGGCAACGTGAAAACCAAGCATTTTCAGCCTATCCACTACGCGAGTAAGACTATGACCGAAGCTCAAACCCATTACACCACTACGTAAAAAGAACTATTAGCGTGGTGTATGCGTTTGAAAAGTTTCGCCATACCTCATCTTGACCAAATGCGGTGTATACGGATCACTTCTTCAAATATCTCTTTGCAAAACAAGATGCAAAGCCGAGATTGCTCCGTTGGGTTCTCCTCCTCCGGGAATTTGATATCATTATACGTGATAAAAAGGAGCCGAGAACCCGGTCCGATCATCTATCCCGTTAGAAAACCCTCACCAGATGTGTTTGAGAAAAGGAAATAAATGAAACATTTCCTCTCGAGACACTCAATGCGGTTTCGTGGAGACTCTTCTACCCCATGGTTTGCGACTTCGCAAATTACCATGCGGTAACTTCATAGTGAAAGGGATGTCGCCCCAACGTGAAAAACAAATTCTTATAGATGTAAAACATTACTTCTGGGACGACCCCTACTTATTCAAAATTTGTGCGGATCAAGTCATCAGGCGATGTGTGTATGGTCGTGAAGCTATTGACATTCTCAAGGCTTGCCATGCTGGACTCTATGGGGACATCATAGCCCCAATTACACCGCCAAGAAGGTGTTTGATTCTGGATTCTATTGGCCCACAATTTACAAGGATGCCCAATAATTTGTCAAAGCCCGTGACGCTTGTCAACGTCACGGGAATATCTCACAAAGAAATGAAATGCCGCAAAACGCCATTCAAGTGTGTGAGATCTTTGACATCCGGGGCATTGACTTTATGGGGCCATTTCCTTCTTCTCGTGATAACAAATACATACTGCGGGCCGTTGACTACTTGTCAAAATGGGTTGAAGCTAAGGCTTTGCCTACCAACGATGCCCGAATTGTTGTGAAATTCTTGAAATCTCTCTTTGCTAGGTTTGGAACTCCACGAGCTATAATCGGTGATCGTGGTACGATTTCTGCAATGACCGCTTTGATAGAGTCATGCAAAAGTATGGTGTAACTCACCGCCTCTCATCTTGCACTACCACCCCAAACAAGTGGGCAAGTGGAAGTTTCCAACCGGGGATTAAAAGAATTCGAGAGGACGGTTGGCGAAAAATCGTGCCTCTTGGTCGGATAAGCTAGATGACGACTCGGGCCTTCCGATACCTTATAAAACACCCATCGGGTGTACTCCATACAAACTTGTATACGGAAGGCGTGTCATCTACGGTTGAGCTTGAGCACAAGGCATACCGGGCCTTGAAACATGCCAACTTTGATATTCAGACACCGGTGATCACCGAAAGTTCAAATGAATGAACTAAATGAACTCCGGGATCAAGCATACGAGAACTCTTTGATCTACAAAGAAAAGACAAAGAAGATTCATGACTCTAAAATCAAGAACCGCTTTCAACGCGGTGATCAAGTCCTTCTTTTTAATTCAAGATTGAAGATTTTCTCGGGAAAGCTTAAATCCCGCTGGTCCGTCCATTTACTATCACTAAGATTTATCCTTATGGCACCATTGAGTTATCTCAACCCGATGGTCCAAATTTTAAAGTGAATGGTCATCGGTTGAAGCATTACTTTGGAGAGGACATTCCCCGTGGTTGTCCTGATCTACAAACTTTCCCCATGAACCAATGAATGCGGGATCGAGTCAAGCTAGCTTCGAATCAAAAACAAGAGCATGCCATATGGGTTTTCACCCATATTTCTGAAATGTCCAAGTTTGTTACGGTTAGTCATTCACAAGTGGCTAGCTTGTGTGACAAAACTTGACAGTTTAGTTTCTTCTTTCTACTTTCTACCACCCTAGTGTGGGGGAGTTGCCCCACATGTTGTGTATATATATAAAGAGTTTCAAAAAAAAAAAAAAAAAAATCAAATAATGGCCGTAGTATTTCCCTTTTACGTTCTATGTTTTGGCATAACCGCCGGTACTTTGAATATTGAGGGCAATATTCATTTCTAAGTGTGGGGGGGAATTCTCACGAATTTTATCATGTAATTATACCACCCAATTCCCCCATTTTTGGCCAAAATTTTTTTTTGTAGTAAGTGTTTTTCACTTACTCATCTTATGGTTATCAACCTTGCCTAATAAAACAAAAGGATTGGCTAATCCAGGAGCAAACGGCTCTTGGTAAAGATATCTCAAATCCGCTGACGGCTTGCAATTTGCCCAAAATTGTATGGTATTCAACTCACCATATCCTTAAAAGTGAAGAGTTGGCTAGCCCGCAAGTTTATGGCTTGTGGTAAAGGCGGTTGGAAAACCATAATTGGTAATCACCACCAAAGATATTTTATCTAAGAGTTGGCTAGTCCGTATAAACGGCTTCGTAAAGACAAATCAAATCCTTGAAGTCGGTGATTTGCTCAAAATCATTTGGTTATCGATGTACCAAGTTCTTACTTGAATGAAACATTTGGCTACCTTAAGTAATGGCTTTTGTTAAAGAGATGAAATCCATTAATTTTTCTCAAAACATTGCTAGGGACTAGCAATATCTTAGTATGGGGATTGATGAGTGTGTAAATACTCATCATTTTTATACAATTAAATCAAGCAAAACATCCGAAAACACTTAAATGCATCAAAATAATACAAATATCACAAATAAGTGTTTTATGTGTTTTAAATGCAAAAATATCAAAATCGGTGAAAACGATCAAGTTTGCATAATTGGCGCTTTAGTCCCCAAGTTTCAAAAGTTGTCAAAAACAGTCCCTGGTAAAACCAAATAAAGAAAAATATCATTTTAAGTCCTTAGGATTCTTAAGTTGTTAAAATTAGTCCTTGAGATTTAAAATTACAAATTTACAACTTAGGTCCCTGAACTTTCAAAATTGTCAAGTTTGGTCCCTGGAAAATTGAAATTGTCAAATCTAGTCCTTGTACTATTAAAGGTTGTCAATTTTAGTCCTTGTGACAACTTTGGGAAATTGGCGTGATTGGTCCTTCAAAAATCAGATTTACAAATCTAGTCCTTGTCATTTAAGCTAAACTAAGCCTTGTCAAAACTACTTTGACCCACTGCCACTTAACCTCTTTGGACCCTGCTTTTCTATTTTGAACCCCAAGTCAACCTAAAGTCAAAAGCAAAGAAATCCCGCCACCTCTCGCTTCTTCCCCACCTTAGTTGCCCGCAACTATACTCCACCTCTCCCATCACCTTTTCACCTTTCTTCCCCCTCATCATAACCATTACCCACTTTTCCCACCACATTAAATGCCACCCCCTAGTTGATAAAACACGACCTACAAGTCAAACCAAGCTTTCCCCGCCAAAATGAGCTAACACTCAAAACTCTCCCATTGGTCGTGAAAAGTGGTGGGATTCTCTCGAAGGCCACGTGGATGATTTTTGTGCTTAAAGAGGAAGACAAACAAGAGAGAAGACCAGTTTTTTAGTTTTTTAAATTTTTGTATGTCGTATTTTATTTCCATGTTTTAAATTAAGCTTTAAGTTGTAACTCTTTGTTTCATTATAAAAAATTAAGTTGTTTGAATGTATTAAAACTGTTCTCAAGTGTTAATTCAAGTTTCTCCATAAGTTGCATATTCTCATGTTTACTGTTTCAAATGTTAGACTCAAGCTCTTGAATTCAAGCTTCCCATAGCTTATTTTAAGTTCGAAAAGCTTACTTAAGTCGCTATAGCTTTTGATAAGCTTGGAATTCATTTTTAAACAACTTTGGTAAAAGGTCAACAAAAGTCAACAAGAGAAGGACATTGTTAAGCAGATTGGAAATGGTTTTGGTGTTCAGAGATGGATTTGGGTTTGTTTTAGATTAGACTAGTGGTAATGGTTCCGTTTAAGCCGCACAAATAGCTTGGGAACTTGTAAGATTGTTTCTCATTTCTCATTCAGTTTATGTTTGTGTTTGCAATATGTGGTCATTGCTAGTTTAATCTTGTTTAAATAGTAGTAATCAGTGTAACTATAGTTAAATTAATCATTGGTCCAAGTAGTTAAGTAGTTGGGTCATTTAAAGTTAAAATCAGTCCTTATAAAGGGTGTTTGGATTTGTTTGATAACCTATGTTAAAAGCTTGTTTTGTTGTTCATTATTGTTGTTCTAAGTCATATATGTGTCTAATAGCCAATATAAGTCATAAAACTCAGTCCTTGTTCCTTGAAAGTCAAAATTAGTCTTAAAATCATCTTGTCGGTTCATCATAATAGTTTGGATTGTAATTCTCATCACATTAGCTTAAAACTAGATAATTTAGCTTAAAGTCATCTTCATATAGCTTAATATAACTTATTGAGTCCATAGAATTGATTTAAAATTCACAAAAGTCAACTGCTTAGTGTAATATAGAAAGTTAAAATTTTCACTTTGTCATTTTTGAATAAAATTTAGAATTTTGTGGTGTTTATTACTAAGTTTCAGCTCATAAGCTCCTAGGATAGTAAACTTCAGTTGCTTAAGAAAATTATAAAAATACTAGTTTACTTTTTATCAGCTTATTTAGTGCTTATTTTATAGCTTCTTTTGAGTACCTTAACCCAGAAAGTGCCCCGGCACGATTTGGTATCCTACTTCATAAGCTCTCACAAAGCTCATTAGTTAGCTTTAATTCTCGTGAAATTTAGATTTTTGAGAAGCCAACCTAGTTGTCAGCTATCTCGGTGCTTATTTTCCATTTTGAAGCTTATTTAGTTGGTCAGCTCATTGATTTCAATTTGTCCATTTTACTAAGTGTATCAGTTAGTCATTGTTCAACAGTTTTTCAAAAGCTTCTCAAGAGCTTATTGGTGTAAGCTAATCCTTGTAAATTAGTTCTTTGGAAAGCCTAGCTGGTATAATAGTCTGTTCAGTAGCTTATTTTCATTTTCTAGCTTATTCTAGTGCTTAAAATTAGCTTAAAAGTTCTTGTTAACCAAATATAGTGTACTGAGTAACAGTTCTAATTAAGTGCTTATTTTGAATTGTTCAGTGCTTATTTCCTAGTAATTGTGCTTATTCAGAGTTCATATTAGCTTATTTTTAGTTACTTAGCTTATTTCAGTTTATTTCTAGCTTATTTCATAGCTTTATAATCATTTTAGCTTAAGTCCTTGTGCTTATTTTCATTTAAGTGTAAACTGTGATAAAATCTTCGTCTGAATCAGTGCTTATTGGTAGTTTTTGTAAAAAGTCATAGTTAGAAAAAGTGCTTATTATCTTGTGTTTGATAAGTTTGTAAAAAGAAAATCGAAAAAAAAAATGTTTAGCAAAAAGGGGGTAGGCAGGTTCGAACCTGAGACCTCCCCCTTAGGAGCGTGTTAGAAGGGTACCTGTATGCCAATTGCCCTTGGGACTTGTCTCGTTATAATCTTGCACAATCTATTACTTATATACGTTTTTCCAGTTTAGCTTAAACGTTTAGTTTAGCTTATTTCGAGCTTATTCAGTTTAGCTTTTTCCATTTTTCTAATTTTCATAAATTGGTATTGTTATAAAGTATTTTTACAAAAAGTTTCAGATTTTTCTCAATAGTTTTAGTATTTTTAAACATTTAATTAGTGTAAAATCTTAATTAATTCATAATAAAAAATATAAATGTCAAAAAAATATAAATCTTTTTTCTAAAATTTTCTTTTATCATATAGTACGAAAAAATTGTTTTACACTTGTAGGACTTTTATTTCATAAATTTTACGCTTTTGCTTGCCGCGTAATTTTTAGACTTAACGTGACGCTTTCATTTTAAATCTAGTTTTTAGGTAATTTGAGTTTACGTTTTAGTTAAAATAGTTTATTTAAGTTATTTTATTTTATAAAATCACAAAACATCATTGTAAAAATAGTGATAGCGTTTATTTAATATATTTTAACTTTTTAATTTCTTTTTAATTTGCATTTAAGTCACACGTAATTTATTAATCTTTTCTTTAGGTATAATTTTCCATCAATATCCTTACCGATCACTATCCTTAGTGATCATTCTATCATCTGATCAAGTGTTTATACACCAATTCATCCTCCGTGGGACTTAACGACCCGGGAATCCACTGTATTCTCCTGATCTAAATTGCATTTGGTGTGTGAGCTGTTTTACGTTTCTTACGGTTGGTCATTCACAAGTGATCATTTCGGATAAAACTTGACGGTTCGCCACCGATCAAATTTTGGCGCCGGGAGGTCAGTAAGCGTTTGTTCTAAACATTTTTCAGCACGTACTTCTGCACATATACCACCTTTTGTAAAAACAGTTTTTGTAAAGTTATAACAAAATCAAAAAGTTCATTAACACTTTTCCTAAAGTGTTAAAACACCAAACAAAATATAAAACAACAAAACAATCGTAACGTTTTCTAGCTTGTGTTTCTTTTTAAGGTGATTCTTAAAGAAATACGATTTGGTTAAACGAGACGATACCAAAAATATTGTCCAAAAGTTTTAAACCCATCAAAGACAAATCTATACCTACGTCTTTTCAAGTGGTACTTAATATATACATAAAAATCAACCACCGCAAATCAAGGCAAAGACACCTACTAACTGGTGGTGTGACCATAATAAGTTCCCGAACATCAGATTTAAAACTTGCCTTTGTGTCCTTGTGATTTGGTATACCTTTTTCAAAGAAGCCATTTCATTTGTGATTATTGGTTAAGTTCACTTGTCGTTTTGCCTCGAATTTGTTTTGAAAATTGATTTTAAGCTTAGTGCATGCGCACTCGTTCTTCCAGTTCTACAAGTCCACTTTCTGAGCTTGGCAAGATTCCTCAGAGACGTAGGGACGCTTCAGCTCTTCACCGCGGATCGAGGAACGCCTACCACCACCACCACCGCCGTAATGGCGAAGATAAGCCGATGAATGAGCTTCTCCAAGCACCCATCGAGGGTTACGGAGATACATTGTTGTCCCAAACATCGTGGTGAGACCTTTGAGCTTAAAACCGGGTTGCTTAATCTTGTAACCCAAAGCCAATTCTATGGTTTTGAGCGAGATGATCCTCATGCACACATTCGATGGTTTAACAAGATTGCATCTACCATCAAGTACAAGAATGTCCCACATGAAGCCATTAAGCTTCTTTTCCCCATTTTCTCTAGATGGACAAGCCCGGAATTGGCTTGAGAAACAACCCCCTCGTTCCATTGAGACATGGGAAGATCTAGTCACAAAGTTTGTTAACGAATTCTATCCTCCATCCCGAACATGGAGAAAGCATGAAGCATGTTGATGAGCATGGTCATAAACAAGAAGATTTATCTTCTTCCGAAGATAAAGGGCACTGAAGAGAACACCTTTCTTTTCTTTCAGGAACAGGGCCTGAAGTGTTATATACAGATGCCATAATGTTGACATTGAGGATCGAGGTTTGAACTGAAGTATTCAAACATCATGATGATTTCCCCTAATATATTGTGAGTAGCCTGAGTCCAAATAGATCTGTATGACCTGCATTTGAAAAAAGATGAAAACAAATAACTGGAAACACTGGATCCCCACGTGCAAATGGGGTCCTTTTGGTTAGCACAAACAATCTTTGAATCAGCAGAAACCCTAGGTGTTATGCCATTATCACAAGTAGTTGAACTAGTAGAAGAAACAGAATTAGTCAAAGGGAATTGTGTGCCTAATGGGATTATTCTACCAGTTGGCTTCCAAACCTTAACAGTCACTACTCTAGGCGTAGTGGTTCTAGTTAAGGGGAAAAGTTTGCCAAGCGTGAATATTCGACCTGTGGGCTTCCACCGAAAACCTACGTTGGTAAACACATTCCCTGTAGATTTCCCGGATTGCTTAATCTGTTTCGCTCTCCAAACTTTTTTAACTGGGGTTTGATTCTTAGACCTTAAAAATGATACAACATTCTTTACATGTTTTGCAGACAGCATAAGACTTCGAATTAATTGCAATAAGCTTAGAGCTAATGCTAGAACTAACACGATTCTTTTTGTTCAAATCAAACTTATTATCCCTACGGCGTTCTTCTATGTTAGGTCACAAGGTTTACCACACAAGCTTACAAGAAGGAGATAAAGGCGATTGAACAATAAACCAAACACACACACACACGATATAGTAAGACAGTTACGCGTAGGGCATGAGTGAAAGGAATAACCTGAACAACCAACCCTCAAGTGAGGGTTATTACATAGTATTTATAGGAGGGAAGCTAGGGCAAAACTCCTAGTCCCTTCCTTACTCCTATGGGCTTGGGCCTAAGCTCATGGGCCTTCTACATAAGCTTAAGGCTAATAACAAACATAAAGGCCATAATAAGCTAACTATTACATATGAGTAACTAACTCTTGAATAAGGTTTAGGAGTGATTCCAACAATCTCCCCCTCAAGTGTTATTACATATGAGTAACAAACACTCAAGTGTTGGTGATGAAAAACGGTGAAGGCGTTGATGTAATAGTAGCTTTGACGTCTTCTAACATTCTTATTTCTTGTGAGAAGAATTGCCTTGATTTGAACCATCTCCCTAGAGATAGTTTTCTTAGAGCAGTTATGCTTTGACGTCATCTTTAACTTTGTTCTTTGATCATTGTTCTTTGTGATGAAAGTGATAGTATGATGTTATCTGCATCAGTCGCCTCAGTTTGCTTCGCCGCTCCAGTGTCTCCACGCCATCCTTCAACATGCTCACATGATCTTTTGACGCTTGGAATTCAAGTACGATGAAGTTCTTTAAGTCTTTAACTTTGTAGATTCTTTGATTTGACGAAGAATCATTCGAGTGTTGTGTTGCTTTAGGATAGAACTTCCATTAGTGATGAAGTTGGCGTGAGCATGAGAAGAATCGAACGATCATTCCGCTCCAGAGCTTCCATAAGAAGTAAACATAAAACGGTTAGTAATAAGCGGATTCCGGCACTTACAAGTTTGAACTTCGAGAGTGTTAACGACATAGTGTGAAAACACAACTCTAATTCTTACAAAGGCCATTCCTGAATCGGAGTCCCACAAGTGAGATAACACGATAAGTACACCTACGATTCAAATGAGTCGCCGAGGCACACAAGCATCACCTCACGACTGTAGACCGTTTGAGACCACTAAGCGCAATCCAAGGGGAGTTGCCGAAGCGACCGTCGGGCTGTTTGATGTTGACCATGGCAGGAGTTTCCATTCAATCACCGAGGATCACAAATGTGAACCTCTCATAAATGTTCTCGACAGATTGCTAAGATCTGTGAAGGACTCGATAATGTACCACTGAAATTCTTATTGTTGAATATCAAGTGATGAAATGTCAAGTGTACCTAAGAGATCTTTTGATGAATCTCGTGGCTCTAGACTCAATTGTGCGTTTTGGTTTTCCTGAGCAGAGACTAGGGAGAGGGTCTCCTTCTTCAATACCAGCAATCTCTAAGAGTTAGCCGATAGTTTATGTAGGGTTCCCTGTGAGAATGAAACAAGCTTCTGTTGAGAGAAACTTGAGTGGCTAAGAAGGTTTAGTGCATGCGTCACTGGGTCCATGACGACTTTTAATCTTCAATACCGTGTCATCAAGTGACAACCAGAGTATATGAATTGAACCCGGGCCCTAAGTTGAATAATCTGGAGGGCTATTTCTTTTCACCCTTTTCTTTGCATTTCTTTTTAATTCTTCAACTCTTTCTTTCTCCAATTCTCATTTTCTCCTTTTTATAATCATACCTAAGGACTTCTAAATACTAACTATTTGTGGTGTCCTTGGTAGATCCTCCGCTCAAGGATCATAGGACGGTTATCCCTAACCTTAGTCATCTTATAACTCCATGACTAACCTATGTTGCCATTAAAACCACTGTTGTGAAAAATATCTCAAAGTGTTTGTGAATGAAAAACATTTTAGTACCACTGTTGAGATAATATTTTCATAAATACTCTCCACATGTGCTTAAGAGTTTTAACGGTTAAAATGCACAAAGTGAGGAAAGAGAGCGACATTTTGAATTGATTCACTCAAGATAGACATTCCCATGCGAGACACGGTTAAGCGTGGCATAGTTAAAGAGTTGCATTGTCGCCTTTTAGGTGACAACTGACTCTAATAACTACCTTGAAGGTGTAGACAATCCTCGAAAGGTTGTCAAACCCGTCCGAGTTCATGTCTACCAAGAGTTTCTCGAATGGTACATTCTACTTAGACAAGTCCTTTGCGAGACACGTTTACATCACTAGCTAACTAGTTTGAAATTATTACCCGTCTCGACAAGTCTTTTCGAGTAACTAACAGTTAAGATCTCGTCAATTCATGGGTTAAGTCTATAGCACAAAGATTCATTTGCATTTACACAACATATTTCTTATCACATATTTTCTCCCCCTAAAAATGGCATATAAAATGTTATTTTTGAAAAGTTGAGAATAAATATGACCATTTCGAGTGTTGCGGAAGAATGACCACTGTGAACAATTTGTGAACAAAGTTTTAAGTCCCCCTCAACGAGTGATATAAACGGTTGAGGTTTTGAAAATCATAAGGAAAGTACTTGTTCTTTTGAGCAAAACCTTGAAAAATGAAAGGTTTGATAGGTTTTACTCAAAAGTAAGAAGCTTTCACTCCTTTTATAAGGATTGTGGCAGCGCACCACGTGGTCCTTTATTTACAAGAACGGGTTGTACACTATAATGTGTGCACAAGCCATTGACAGATAATCAAACAAGCAAAATCACAATTAAGAGAATACCCAATGATTACAGACGATCAACTACTTTCTGAGGACGTTGGAAAGTCAGAATAGGAAAGTTTGGTCATCCTCCCACATAGCTCTCCAACCGTTGCATCTGATCCTGATGAATAAAACATTCATCAATCATAGTGATTAATCAACGAACATCCTTGCGATCCTTTGAATTCCATCTCTTCGTCTGAATTATACGCAACTCAATGTCCTTCAATCGATATGACAATCCATATCGAACCATTTCGTGGTGGCGTTTAGAACTTAGTGAATTTCATCGAAAGCCATGAAGCAAGTATGATGATATTCACTTTGGTAGACAAACCCAAACTTGTGTTTATGAACCATTTTGTACTGAGGTTCTTGATTGATTCCGATGAGGTGTAGAATTTAGGTAAGATTCGACCCCGAGGTGAAGAACTTCAATACGCTCTTTGTTTTGAAGCGTATGAAAACAAGGAGTGCAGTAATGTACTTGATTTAAATTTCGGTTGAGGTTCTGGTTAGGCTCGGTATGTCGTGATCCTCACCACCAATGTATGTAAAGTGATCAACGGTTTTCTCCATTGGTGGTGTGGTTTCTGAATCCTTGGTTGATCGGATGGTGGTGGTGTAGCTTGTTGTGAAGTGGTGATAACCTGCTTAACCATTTATCGAATCATTGGATGGAGTTGCCTTCTTAACAGATTTTGTTGTTGACATAGGTGTTTCTTATGTTGATGGAGGTGATGATTGAGATGATGATTTGGGTTTGGTGGAAGTGTCAAGAGGTGTTACATAAGACTTTTGAGGTTTGTGTTCAGGATTGTCAACTATGTAGTTGTTCGATTCTTCTTTAACTTTTCCTCCTCGCTCTAGCAGCTTCTTTTGCCTCTTTTCGAATCATTTCCTCACCACCAAATTATCATCAGTAAATCTTTCATCCTTATCATGATCGTAATCTCCTTCGTCATATATTTCCACATCTTCACCATGCTTTTCTTCTTGCGTTGTATAAGTTGTTGTTGTGTTGCTTCATTTCAACAAGTTGTAGAGACAAGTGACACCCTGATCCGTACCGGGTTGATTAACCGGATCGGATGGGGTAAGAAATGTTTACAATGGATCTTCCATAAGTGGAGGACTACTGCTTGACCCTCCTGCCCCCACTGGGTTGATTAACCGGAAAGGTTGAAGCATGGAATTCCATCCATTTCTGCTTTAATGTCTTACGAATTTGTATTACCTCATCTATTGAATCATACTCATCATCAGGATGACTTTGTGAACATGAATTTGAATGGATGTAGCGGAAGGATGTCCACAGCAAATCTACAAGATGATTTTGAGCATATGAAGTATTTGAAGATGACACGGAGATAGTTCTTGCCAATTTTTTTGTCGTATCCAGCTTGGAATGTGTTTGCCATCGAAGCCAACGGGCATTGATGTTTGCTTGATTTGCAGCCATTTCATGATCTGAAAGTCATTAGACAAAGGGACAGACATATGGAAACACAATGTGTTTGTATTAGTCTGATTTATTATCTAATTACTTGTATGATGGTAACATGTTTATGTTAGTTACAAGTCCTAAGTCACATTAGTCCAAATGTATGAAGTTGATGTGATAAGTTACGTGAACATGTTAATTTTGAAATTTCAAAGTGCAATAATTCACTTAACACACAACATATTGACTTTTGTAAGCTTATATGAAACATCAGATATTTGTGACCTATGCGTAACATTTAACAAGTAACATATGCGTAACGGGCCAAAAAGTAGTGAACAATGGGTTATGAGTAACAAGGATCCTTATGCGTAAGAAAGGAGCTTATGCGTAGGAGTAAGCTAAAGCGTAAGACCAAGCTTAGGCGTAAGAGTTTCTTACGCGTAAGACAAGTTCAAAGGCTTTAAGCTACGCGTAGGAAAAGCTAGATGTTACGCGCACGTTTACTCGTAAGAGCAAAGCTTATGCATAACAAGCCTTGTTTACGAATATATTTCCAAGATACACGTAATCCACTGTAGACCCCTTATGCGTAAGAGCTACGTGTAAGATTACTCTTAGGCGTGACCTTTACGCATAAAGTATTCCTTAAACGTAACGGTTTGAACACCTAAAGATTCTGTCATTACGAATAATTAACATGTTAAATATAAACATGAAAACTTGATTGCAGTTAACTCCAAACATCTTTTAGATCACAAAACAAGCATAAGAACATTTCATATACACAGAAAGACTTAGGAGTAAAATTACTTAAACCCTAAACCCTTAATCTACGTGTAAGGGATATAGCTACACAAATCAAACAAGAATGTTTCTGGAGTGTCCTAGATGTCATATGAGTGCAATGGAACAAGATTTAACACATTTCCACCACAGAATCAAAAGATTTATTGGAGATGAACCCAAAAAAACCTAAAACTTAAGTTCATACAGTTTAGATGTTTCTGGGCTAATTTAAAGGTTCAAAAACATGCATATAAACTTATTCTAATACTTTCTTGACTACCTAATAACATATCACGTAAAAGAAAAACCCTAGATTAGCGCAAGAACCCTAGAATTCAAATTAATGAAATTTAAGATTCAGGATGGTTTTGGACGATTGAAACAAGTTTAATAGACACTAAGAAAGGTTTTAACACAACTCATTTAAATCCAAACACTTTTATGCATAAACACCCAATTCGTTCGAGTGAACAATTTTCCAAAATCAGTTTAAAGAGTTTTAACCGTTGGATTTGAAAGAATTTTAGAAATCCTTGTTTATCATCTTGATTAAAAACAGTTTAGAACTTATAGATTATGAAAAACTTGAACGGATTTAGAAGATTTGATTTGGGCCATTTGATCTTGGTGGTTTAGGAGTAAATGAATTAATTTGCCAAGTTGACACATTCAGTCCCTCAACCTTAAAGAGGTTCCAACCAAGATCCTTTAACTTCCGTTTAGGTAAGACAAAACATTTGTAAGGCAAGAAACTTCACGATACTCCCCTAGTGTTGAAATAATGAAATGGTTAAAACATTTGAGTCCGAGGAGAGTATATGACAAGAAACTTATCCACCATTTTAGAAGAAACAACATAATTTTGAAAACATGGAAGTACAAGGTTTTATGAAACCGAAAAATATTTACTTTCTCCCCTCAACACTTGTTCGGGAAAAATAGTGAAAGATTTGATAGAACAAAGTGTTGACTGAAGATTTGTACTTGCGATGTTTGAAAGAATTTAGATAGAAGAATGTTTTTGAGATTTTTTGATTTTATATTTTTGTATTTAGTTTTTGAAAAATATTTACAAAAGAGGTTTTGGTGTTTGACAGGTTTTTAAGACTGTTTTAGGAGGTCATCCAATTCCTCTTGAGTCAAACACCTCATACCAATCCGGTGGACCAACTCATTAAACCTAGCGGAGGCAAGGCTTTGGTGAGAAGATCGCCAATTGGTATTCGTACTCCACAAAATATAATTCAACAGTACCTGTTCCACGTGATCCTTGATGAAATGATATCGAAGATCGATGTGCTTTGATTTCGAGTGCTTGAACGAAGTTGCACGAGATCGCAATAGCACTTCGATTGTCGCAGTACATTGGGATTCTGTCAAATACGTAACCATAGTCTTTGAGTTGTGTTCTCATCCAAATGACTTGAGCACAACATGCGGACATGGCTACATATTCTGCTTCGGTTGAGGACGGCGATGTACAATCCTGCTTCTTCGATTGCCATGACACCAGTTTATCACCAAGAAATTGTAAAGCTCCCGAAGTACTTTTCCGTGAGTCTAAGCATCCTGCGTGGTCGGCGTCTCAAAAGCGATTAGTTCAAAACCGAATCCTTCGGATACCAAGATTCCCAAATTAATGGTTCCCTTGATGTATCGGAGGATTCTTTTAGCCTCAGAGAGGTGGGTTTCATTGGTCGTGACTGATAACGAGAGCAAAGATATACGGCAAACACAATATCAAGCCTGCTAGCTGTTAGATACATGAGAGACCCAATAATACTACGGTATTTTGTAGGGTCCACCAATTTCCCATGTAAATCAGCGTCTAGCTTCTTGGTATGAGCCATTGGTGTGGCATAGGTGTCACAGGTTTGCATTCCAAATTTGTTTAACAATTGAAGGGCATATTTGGACTGACTCAAGAAAATACCACGGGGTGATTGATGAACTTGTAGTCCTAGAAAGAACGTGAGTTCACCCATCATGGACATTTCAAAAAATTTCTTTATTAGTTTTGCAAAAGCAATTGAAAACTTTTTATGTGTAGACCCAAAAATGATGTCATCCACGTAAATTTGAACAATTAAGATATGTGCCCCGTGATATTGTATAAAAAGAGTTGGGTCAACCGAACCTTTGGTGAAATTATTAACAATGAGGAAAGATGATAGCTTATCGTACCATGCCCGAAGAGCTTGTTTGAGACCATGCAGAGCTTTGTTCAGTTTGTAGACGTGATTCGGAAACTCAGGATCAACGAATCCATCCGGTTGGCTGACATAAACCGTTTCTTTAAGTTGTCCATTGAGAAACGCAGTTTTGACATCCATCCGATAGACCGTCATATTCATATGAGCCGCGAACGCTAGAAATATCCGAACGGCCTCAAGACGAGCAACCGGAGCAAAAGATTCTTCAAAGTCTATTCCCTCTTCCTGACGATAACCCTTAGCCACTAGACGTGACTTATTTCGGATAACATTTCCTTCAGCTTCCAATTTTTTTTTCCAAATCCATTTGAGACCAATGACGTAGACCCCCGTTGGTCTTTCAACCAGTTCCCATACTTCAAGACGTTTGAATTGGTTGAGTTCTTCTTGCATGGATTCAATCCATTTGTCTTTTGTCATTGCGTCTTTGATGTTTTAGGTTTAGATTGGCAGACGGTGAGTGCATAAATGCAATGTTCACCATCTGAGTGAAGACGTTGTCTTGTAACGACCGGTTGATTCGGGTTGCCAATAATATTTTCCAGAGGATGGTCTTTTGTCCATCTATGTGTGGAGGGTTGATGTTGGTATACATTGTGTAGATTCTGAGGATTCAAATGGTTTGTTGAAGATTCCGCGACATCTGGTGCAGCAGTCTCATTTGCAAACGGGTTAAAGAACGCATTTGGATCAAAATCAGCAGGTGGGGGTACTTCATTCAGAACATCATCAGCCGGTTCATCATTGTTGGAAGCGGTTTGTTCAACTGTTGTGTTGGAGTCAACGGGTGGTGCTTCTTCAACCGTAGTTGTTGTAGCAGTGTATCGGTATAAGATTATTATCGGGTTGAGCAGGAAAGCGGATACACACGGAGCACGTTCATCAATATCGTCACTGAACAACGGAGCAAATAACCTTTCCATTTGTTGACGAGTAAGTTGGGGGCTTTGTTCAGCGGATGATGGGGTTTGGGGGAAGTTTAAGCGGTTGTGTCCGGGTTCCAAGCTCGTTATACTCGAAGCCATCTCCGTAAGCTCATCAAAATGAGCATGAATCGTTTCCATAACCTCCTTTGTTCGACGATTCCAGATTCGAAAACCTTTAGAATTATCACAATATCCTATAAAGACTCCAATGTCAACTTTGGCTTTGAGCTTTCCAAAGTCATCACGATCATTATTCGGATAGCAAAGAGATCCAAATACATGAAAGTGTTTGAGATTCGGTTTTCTGTTATGGACAAGCTCAAAAGGTGTTTTGTTGTGGCGTTTTGTAATCATAGAACGATTTTGAGTATAGCATGCAGAGATACACTTACGCCCATAAGTAATCTGGGAGTTTAGCATTGATTAACATTGTTCTTGCAGCTTCCACTAACGCTCGGTTTCGTCTTTCGACAACTCCGTTTTGTTCTGGTGTACGTGCAATAGATGTCTGATGTTGAATTCCCACTTTCTCATAGAATTCACGAAGAGTTTGATTAACAAATTCAGTGCCTTTATCTGTTCGGATTAGTCGAACGGTGTTTCAGTAGTGAACTTGTATTTTCATAAGAAAGGTGATGATCATCTGTGGAGCTTGATCTTTGCTTCAAAGAAAGTAGACCCAAGTCCAGCGTGAATAGTCATCAACGATTACTAAGATGTAGCGTTTGCCATTGATCGTTTGCACACGCATTGGGCCACACAAATCCATGTGAAGAAGATGAAGCACATGCCGAGAGCTGTGTTCCACCTTTGAAGGAAAATGAGCACGAGTGCTTTTGCCTTGTTCACAAGCTGAGCAAAGGTGATCTTTAGAATACCGAAACCGTGGGAGTCCTTCAACTAGTTTGTGTCGAGCAAGGTTGGTGATGGTTTGAAAGTTTAGATGTGAGAGACGACGATGCCATAGCCAGGATTTTGTTGATGTTGCCTTTGAAAGTAAACATATGGGAGATGAAGCAACCATGTCTTTCATAGAGATAGTGTAGAGACTAGAATTACGCGATCCAGACATAAGGTCATTTCCTTGTAGATCACTAATGAAACAAGTTTTCTCCCGGAAAGCAACCTCCAAATCTCCATCACAAAACCGACCTACTGAAAACAGATTATGACCGAGGCCTTCCACATAGTAAACCCTGCTAATTTCGATGTTCCCATTGACATAGTCTCCGTAGCCCATGATAGCTGCGAAGTGATCCTTCACGAACCTGACAGTGCCAATGAACTTTGCAATAAAGTTTGATAACAGTTTAAGATTGCCTGTCATGTGTCGGGAACATCCGCTATCAACAATCCAGAGAATGATCTGTATCACCTGCATTACACACAGACGACACAGATGGAATAGAAGTAGATTTGGAACCCGAAGTGTTAGAGGGTTCCGGAGCAGTTATAGTAGACATACACACATCAATAGCTTTAGGTATCCATTTAAGTCCTAGTGTGTTATATATCCATTTATGCCATCTCCAACTAGTATTTGCTTTAGTCTTAGTGAATGCACTAGGTGGTACTACATTCCTAGGAGGTAAAACTGGAGCTACAGGGACAGCAAGGCATTTCTTAGAATCTAAAGAGGGCGGTCTACCAAGCACAAACTTAGAAAGATTAGTGGGCCTAGAGGTATTCCGGTTCTTAGGATTCTTTAAACGAGAGATGATAGCTTTAGCAACACATTTATCATGACAATCATAATTCATACTTTTACGACAAATAACACAAGGTGCATCAGACTGAATATCAAAAGTACTTAACGGTTTAGCATTCGTTACATCACTATTTCTATTACATGTGCCGGACGCAATATCTATAGTGGAAGCAACGTGAGTCTTATTCATAGTCCTAGGGTGTTCTTCTACTTTAGCATTCCTTATTGATCTTTTCTTAGGTCGCAACTTCCTATTCTTCGATGTAGTGCTCCTAGGCCGTGAAGTACGGACGTTTGGAAAAGACGCAACTAGTCATGTTTCAAGAGAAGGAGCACGTTAGCAACTTATGATTTGGCAGTAGTGATTCTAGGTTCACGATTACTAAGTGTTACCGGGTTGTTCTCTTAATCACGGTAGACTGAAGTTGTTCATACTTTCCTAACATTTCTCTTAACTTGAAGATAGTGTGAATCGATCTTGATTTTCGGACCGAATATTTCCAGCAAAATGCATAACTTCTTTAGTGTGTGCAAGATAATGATCAAGTTCATTTGATGCTTCATCATGAGTCTTTTTGAGTAAATCAAATATGACACCATATTCCTTTTTAACTTTTACAAGTTCTTGTTCATATTTTGAGATTTGACACTTAAAAGACACGTTTTGATCATCCAGTTGCTCAATTTTAGGATCAGAAGTTCTTGCACGCAATCGGGCGATTTTGTGTTTAAAAGCAAGTTGTTGATCGTGAATATCTTTTTGACACCAATTAAGACGACGTATTGCATTTGAAAGTTCGTTTGACAATCGTTTGTTTTCAACTTTTAATGACTCGATCCAAGCACATTATCGGTGTTTGCAACATTTACCACGAATCAACAGATCGGCAGAGATATAATCAAATGCATATGACAAAGAATTCAATAGCACAACATTATGGACATCAACACAGATGACATCTTCCAAGAGTCGATCAACATCTTTTCTCAACAGTTTCTTTTTACGTTTAGTGTTAGAAATAGATGTTTCGTTTTCTCAAAACGACCTTCATTATCCAAGTTCCTTATGAAAGTCCCTTTCCCAAGACAATGCACAACTTTTCAAATTTTTAACATTTGATAAAAGATTTTTCTGAAAAATGTCTCTTTGTTTTCGCGCTAGAGGCGATTGAAAGTGTTGAACTTTGATTTCAGAATGATATTCTATCTCATGTTGTAAAGTTTTGAGGTCACCCATGAAAAGGTCAAAATATCGAAGAATTTTGCGATTTTCAGGTTTTGAGTTTACTTCACGGATGGAAGGTAAAGGACCATAAGTTTGTGCATAATCTGGTTTGGGTTTAACATTAGAAGACTCAGGTGTTTTGATGATTACCCTTGGTATGTTAGAAGAATCCATTGGTGTGACGAAAGTGACCGCTTTTGAATAGTTAAAAGGTTTGTTGTAAACAACTTTTTCTAATTTTGATCGACTCTCGTCCTCTGCATCTAATTCCTCTTGACGATGATATTCAACAACACTCATAATGTAATTATCAATTTTATATTCTCGCCTTTGGAAACTTCAGGATTTAGTTTGAATGCTTTGGTTGAAAGCTTAGGTTTGTAATCAGCAAGATTCGGTCCATATCCATTTGGATTGGGTTTTAAAGTAAACTTTTCAATGGCTGTGACCGACTCGCCATGTTTGTAAACAACAGTTTTAAACTCTTTAAGTTTGTTTTGCAAGCCGATGATTTCTTCAAGATGATCATCTATTCGTTTCGTTGAATGCTTTTTGTATGCAGAGAACTGTTTTTGACAAGTTAACAACTCAGCCTTAGCTTTTTGATTTTCCAAGGTGAGAGCGTTAATTTGCTTTTTATGTTCATGTTTCAGTTGTTCTATCTCAGAAAACAAAGCATTCTTCGAAGCGGCTAGATCACGCATCTGTCTCTCTAAATATTTTTCGTTTTGATGAGATTTTGTAAAGGCTGCTTCAAAACCTTTTTCACGTTTTTCTTGAGTTTTGAAAAAGTTGAGTTGCCTTTGTAAACATTCAAAATCCTTGGTTAACAGTGCATTTTTGCTTTTCAAGTCCTGATTAATGGCATGACATTTTTCCACTATGGTTTGATGGTCTTGTATTAAACGAGCAAAATCTGGAGGAGGCAAAAGTTCGGCGTGTTCAACGTGAGTCACAACATGATCATTACTGAGATCCTCAAGTATAACCACGGAGTCAATTTGATTATCAAGGGAAACCGTTTGGTCATCTTGATCGTCAAATATAACAACGGGGTCTAGTTGAAAATCGTCGGAATGAAATGTGGACAACTCATTTTGAACATTCTGAGCCTTGCTTGATTCAGATGTTGGCGGAGATATGAATCGAGATAAATATGGTTTGTTCGGTACCGAGACAAGCCATCGTGTCATACACCGGGCCTGTGTCACTCATGTGTAACTCATGCATATTAGCCATCAACATAACAAATGCATTGGCCTGCAAATCCTCCATATCATCATCCGAGTGCATTTGCCATAAAACTCCATTCTTTGTTTGTGAGAGTTCCACCAGCTTCATCCTTAAGAGCCAAAAGAAGAGCCTCTTTGAAATAAGCACGCCCCTTGTCCTTGGCTTTGGGCATGCATTAGCCAGGTGTACCTTCTCATTGCAGTTGTAGCATCGAAGACCATTCAACCCATTCGAGCATTTCCTGTTCCACCACTTGAGCTCGATTGTTATTCCTACCCACAGCATTAAACCCTTGACCACCGCCCATCCGACGACCATAACCACGATTCTCAACTTCAACTCGTCCCATTGTTTACAAAGCTTGATTCCTTGTGTAAGATGAGGAACGAATACGGTTGTTGGACTTGTTGGTATAACGGCTAAAGGTATTAGCAATCATAGCAAATCCTTGTTGCAGTGCTTCGAACGGATCAGATTCCTCATTAGCTTCACTTACAAGTTCTTGAGCATTGTTGTTGTTGTATGGAACCAATTGAGTTTGTTGAGATTGAGGCTGTGAAGGATCATGTGGTGTGATTGTAGCAGTTGGTTGAGTTGCTGGTTGAGGAGAATAACTGTTTTGAGCATATAAGGCAAGTTGTTGATTTTCCGGATGTGTCGTTGGAGCGATTTGAGCACGGAGAATCCTTTCCCTATCAACTTCCTTTTCATGAGGCTTCAAGTAATCGTACAACAATCCATATGTAGAATGATGCAAATTCTTCGCTTGACGGAGAAAAATGACATACTTCTCCCATTCAGGACCAAGACTACTCAGGAACTTAGTATTCACTGCAATTCTTGGCATGATGATGTTGTGTTTATCCAAATCATTGATGATGTCTGAAAAAAGATGATGATAAGACTCTAGTGTCTCTCCATGTTCAATCATGAAGTGTTCATAAGCCAAGTAAATTTTGGATTTCAAATCCTCCTGATTGAGTACAGATCCTTCCATAAGAAGATGAATATGATCCCACATTTCCTTTGCAGTCTTTTGAGCATCAACACTTCAAGGAATTGGGTTAGGTAATCCTAAGAGGATGTATTGCATTGCAAGTTCATCAGCTTCATAGTGTAGAAGTTCTTGAGGATTCAAGTCTGCAACTTGATAGCAATGTTCGTTTGTTCATCTCTTGGAGGAATAGCATTTGGATCGGGTACAATAACAAGTAGGCATCTCAAATAGACCTTCCAAGATAACCTTCTTTAAGAACTTTCCATGTGGCTTCTTTAGATCACAAAACCTAAAGAACCTTATCACCCATTGATCGTAGTTTCCTGGAGTGAGCATTGGAGGTCTATCAAGTGATCCAGCCTCATGAATTGATTGTTGGCTACTTAAAGCTTCACACATCTTTGCAAACCAAGTGGGTTCCTTCATAGTGTTCCTTGATGGATGTTGATTGAATTCGGTTGTGTAGGGTTGAACTTGAAGACTTGGTGGTGGTTGAACCATTTGAGGTTGTGGAATTGCAGCAAGTTGTGGAGTATGTTGTTGATTAAATTGTTGTTGATAAATTGCTTGTTGTTGATTCCATTGTTGTTATTGTGGACTTAATTGTTGTTGACGTTGAGAATAAGTGTAAGGGAAATAGTTAGAGTATGGTGGTTGTGACATGTTGATAAACTTGTGTTGGTAAAAATGGATCTTTGTAGTCGAATGAAGAGTTACGCGTAAGTATGGAAAAGACGTAACAATGAAGAGTTACGCGTAGATTTAGCTTACGCGTAAGTAGGGAAAAGACGCTAAAGTTATGCGTAGACACAAAGTTAGGCGTAGGATTATCTTATGCGTAAGACTAGGCTTAGGCGTAAGATGAATGTTATGCGTAGGATTTCTACGTGTAAGCTTTATGCTTATGCGTAATTTTAGGGTTTTATCCCAAGTGATCTTTTACACTTCACAGTGCAAAAGATATCCAAATTCGACGTATTTTCAGGCTTATCCAAGCAAGAAAACACGGAGTAAACCACGAAAACGAAGATCAAACCAAGGAAATCCTTACGCGTAGTTTTAGGGTTTTGCTACGCGTAGGATTACTCATAAAAATGATAATGCCCAAATATGTTTCTAAACCAGTTTTTGTGTGATGAAATAGCGTCAATAACACCAAAAGAAACAAAAGTGTGAAACTTGATGATCCAAAGCTCTTAAAACAGTTATGCGTAGGTTGAAACCCTCGTATAAAAACTAGTTTGAAACCCTCGTATCCAAACCACGATCCACGCATAAAGTTTGAAACTTTTTGCCAAAAACACGTATTTTAACACCTTAAAACGTTGAAAGTACAAGAATCTTGGATTCAAAAGTGTAAAAAAGACGTTTTTAAGCGAAACAAAGTATCATCCACGTTTACGCGTAAGACCAAGAACAAAAACTTCAAAAACAAAACGTTTCACCCAACTGGTTGGCGATTGATACCACTGTTAGGTCACAAGGTTTACCACAGAAGCTTACAAGAAGGAGATAAAGGCGATTGAACAATAAACCAAACACACACACACACACGATATAGTAAGACAGTTACGCGTAGGGCATGAGTGAAAGGAATAACTTGAACAACCAACCCTCAAGTGAGGGTTATTACATAGTATTTATAGGAGGGAAGCTAGGTCAACACTCCTAGTCCCTTCCTTACTCCTATGGGCTTGGGCCTAAGCTCATGGGCCTTCTACATAAGCTTAAGGCTAATAACAAACATAAAGGCCATAATAAGCTAACTATTACATATGAGTAACTAACACTTGAATAAGGTTTAGGAGTGATTCCGACATTCTACTTCCTTCTTATGACCACGGTTAGCTTGCCTAATCCTATCCTTCTTTGGATTGCCTATAGGCTTTGACCCGCTAACTTTAGTGTCACTTTTAGCTTTAGTAGAAGTGATGATGGGAAACTTAGTTTTTTTACTGCCATTTGATTTTTTGGTTTTGATGTACTGGGTTCAGAGGTATTCCGGGGTACATCATAGGTAACATGCTTGATCTTAGGCATTGAAGAGGGTACAACTACTCTATCTCGCTTCGTACCAATTTTAGGACATGTGGCAATGACATATTCTAAGAGTTCCTGAGATTGTTTGGCATACATACAAGCATAGGCAACTACACTATCAAGTGGTTTCTCTATTCTATCATCTTCAAAGATCTCACGAAGACCCTCTAAGCTATCCTTAAGGTACATGAGAGAATTTTAATATGCAAGCTCATTATTCCTAAGAGGAGGGGGAGTATACATCACATCAATAGCATAATTATTACAAGCAGAAACCTTTGGAACAACATATTTAGCCATGGGAATTGGCAATTTCCCTTTCACCTGACACATTAGATTCACAATCTCGTTAAGCAAAGAAGTTATCTTTTCAATGTGTTTGTTGTGAGTGACCTTAACTGAATCATATAAATCTTTGTATTGCAATTTAACCTTTACATTTTCAGCCTGAAAACATTCTTTTTCTTGTTACAATTTATTGATGATGTTTTGATATTGAAAATTATGAGAATCTAAAGGTGGTGGTATATGGGTGCTTGTCACTTCACTCCTATTTCCTTTCAATTGAGAAATTTGAGCTTTCAATTTTTGGATCGTGTTACAGTGAGCTTGAATCCGTTCATCTTGTGTGCTTATTTCAAAATATGCATCAAATTCAGGAGCATCCAAAGATGTCTTGGCATTTTGAATTTTTGATTGTTTCTTCTAAATGTTTATATTTTAATTGCAAATCAAGATAATCAACCTCTAATTTAGACAAATGCCTGACCATGTTATCATGATCATAGTTTTGGATTTTTTCCTACAATTTTAGATTCTCGACTTCAAGCTCATTGACACAATCTTGGGAAACTTTAAATGCAGTTGACAACTCATGAAATTGAGAAGCAGATATGGCATAATTAGTGACAGTATAAAATACATCCTGGGCAATGCATCTGGAAATCAAATTCTCATTAAGGATGTGAATACATATGCATTATTTCTTGCCTCGTTTTCCATTTCATTAAACATCTTTTTCATTTCTTTAACTTCTGTATCTAAGGCCTTTTTCATACCCTTAGATTGTTCTTTCAATTGTTTAAAGAATGGAATAACCTCTGTAAGATAACACTCGTTTGTTTGCTCAAAACCCCTTTCCCCTTCAGTAATACCCGTTGACGTGATTCTCTTCTTACATGTTTTATCGAAATCAACAAATAGTTGGTAAATCACGTATATGCTAATTAAGGTTTTTCATTGTGTAGGAAGAGTTTTAGGCACTAAATGCATCGGTGTTTTGGTAGGATACACAGTAGCCGCATGAAATTTCCTAAGGGAAGGATTGTTATTAACAAGTTCTTTGGCCTTTCTCTTATCCATATCTAACTTTCAAAACACTTGTTCAAGGGTTAATTGAGTCTGAGGTTTGAACGTGGCTAAGAAGTTTTCCTTAGAATAATTGGGAGTTTTGACATTTAATCTGTTCTTCACAAAATTTGGTTCCTTCAATTTCTTATCCATTTTCTCTCTAAAGGCATTTTCTAACTCTATGTCCTCTTCAGTGTTCTGTACACAAGTTGGCTTTTATTAGGGCTTAAGAATCTCACTACCATCATAAATCACTTCTTGAACCCTTTTGGCTTTCTTAAGGTACACAGGATTTGGGTATTCTACAAGTTTTTCACTGTGTTTATCACTTAAAACTCTGTGCTTTGTAATCATGTGAGCAGTTTGAATGGTGTTGCCTTGTACGTACAACTTGCTTTCAAGCTTGTTCTTTAATGTTTTAAGGTTGGAAAAATCATTTAGGAGTTTAGATTCCTTTTCTTTGAATTCCTGTTTAAGCGCTTAGACATTTTTTTGAAGTTCTTGTTTTTACTTAACAGTTTGGTTAAGTTTCTCTTGTAAGGAATTTAACTCTTGTTTTAACATTTCTTCCCTTAAATAACTTTTAGTAATCAATGTATGCATTTGGCTATCCATTTCCTACTCATGTGTGGTCAATTCAAATTTAGCACGATGTTCATAGACGGCAACTTGATCCTTATATATGTTAAGCCTAGTGGTTAGGGAATCATCAGGGATATATGAAGAATACTCATACAACACATAATCATCATTTTGAGTAGAAGATGTACAACTAGGTACAATAGAAGATTCCATGTAGCTTTCTTCTACATTAATGTGCATAGGTTGTGGCTGGTGCATCTCTCTCTTGGGTACATCAGAAGCTTCCATGGTGCTTTCCTTAGCATTAACTTGCACAAGTTCTGGCTGATGCACCTCTCTCTTGTGAATTTGAACATGAAGATTCCATATTAGCATTATCTGACTCAAACACGTTAATCTGATGAACATTGTTGGGTATCTTCTGTTCATTGATCACGTTGTACAATCCGAGTATTTCAGATACAGCAGAATCAGGAGTGTGAGACATGATGTTGTCGTGCACGGTATTTTACAAATCTATGACTTAAACCGGGAAATAGAATCTTACGCGGGATATTACAAAATCAAGAAGAAACCGTGAGACAATGACCAATAGAACGAGTTAAGATAACTGTTGGATCTGTACAATGATAGAAGATTGTGTATTAGCAGTGATGATTTTTTGAAGTATTAGCTGAAGTGTTGTTTGGTTGTGATTTGGTCTGGTTGATGCACGTTGTTATCGCGAAATTTAGGTCAAAAACTTAAAACCTCTATAACTTCAGTTTGGAGCGGTAGAACGCTGAAAACAAAGTTACTGTTCAAAAGTTATGGTCGTTTGAGGTTTTGAGGTAAAAAGTCAACTTTGGTTAAACCGAAGAGACTTCAGTCAAACCGCAAGAGTCAAAATGCAAGATCTTTGGTCATACCGCAAGTAGACAAAACGTAGAGTCTTCTAAATCAAAACGCAACACCCAAACGTAAGTGGCAAGCCGCAACACTCAAACTACAACTGACAAATCGTAACTGATCAAATCGGAATGATAGACAAATCGCAACCGTCAACTCGCAAGATATCAAAACACAAGAACACAAACCGCAACACTTTACAAAATGCAGGGATAGATCGCAGCAGAACCAGACAAACCAGAACCAAGAAAAATCACAGGGACAAATAGCAAGGAAAAATAGCAGAGCTAAAACACAAGATATGGGTCAAAACGCAGAACAACAAGACAAACCGCAAGGTCACTTTCAGAAGGTACACAAGTCACTTTCGTCCTTGTTTGTCTTTTTTCTCAAACCGCAACACTTTTATTAATAAAATAATCAAAACACAATCCCAAACGTCAGATCGCAACATCAAGTCTGCCGAATCTCAACGATGAATCATAAAGAACAACAAAGCTAACCTCAGAATACACAAAACGCATCCAAGAAATGACAAATCTCAACCAAGAACAAGTCACAAAAACCAACGAATTTCACACAAGTAACCTCTAAACACGTGAGAATACCAAACCAAGAATCAAACAAGGCTTATCCAACAATCCTAACAACAAAAGTACAAACCTTTAACAAATCTAACCACAAACTAAAGAGTTTCTAAAGAATTCGAACCACAAAAAAATACAATATCCAATCTTTGAAACACATAAACTAGATGATCAAACCATGACTTTTGATACCAATTGTAAGATATTGGATATTGTAACATACAAATCACATATGTATATGGTTCGAATATGTATAAGATTTTAGAGAGAGAAAGTAGAAGTTAGGAGGCTTTCTAGAGAGAGAAAGTGACAGAAAAATAAGAAGGTTAGATTAAGAATGAAAGCTCCACCTCTTCGCATGGGTGGGAAAAGGCTTTATAGTCTTTATATATTACGCCCTCTGTCGGGCTGTGGATCAGGTATACAGTGGGTAAAGACTCGCCCGTCCTCCACGGTGTTACTTAACTAATCTAATAACTAATAAATAAAGCTAAGTCTACGAGCTAAAACATGTTACACAAAACTCAAGGTGACCGACTCTTCTATATGGATTTTCCAAATCCTAACAAGAATAAATTGAAATCGTTTTCTTGGAAGAACTTTAGTGAAGATATCCGCCAGCAGGAACTCAGTCTTTACAAAGTAAAGTTCAACCACACCGTTCTTAACTTGTTCCCTGATGAAGTGATGTTGGATATCAGTGTGCTTTGATAGAGAGTGCTGGACATTGTTGAAACCAAGAGTAATGGCCCTTTTGTTTTCACAATACAGAGGAATCTTGTTGTACGCAAAGCCATAGTCTGATAATTAGGATCTCATCCATAAGATTTGAGCACAACATGCAGATATGGAAATTTATTCTGCCTCTGTGGAAGATATAAATGTACTCATTTTCTTCTTTGAAGACCAGCTCACTAATTTATCTCCCAGAAATTGAGCACCTCCCGACGTACTTCGACATGTATCATGACACCCTGCATGGTCAGCATCTGCATAGGCTATTAGTGCCATGGCGGTGTCCTTTGGATACCTGGTTCCTTAGAGATACCGAAAGACCCGTTTTACCGCTTCAAGGTGTTTTTTGGTGGGCTTAGCCTGATACCGAGCATACATGCATACATAGAATAGAAGATTTGGTCAATTGGAGGTGAGATACATCAGAGATCCAATCATACTACGAAACTTAGTTTTATCAACCGGGATCCAGAGAGGTCCTCATCCTGTTTTGTTCTCTCCACGATAGGAGTGTCAACAAGGTCACTTGAATCAAATCTAAATTTCTTTAAGATTTCATTAGCATATTTAGATTGATTTATAAAAATGTCTCCGGGACTTTGAGAAATTTGTAACCCTAAGATTAACGAAATTTGTCCCATCATAGACATTTGGAATTTAGAACTCATCTCATTTGAAAAACGGTCACATTCCATAGGAACGGTTGAGGCAAATATGATATCATCAACATAAATTTGAAAATGAAGTAAATGTTTGCCAGTTTTCCGAGTGAATAACGTAGGATCAACAACACCTTTATAGAATCCGTTTGCCAGCAGGAACTTTGAAAAAGTGTCGTACCATGCCCTAGGTGCCTGCTTAAGGCCGTAAAGAGCCTTTTTCAGACGATAGACATGTGTAGGATGAACGGGATCCAAAAATCCTTCTGGTTGACTGACATAGACTACTTCTTTCAGCTCGCCATTTAGAAAAGCAGTCTTCACATCCATTTGGTAGACTATCATGTTCTGGCTGGTAGCATTAGTGAGAAATATTTTATAGCCTCTATTCGAGCAATGGGTTCTAATGAATCCTCAAAGTCTATGCCCTCCTCTTGACGATATCCCTTAGCAACAAGCCGTGCCTTATTTTTCTAAACATCACCATGCTCATCAAGTTTCAACTTATAGATTCACTTGAGAGCAATAATCATTGCACAATCTGGAGGTGGTACTAATTCCCATACTTCAAGTTGGTCAAACTCATGAATTTCTTCTTGCATTACATTGGGCCAAAAAACCTCAGTAATAGCGGTCTTGAAATCTTTAGGTTCGAATTTGGATAGTATGGAATTATAAAAGCACCACAAGGCATCGATGGAAAGTTGCTTTTATGTGGATACCAGAAGAGAAGGATTCCTAATAATGTTATCAATCGGATCTTCATTGGTCCATTTTCTGAGATGTTCATGTGGTTGATAGTTTGGAACAAAGGTAGCCACGTTTAGATCCCCTAAAGAAGATGCCTCAGAAGTGGATTCAGGAGCAAATATGTTCTCGAATGGAGCATCTACAGGAGCAAAGTCATCATGTCCAGGAGTAGCATCTCTAGGAATGCTCTTGGCGTTATGCCACGGATAAATAACAGGGCAGGCAAAAGCATCAACCCAAAATAAGTGGTCATTCCAACTCTTAAGAGAGTCAATGGGTTTGGTATAACAAACACCAGTACTACCAGACCATTTTCTAAAACACAACCAACTGTTACTTTTAGATTGAACATAGAAACACCTAAACAAAGCAACCGTTGGTGTAATACAAAGGGTGCGGCAAAGAATCTCAAAGTGTGAAACCTTAGCGGCTCTGATGACCAAAAGTTGGGATATATTAATACGATAATAATCTAGAATGACTATAAGGAAAACGGACAAGGGAAGACGGAAATTGGCATACTTAAAAAATCGGGTCTATACACCAATTTTTCCATGGGCCTGATGAATGGTCTGGTTAGGACCGGGCAATTCTGGATGAACAATTGGATGAATAGAAAAATTGACACAAATTCGATCGAGCACCCCTTTTGACAGTTTATATTTAGCATGCATAATAGTATCCATAATGGAAGAAAAAGTTAGAATCTAACCTGAAAAAATGAAAGAACCCAGGAAGAAAGGAACAATCCAAGAAAGACAGATCGTGTAGGATCATACATATTATGTTGTTTGATGATTCGGGTGGTCTAGGATGGTGAAATAACAAGAAAGCCATGGTTAGAGAGTGAAAGAGTATAGAGGGAGTTCTTGAGAGAGAAAGTAAAACAAAAAGAATGAAAGGTTAGATTAGAGGCTCCACCCCTTCCAAGGATGGAAGGGGTATTTATAGTTACATCCTAAACGTCCTCCTATCGGACTGTGGATCAGGTATACAGTGGGTAAAGACCCGTCCTTCCTCCACGGTGTTACTCTAAACTAATCTACGCTAATAACTAACTAAATAACAATATGTCTACGAGCTAACATATGCTAGACTATAATTGATGTGACCGATACTTCCTTATGGAATTTCCAATTCCTAAAAATCTCCCCCTAAGGGAGGCCACCCCATGATTTACATTTTAAATCCTAGCATGCTATTTAGTCTTCAGTTCTAAGCTCGTAGACTTCAATTCTTCAATTTCGCAATCTTTGTGCTTGAGTAGTGACTCTTCATAGTCCGATTATTTTGTACTTTCATTGGAGGCCTTTAACTGATCCACATCTTGATGATCTTCGAGCTTTCTTTGAGATCATCAGCCATAGTAAATCTCTGGATCACCCTTTGTTGTGTTGCCTTCATGTGATGTTGTGACTATTGGACCGACATGCTTACACTTTCTGGATAATGACATCTTTTCATCAGAGTAGCGGAAGCATCTTTGTATGTCTTTGATTGTCATGATTTTCTTCAATTATATTGGTGTAATCTGTGAGCATGCGGTTGTGAATTGACTTCTCAATAACAATCAGCTGCAACCGTCCAATGTTCCTGCAAACAACAGTTAGCACTAAAACACACGAAAGTGTCTTTGTTCACTTTCGTTGAATATAGTTGCAAGAACCACTGTTCCCTGTTGATCAGTATAAATACTGCCTGTGATCAGGTAGAATTCTGAAGAATCTCCTTGACAGGGTTTCGCAGCTTGATCTAGCCGTTCTCAAACCGGAGCATCGCAAGGTAGACAACACGGAGTGAGTGAACCAGCGAATTGAGATTCACTGATTGATGAAAAATTGATTTGAAAAACAATCGCGTATTGCTTGAAGAAAGAGTTTTGCAATACGACGAAGGTTTTATAAGAAAGATCAACTTTCAATTAGAAATACTCTTTATATTTGAAACTGAATGCACATTCGATGTGCTAGAGAAAAGAAGATTTGCACATCGAACGGTTTTTCAAAAGTATTCGTCAATTCATTTCCTGGACCAAGGTTGATTCAAGATTGAATCGCCCCATCATTTCTATCCAGTTGTCACAAGCTTAATCTCTAGAAAAGATCTCACATGTCACCCACCAAGAGCTTGTTTGATGTTGGCTCTAGAAGGATTTCCATCTTCATCATGAATGCTTTACATATCACTCGGATGTTCTGGCAATACCACAAGGATAATGCGTAGGACTCTCAATATATACTTACTTTCCACATTTTGTGAGACAGCAAGTATTCATTAATTTTGTAACCTAATGAGATTTTGTGGATGATCTCTTGGCTCTAGACTCAATAGTGCACATTTTGTTTCCTATGTCGTAGACTAGGGAGAGGGTCTCCTTCTTCAATATCAACAGTCTCTAAGAGAAAGTCGATAGATTATGTAGGTTCCCTGTGAGAATGAAACAAGCCCTTTTAAGAGGAACTTGAGTAGCTTGGGAAGTTTAGTGCAGTGCGTCAGTGGGTCCATGACGTCTTGTCTTCTATACCGTCGTTATCTTAGTAACAACTAGTAGCATATGAATTGAACCCGGTTTCTGCCCTAAGGTTGAATTATTGGAGGGATATTTCTTTTCACCCTTTTCTCATTTCATTTCTTTTTCATTCTTCAACCCCTTTAGTGCTTATCGAGACTTCATTACTAGAACCTTGTTGGGTTTGTTAATGTACTAGCTTTGTCTCAGTCGGCACTCTTCCCATATTCTCATTTTCTCCTTTTTTCATAATACCTAAGGACTCTACACTATCTAGTGGATTTTCCCTGGGTAGATCCCTCCAGCTCTGGGTGGATCGTGGGAACGAATACCTAACCTAACCAAGCATACAGTAAATTGGTCGGTCTTTTGGTATTGTTCTTTCCTTCTTGAAACCAATTGAAAAATCATTTGGAAAATCAATCAAGGTACTTGTGATATAATATCAAAGCATTTTGTACCTTAATTGTTTTTGATCATTTATAAATGCTCCCCCTCAACATGTGCAATGATTTTGAAATTTTTTAGCACATGGAGGCAAGAGTTCTTTGAAATATATTCTTGATCACAATTTTCGTGGAAAAAGCCATTTGATTTTCTTGGTAAATTCTCCCCCTCAAAATGTGCTTTGGTTATTTGAAATCATTTAACACATAGAGGAAGGAGGTTTTTAAAGAACTTCCATGATCATGTTTTCCATTAAGAAACCATTAGAAAATCAATCAAGGTACTTATGTTGAAACATAGAAATCTTACTTATGTTGAAACATAGTGTAGGATCGATATATTTATTGTGTTGATGATTCGGGTGGTCTTGGATGATCAAAATACATGATAGCCATTTTAGAGAGAGAAAGTAGAGAGATGGTGTTCTTGGTAGAGAGTTGGTTCAATAAAATGTAAAAGGTAAAACAATACGTCCTCCTATCGGACTGTGGATCAGGCATACAGTGGGTAAAGACCCGTCCTTCCTCCACGGTGTTGCACTACACTAAACTACGCTACTAATTAACTAATAAACTACTAAATAACGTAACTAATGATATGTCTACGAGCTAACTTAAGCTAGATAATATTTGGGGTGACCGACACTTTACTTATTGAATTTCCAATTTCTAACAATCTCCCCCTAAGGGAGGTCACCCCATGTTTTACATTTTGAATCCTAGCATTCTATTCTTGACTTTGTTCTTGAGCTCGTAGACTTCAATTCTTCACTTTCGCAATCTTTGTGCTTTAGTAGCGATTCTTCAAAGTCCGCACTGATTTGTACTTTTAGTGGAGGCCTTTAACTGATCCACATCTTTGATGATCTTCGAGCTTTATTTGAGATCATCAGCCACAGTAAATTTCTGGATCATCCATAGTTGTGTTGCCTTCATGTGATGTTGTGACTTTTGGACCGACATGCTCACACTTTTGAATCATGACATCTTTCCATCAGAGTAGCGGAAGCTTTACTGGTTCATGATATTTGCAGCAGCGTAGCAGAAGCATAGTATGAAATATCAGAGCTAGGTTATGTAGATATGCACCAGTCATGATTTCTTCAAATTAAGTGTGGATGCTGTGAGCATGCGGCTTTGAAATGACTCCTCAATTCAGATCAGCTGCAACCGTCCAAGTGTACCTGCAAACAACAGTTAGCAATAAAACACACGAAAGTGTCTTTGATCACTTTCGTTGAATTGAGGTACACGGCCCACGGTTCCCCATTGATCAGTACAAATATTGCCTGTGATCAGGTATAATTCCGAAGAATCTCCTTGACAGGGTTTCGCAGCTGTTCTAGTCGTTCTCAAACCGGAACGTCTCAAAGAAGACAACACGGAGTGAGTGAACCAGCGAATTGAGATTCACTGATTGATGAAAAATTGATTTGAGAAACAATCGCGTATTGCTTAGAAGAAAGAGTTTTGCAATAAGATGAAGGTTTTATGAGAATGATCAATTTTCAATCAAAATACTTTTTGTATTAGAGAATGAGTACACATTCGATGTGCTAGTGAAAAGAAGAGATTTGCACATCGAACGGTTTTTCTAAAAGTATTTTTCTATCAGAGATACTTTTTGTGTTTGAAAACATGAATGCACATTCGACGTGCTAGAGAAAGGAAGGTTTGCACATCGAACGATTTTTCCAAAAGTATTCGTCAATTCCATTCCTGGACCAAGGTTGACTCAAGATTGAATCTCCCCATCGTTTCAATCCAGTTGTCACAAGCTTGATCTTTTGCAAGATTTCACATGTCACCCACCAAGAGCTTGTTTGATGTTGGCTCTAGAAGGATTTCCATCTTCATCGTGAATATTTAACATATCACTCAGATGTTCTGGCAATACCACAAGGATAATGCGTAGGACTCTTAATATATAATCTTACTTTCCACATTGTGTGAAACAGTAAGTCTTCAAGTATTTAGTGTCCTAATGAGATATTGTGAATGATCTCTTGGCTCTAGACTCAATCTGTGCACATTTAGTTCCTATGCCGGAGACTAGGGAGAGGGTGTCCTTCTTCAATATCAACAATCTCTAAGAGAAAGTCGATAGATAATGTCGGTTCCCCGTGAGAATGAAACAAGCCCTTTTAAGAGAAACTTGAGTAGCTTGGGAATTTTAGTGCAGTGCGTCCTTTGGGTCCATGACGTCTTGTCTTCAATACCGACGTTACCTTGGTAACCACCAGTAGCATATGAATTGAACCCGGTTACTGCCCTAAGGTTGAATTATTGGAGGGCTATTTCTTTTCACCCTTTTCACATTTATTTCTTTTTCATTCTTCAACCCCTTCAGTGCTTACCGAGATTTCATAACTAGAACCTTGTTGGGTTTATTCCAGTTCTAGCTCTATCTCAGTCCGCACTCTTCCCATATCTCACTTTTCTCCTTTTTTTTCAATATACCTAAGGACTCTACACTATCTAGTGGATTGTCCCTAGGTAGATCCCTCCAGTTCTGGCGGATCGTGGGAACGAATACCTAACCTAACCATCCTTATAACTCCATGCATAAAGTAAATTGGTCGGTCTTTTGGTATTGTTCTTTTCTTCTTAAAACCAATTGAAAAATCATTTGGAAAAACAATCAAGGTACTTGTGATACGAGATCAAAGCATTTTGTACCTTAATAGTTTTGATCATTTAGAAAAAAAACATCCCCCTCAACATGTGCATACGATTATGAGATTGTTTAGCACATGGATGCAAGAGTTCTTTAGAAATAATTTCTTTGATCACAATTTTCATAGAAAAAGCCATTTGATTTTCTTTGGTAAATTCTCCCCCTCAATATGTGCATAGGATATTTGAAAACATTTTATCACATAGAGTAAATAGTTCATTTGAAGTACATCCACGATCACAAAATTCATTAAGAAACCATTTAGAAAATCAATCAAGGTACTTTATGTTGAAACATATAAATCTTTGTACCTTGAAAGTTTATTTTCTTTTGAAATGCTCCCCATCAATATGTGCTTCGAGATTCGAAAGCGTTTAGCACATATGGGAGAGCAGTATGCACATTTGAATCCAAATGATCACCATTTATCAAATTTCATTATTAAATCACAAATTCTCCCCTGATCAAAAATATCAAACCCTTTGAGATTTTGGATCCCAAGTGATTTAATAAGGTTTATAAAACATTGGAGAATATGTGGCCAGGTTTAAATACTCATCATGTTTTTGGATAAATCCTCCTCCTCAACATGTGCATTGTGTATTTGAAATAGTTTGGCACATGGAGGCAGGAGTGCCTATAAAGGACTAAAACCGATTCCATAAAAACAGATTTGAGATTTAAATCACGATCTCTCCCCTGATCAAAAATATCAAACCATTTGAGATTTGTGATCCCATCTGATTTAAATCATTTAGAAAAGTTTTAGGGAAAGACGTGGCAAAATTTAAATTTGAAAAATGACAGATAAGGAACAGTTTTTCGACATTAAAGATTGTTAGTGCCAGGTATGATTGTTTTTAAGAGATCTTTAAGTAAAATAAAACAATTTCACAATCAAACAAGAACAGAAAAAATTTCATTTTGAAAGACCTTGATTCAAAAGAAAAATCATACCATGACATAACATTAAATCTTTAGATCACCACTTATTGTTGTACAAACCGGAACTTTTGTGAAGAAATATCGTTTGAAAATATTTTATTTTAAATCACTCTCCCCCTCAATCGATGACCGTAGTCGTTGATTGAGTGACTTAGGTTTTGATAAGATAAAGTCCGGTGATTTTCAAATTTTAGTTCAATTTATTTTCAGAAACAATATTTTTCCATTTTCAAAACAATGTTTTAAAAATTGTTTAAAAATGTTATCCTGCACAAAGATCCGTTAGGTGGTTGAGAAGCTTCTGTTGTTGCTGTAGGGTTTGGAAGAAAAACCGTCTGCAGATGCAGTGAGACTTCTTACGTTGCATTTTAATGCCAACTGAGGTCAAATTAAGCTCCGTTTCTTCAATCACTTAGAAGAAAACCATCTGCTGATGCAGTGAGACCTCTTACGTTGCATTTATGCCAACTCTCCATGGATGTCAAATTAAGCTCTGTTTCTTCATTTGTCAACCCAAGATATAGTTACCCTTTCCTTTCGGCATCCAATCATCATATTATCTGGGATCCAGATCAGGAACATTCTTATACCAATATACCTGCATGCGTTAGTGAACACACATACAGATATATGGTGGTCGACATCACCCAAACAACACTCGACTAATAAAAGTCAATCCAACATATCAATCAAATCATACATAGGCATGGGAATAATGTGTTTATCAATCTATAACCATCTAATCCTAACAATCATATCCTGGGCACCTAGTCCTTCAACGTAGGTTAACATCATTTTCAATTAAGCATATAGGATAGTTAGATAATCTCGTTAGATGATATAGATTTGAAAAAATTCCCCCCCTCAATCAATGACTTATTTTTCTGAAAATTTTAAAAACGCTGAAGTCATAGATTGAGTTTTCAATTTTAATAAAAACTCTGAAACTGATTGTTTTTCAAGCAACTCTTTTTCCACCAATTTTTTAATACACCAAATATTTTTCTGAAGAATTTTAGACGGAAAAACATTTGTGTAATAACAGCAGTCTTTTTGACGACATGCTTTTCTTGTTTTGTTTTAGGATAAGTGCACGAAATATTTGAAAAATTGGTTTAGCGCAGCACTTTCCTTTCTTGAAGAACGGGTTGCTATCTGAAATAATAGCAAACCATGGTTTAAACACGGGTTACAGTCTGAAGTAACTGTAAGCCATATTTTGAGACATGTTTTGAAAAGAATATTTACACCTCCTGCTCGAACTTCATTTATAGTCCCGTGCCATTATTGAATGACATTTCTAAGACCGTAGATGTTATCGATACCAGAAGACATGTCTTGGAAAACATATTTTTGGTATTTTTCAAATTTTTCTGATTTTTATGGGTTTTTAAAGTTTTCTATTTTTCTATTTTCTTTTTCTGGTTTTATATTTTTGTATTTGGTTTTTCAGATAAATATATACAAAGATAGAGTAGATGATATAGTTTAAGAAGGAAGATGATACGAGTACCGAGATAAGGATATCAAGCAGCCCCGTTGTAGAAGATAGAAGTCATCATCTCTTAAACATTCACTACCAAAGCTTCCAAGGCTCCAGAATAGAAGATAGAACATGAGCCTTTGAGAAAGAGAGACTTTAGCAGCTTCCCCCCAAACCGAAGATCCATTAGATGAGCAGATTCGAAGCTCTATTTCAAGCTTGCCTTAGCCAGGTGCACAGAGAAGCACACCATTATCATAAATCCCGCTGCTCCTTTTAAGACCGATAATCGAGATGCTTCGTTCGAGGTTATATCATCAATAAGAACAGCAACGTATCCTCCCACACATAAATAACTCTTCTCAATATTTCTTTTCTAATGACGTTTGAAGCAATCCATTCCAAAAGGTGTCAAGAGACCACTTCCCCCGAGTAGTTGAATTGATGCAGTCAATCTCTTTGACTAGAGCTCACGAACCCGAATACACATACCCGAAGACAAAGAAACTTATACCATCGAAGTAGCAGATTAAGTCCGATAGCCAAAGAATAACCCCGATGTATACTTTTCTCTCCCCCTGAAGAAAGTGTGTGAAGCTCAAGAACCCGAAGTACCCGAATGCCCAAAGAGAGAATAACCGATAACATTGAAGAAGCAGGCCGAATCACTGATTATCTCTGCGGAGGACTATCTCTGCGGATTTCAACTCCGGAATAAGTGATTATATCTATGAATCACTGATTAAGCACTCAAGTGAAACAGCTGAGCATCCCCAATGTACACAATCCTCTCTCCCCTGATGATTGCGATAACATCGAAATCATCACACACTTGTGTACCTCTTTTATCTTCAGAAACTTTCTCTTACATCACTTCCCCCACGTCGTTAGAATAATAACACTAAAAACCTTGATGAGTAAAACCTTGAGTCTCTCTGCGGTCATGAAATTTGTTTTTCCGGGATATCTTCAATCACTTAGAAGAATTAAGTTCATCAAGTTTACTCGCCATAAGTCAAACCTTGAGTTTCTCTGCGGTAATAACATTTGTCTTCCCGGGATATCTTCAATCACTTAGAAGAATTAGGTTCATCAAGTTTACTCGCTTTGTGTTTAGATGTGAGTCTCCTTCCCCCTTGCTGGTTTTGATACTTCAGAATCAGCAACTCATTGTAAGCCCGTATACTAGAAATTTGTTGAGAAGAACACTTGAACTCTTGTGGGAATCAACTTGTTGAAGAATATGAGCAAGTCTAATTGGGGATTAAATTTGACATTTCACTATCCCCCAATTAGTGCTCTCCCCTAAACCGACAATCTGTTTGATAAATTCTCAGATTAAGAAGAAGTCTTTAGATAGTTAAATGCAACTCGTCTTTAGTCTTCTAACATGTAGTAGAGAATGTAGAACCGACTGTAGACTCGACCTTCTTCAAGATTGTCCAGTTGGGGAATAGATAGTTAACATCTTCAACTCACCAAAACACAAGAACTTCACCAAAAAGCATCCCGATTAACTTACATCTTGCAAATCCCCTTAATTAAGATCCCTCCCAATCAAACAAGAACAGAAAGATGTTCATCAAGGAAATCAGCAATCAGCCCCCAGCGAACACACGAAATGGTAACACCAAGCAAACAATCACATCAAAAAAGAACAGAAGGTTGTTCGGAATCATCATGTTGATGTGCACGTGAAGCATTAACCGGAAGTACTTTGTCGATAAACTCGTTAGTTCGAGTGAAGATGTCAACTAACGGCTCTTAGAAGAACAACTCCATGTGAAAATGACCCGATGTTGGGAATTCTGTGAAGTATGAATTATGCTGAAATTACTGCTGAAGGATTCTGTTGAAGTAGTGTGGAATCTGCTGAAGATATAATTCTGCTGAAGTAGTGAAGCCGTATAGTTGGTTTCTACGGATATAGATATTCCGTATATTTATTAGTTTGTTAGGATTTGCATGAGCTATTTTAGGTAGTGATATGCATTTATTTTATATTATTGTTTATTTAGGGTTCCTTGTGTATAAAAGGAATGGTGGACTTTTGTATTAGAGAACTCAAGAGAAAAACATTCCAGGGAAACACCTTGAGAAAGAGTGAAAAAGATCCATAGAGGATCATTGTTTTATGAGAAAAACCTTGTTGATAACTTTGATTGTGTTTTTATTATTCTTCCACTGTGCATATTCAATCATTGTTATTATACCCTAGTTGAGTCCGAATCTTGGATTCTACAATTGGTTTAAGAGCGGGTGGCTCTCGATCTAGGGTTTATACAAGGTTGTTTACTATCGATGTGAAGCAGTTCTATGAGGTAATCGATACTATTTTTTTAGTCGATCATTAAATCTCGTCATTCTGATCGTATTCCTCTCGAATGGGATGGCAAAATCATTTATTTAAATTCGTATGCATTAATTGAAAATGGTCGGCGGATGCATGGAATTCAAGTAAGTGATTCTTTTATTCGTTTGATTAGTTCTTGGACTATTTATTGTCACGTGTTGCTATTAACCAGGTGATCATGTGGTCCCACGTTTCCTGCTTGTGTTTTGCTTTGTTTGATATTGCTTCTTGTTCTTAATTGTCATTGGTTCACTCAAGTCAAGATTTGTACTGATTTGGTGGGGTCATCCTTTATTCGATCATATTAAATACTGATTGTGTTCATGTGGGAGTATTGTGTACGTGGGACACATCACATTTGCATAAGGTTTTGTACTGATTTCAGTGTTTAATTGATCAGCGAATATTGTTTTTAAGGTCAAATATTGCAGCGCATGTAAGTAGTTGATTGGGTCCTTCGTAATTCCGGCTGCTGATACTCTCAGTATTATACATGTGGGACCAAATTACTTATTGACATTGGTTGAAGTGATCATATTGTCTACGTGGGTATTGTGAATTCATATCTTTGTTAATCAAGAGCAATCGTAACTGTTTATGTGGGGTTAACTTTTTGGCTTGTTACTGCTGAAGTTCACGTGGGATATCATATTTATTGTGGCATTGATTTGGGTTTGAATTTCAGAGTGCATGTGTACCGGTTTCTATTCGTTGACTGATATCTCATTCGAGTGTTTCTGCTGATTCGCATAAGATTTTCATTGGTCCCACTGTGATAACTTTTCTGACCAAGAATAACTAGTTATATTGAATTTGATTGGCCAAGGTGTTGCTTGTTCACGTGAATATAACTTTTCTAGTCTCGTGATGTTCTGGTCCCACGATTATCAAGTGATTCAGGTTATTGGTTCTCTCGTGGCATTTTAACTCTAGTGGCTCATTGGATCCTACTGATCATCTGATCTACTAATTGGATTTGTTTGCTACTGATCATATTATTGCTGCTATCATATAACTTTACTGCTGTTATCACATAAAATGGCAGAATTTGATAATAATAGGGATGATGGTGTGTTTCCTTATTTGATGAATGATGAGTACGAGGTCTGGGCTAAGAAGATGGAACACTGGATCATGAATAATGATATGAATATCTGGAAGGTGATCCAAAATGGCAACAACTTGAAAAGGACTGGAAGTGATCGCGATGGAAAACTCTTTATTCATCCTCCAACGACTGCAGATGAACACATTGCTGTACAAAGAGAGTCAAAGGCCAGAACTATCTTGCTTAAATCTATTCCTGCTGATCATGTAGCAGATTTTCGTTATATGGATGATGCAAGTCGTATATGGAATGCACTCAAAGAAAGGTATGGTGGAAAGGCTGAATTCAAGAAGATGAGCAAGGAAGCTTATGCTAAAGGTGCTGCTGAAGAATTTGCCAGTCCACAATTTACCTTAATGGGCATCTCTCAGGTACATAATTGTGTGTTTGGTTGTAGTGAACGATACAATGAACTTAAGGAAGCCTATGATATTTTGAAACCTAAATATAATGAATGCTATGTTGAAGTTGAAGCTTATAAACAGGCTTTAAAAACATTAGAAAGACAAAAAGTATGGTTTCAAAAAAATCAGATAGCTTATGAGGAAAAAATAAGAGGGCTACAAATTGATCTAGATTGTACTAAAATAGATTTAAAACGCACGAAAAAAGAAAAAGCTGATGTTATCTCTGAAAACCTAGTGCTAAAAGAGAAACTTGATGAGGAAATAGCTAGACATAAACAATGGTTAATATCTGGTAACAATCTAGCTAGAGAGATCTATAGTAGTCAATCTGAGACTTCTGCAATAGGTTTAGGGTTTAAAAAGTATGTAGGATTAGAAGCTAAGCATGATGGGCGTAAAACTACTCACGCAGGTTTAGATCATTATGTCAAAGAAGGTGAATTGCATGTTGTACCTGGACCTATTAGAGGTGAACATATGCCCACTGACCTTTCCATCACAGTTGACTTTGATGGATCACATCATTTATATGGCAAAAAGTCAAGTGACTTGCCAGACCTTAGTAGCAAAACTAATGACTCTGTCTCCTGTTCTGAAAGTGACAAGTCGTCAGACCTAAAGTCCACTGACTATGCCTCATGTGATTCAAGTGAAAAGTCTGACATACCTAGGCACACACCCATGACCACACCCAAGTCCAAAGTAGCTGATGCTGAGCCAAATTTTGCTGAGCCCAAAACAAACCCAGTTACTTATTCTGTTAAAAAGAATTTTGCCTCTAGTTCTGTTTCTGATAAGATTAAATGTAATAAACAAAGTTGTGTTAAGAATAAGTCTGTTAAGAAGAAATCTTATTTTGTGTGTGGTAGTAAACTCCATCTTATTAAAGACTGTGATTATCATGAGAAAAGGATGGATGTTTCCTATGACCAACAGACATCTAGACCGAAATGGACTAATGTTGCTAGTATTCCTCCATTTGTTCCCAAAGCTGCACATGTGAGAGCAGGTAAACCAGTTTCTACTGGCAAGCCAAAGGTGTATGCATCTGTTTCTGCTGATAGGCTTAATAGGCCTTTTCCAGTTCCCTCTGGTGAAGGATATTCTTCACCAGTTACTACTAGGTGGTGGAACAGTAATGCTAGACTTATGCCCTATATACCTACTAGTTCTTATTTTCAGTCATATACACCTTATGTATCTCATATGAATATGGCACATGGTGGAGTTAGAGTGGCAACTGCTGTTAAGCCCTCAACAGGTTATTCTTGGAAAACTCAAAGGAAAGGTTCATTATGGGTACCCAAGAAAAATAGTCTTTGTCAGGTGCATTGATTGAGGGGAGGCATAAGCCTAAGGGGAGGTTTCTTGTTGTATTTTTGTATTCTAACCATTTTTGCAGCTGTTGGATCCTCATAAGCCTAAGGGGAGGCTTAGTGTTTCTGCTGACACTACAACTGTCTTTGGTTTCTGCTGCTGCTTGATGGTATATTTTACATGTTTTGTTTATTTTTATTCTTTCTTTCTTTTGTTTGTTAAACCTCTAACCTGTCTGTGTTCAGTTTGTACTCTTTCTTGCTTGCAGGTTTTGGTGTTGGTTAATTACCACACAACTCATGGTTTTCATCTCACCATGTCTTTCTGACACAAGAGTTGACTAGCCCACATGATTAAGGCTTGTGGTAAAGGCTGCGGAAATCCATAAATGGTAATCAACTCACCATGATGATGACGGCATTCCATCAAAGAGTTGGCTAGTCCAAAAGCAAACGGTTTTTGGTAAAGACATCTCAATTCCGTTGATAGCTGTAATGGTTTGCTCAAAATCATAGGGTACTCAACTCACCCATGCTTCATTGCTGAGAGTTGAAATGGTCATCAATTCACCATGGTTGCTGCCCTATTGGGTGACCAAAGGATTGGCTAGTCCTGAGCAAACGGCTACAGGTAAAGACATATCAAATCCGTTTATGGTTGCTGATTTGCTAATAAATCAGATGGTTATCAGTGTACCATAGTTTTCGAACTTAAACATTTGGCTACTCCAGTAGTGATGGCTATTGGTAAAGAGACATCAAATCCATTATTTTCAATGATTCACCTCTCATAGGAGTTAACACACCTGGATTTGATGAGAATAGTATGAAACTAATATGTTTTGATGTACCTGTTGTCATTTGTTGCTGCAAAGATTTGGCATTTCAAAGTTTTGTCATCATAGAGATGTATTTGTTGTGGTTCTTTGCTGCTGTTGTTTGAAGTACAATCCTCTTGTTCTGAAGCGTTAAAGATCTATTAAGGAACTAGAACTTAACCTAGTCAAATTCCAATTTAGGGGAGGATTGTTGGGAATTCTGTGAAGTATGAATTATGCTGAAATTACTGCTGAAGGATTCTGTTGAAGTAGTGTGGAATTTGCTGAAGATATAATTCTGCTGAAGTGTGGAATCTACAAAGACCTGGAACTTTCATGTTTTGTCATCATCAAGGTGTCATTGTTTAGTGTTTTTGTTGCTGATGTTTGGTACAATCCTCTGACGTGTTGAAGATCTATCAAGAAACTGGAACTTAACCATGTCAAATTCCAGTTTAGGGGAGGATTGTTGGGAATTATGTGAAGTATGAATTATGCTGATGAAACTGCTGAAGGATTCTGCTAAAGTGTAGCTGGATTCTACTGACGACATGATTATGCTGAAGCTTTATTAGTTTATAGTTTGTTTCTGCGAAGATAGTATTCCATGTATTCTAGAATAGTTAGGATATGCATGAGCTTTATTAGAAAGTGATTGTGTATATCTTATTTAGTTTTATAGTTATACGGTTCTTGGAGAACAAGTTAGGGTTCCTTGTCTATAAAAGGAACACAATAGAATGAATGATGTAAGTGCTAAAAACAAAGTTTTAGTAATATAAAGATCCATAAAGGATCAACGAGTTCTTAGTTATCTGTGTTTATGCTTATATTTGATTTCCGCTAAAGAATATAAGTTGTGGAGATTATCTATTAGTTTTTTTGTGATTACATAGACAATACTAAAGATATGCGAGAGCTCTAGATCTATCAAGGTCTAACGTGTTTTAACACCCGATAAGAAGAAGCTCGGTTCTTACATGAGTTAGGAGCCGTATGACCATATATTCTCAGAAATCAATCAATCATGCAGTAAATTCACACTTCTTCTCCCCCTCAAGAATTGCACACGGAGATGCCATTCTTGATTAAACAAGTGATTATCATCTAAATGTATTCTATTCACACTTCTCCCCCGCAAAATTAGCACAGGATGTCGCCATCGTCATTATAGTTGAGCAAGCAGAATAAGAAAACAATCAACAGTAGCCCGGTTCACTTGATAATTGAAAGCGCCTGGAAAAAGTATGAAGCATGTTGATGAGAATGATCATTATAATAATATTTCTCTTCTTCAGAAGATAAAGCGCACTGAAGCGTACACTTTTCTTTTCTTTATAGAACGAGGCCTGAACTGTTGTGTTCAAACGTCATAAGAAGATTTCTCTTCTTTTAAAGATAATGCGCACTGAAACGTACACATTTCTTTTCTTTAGAGAACGAGGCATGAACTGATGTGTTCATACGTCATAATCTCTCTCTTTTCAACTCTCTTAGCAAAACATGTAATCATCCCCATTATCATTCTGTAGGCTCTTTGTCGTGACAGCTGATGGAGAAAACCCAATATGATGAATTTGACCCTGAAGTAAACTACCCCGAACTCGTGACTTAAACTTGCACATATGTAACAAAGAGCGGTGCCGATTTCCATTAGCATCTCTAAGTACTCTCTATGTACTCTATACTCTTCAACCAACCAACCATCAAGTATAAGACGTACATTACCTCTTGAAAATCCACAATTGAATGTGACACTGAGCACTACAACGTAACTCCTTAAAGTGATAGTTATTTTGTAGTGGTATGAGCCCAATTCCCCCAAGTGGTAAAAGAAAAGGTAAAAGACACCCAACAATAACTAGATTTCCAAGTCTTCGTTTTTGATAATAAGCTCGAACAAGGATCTTGAAGAATCTTCATCCAACCATCCCCGATACCTTCAGATACTAAGTACACTCACCCGTGATATTTCACTTCAAGCTCAAATAAATAATAGGTTATTAACTCCGTTGTCACATCTTCTTGGTTAAAAGCTCAAATCTAGCCTCCTTTGACATTTTAATTGAACTATGATAATGGTTTTCATCCCGACCGTGGTTTAGTGAGCATACCCCCGTAAAACCATGTAATAACCAAACTGCCAAGAAGACAACCTAAACACACACCCAATTCATGAAGTACACCCTTTTATCCCTTCTTCGAAGCAGAAACCGTAGCACCAGCATCAGAAAAGATCTCGAAATACACTTTCCTTTTCTTCAGGATGGTTCCATCAATACGGGATTTTACAATTCTATGGTTTAAACCGAAAAATAGTTTCTTTCGCGGGATTTTACAAAATTAAGACAAAACCGTAAACAATGTCAGCTTGAATGTGTTATGACAACATTGGTTTCAGTGAATATCTGTTTTAGGGGAAAATGCAGCGGTTCATCAACGGTTCATTATCCAACATCATCAACATCATCAACCATCCAATAAATACTTTGGTAAACACATCATTCACGCATTATGTCGGCTAAGCCGTGAATTTGTATCCTCCGTAAAATATTATCATGCCAAAAATACCGCTCATTATATCCAATAATTATTATCAAAGTATTGTGTGTCCAAAACTAAATTCGGATAACCACATTTGATAATACATGTATACGTATACAACTCATAGCCTAAACCATTCATTTGATATGTAACTTGAGCCCAATAATCAATTGTGTGACACACTTAATGAGGCCCATTAACGAATTCTAATTGGAATAGAGTCCAGCGTATTAAACGTTTAGTGAAACCCTGTCACATTGAAATTGCCTGATCCAACCTATCACACTTTATAACCGGGTATAAAAAGTGATACCCTAATAACAAGTAACAAATTTCTTAACCCTAAATCACTCTTCATCCGCCTCTCTCTTTCACTTGTGCAGAAAAACTAAACATTCTTAACCTAAACCAACCAAACCCTAGATATTCACTCTAATATCTGCCTCCATCTCATCAGTTAACAACACTTCAACAAATATTACTCCTTCATTAATGGTTTCTCAACTCGATCTCGCCATAGGGTTGGCTAGAGTGACAATAATAAAGCCACATGGATGGCTTTCAGCTTATGACGAGCCTCAAGACAAGGTAGGTATTTTTTTTCTTGTATCTGTTTGTTTTCGTTTCCTTGTAATTAAATCGAACAAAAGAATAATTTTGAAACACATTTATTTCACAAACTTTTCTTGATGGGTTTCGAACAGTGAGCATGTAAGATATAAACAAAACAACATTTGTTCAATGTTGGTATACGTGAATCACTCATAAGATCCTTATAGATCCATATATGAGACTCACAGATCTGAGAACATGAATTGTGGGGAGTTGATAATTTGTTTGGAACTTGTGGTTACAGCCTCGTTTCAATTAATCTTTCATATTCGAACATATTTTTGGACTGATGAAGGTTTGATACTGAGGTCGTGATGATTATGTGGTAAAACAGGTTTTTGTTGTCATAGGGTCAACATCTTTCATTTTGCATATTTCATTTTTCATTCAAAACATTTCAGTCAGACAAGTCGCTAATATTTTGACACTAAGTCGCTACTTGCTCAATAACAAGACGCTAGGTTTTTTATTTCAAGTCGCTGTCATAAATCGCTAACTTGTTAAAGAGCAAGTCGCCAGGTCAAGTTGCTAGATTTTGAGTCAAGTTGCTACTTGTTAAATAACAAGTAGCTAAGTTAAGTCACTACAATATTTTTCTTGGTACAAGTCTCTACTTCTTACTGTAAACAACTAACTTGTCATTAAAAAATCAAGTCGCTAAAAGGGTTTGACAAACACAAGTCGCTACATAGGGACAGCTAGACAACTCGCTAACTAGAAAAACTTGACCATTTTAATTTAACCGGCAACTTTATTCATTCAGCTTCAAAGTAACCCATAAAGTACTGCAAAAGAACATCATTTTTGACCTGTTTAAGACCAAGAACTTGACCAGATTTATACGACCCCGTTTACCCAACTCGCTAACAAGAAATGTTATGACCATTTTATCGACCAAGTAGCAAAACCCATAAAATACATAAAAAGCATGACTTTTAATCCATTTTGACCACTGTAATAACCAGTTGACCACAAGTTTATTTCACAGAAATTGGTAACACAAAAATAGTCACAATGGTACTGTTCGGACAAAAGATACAAAACAGATATTAGCAAACAATAGACCATTTGACAATTTAAAAACTGATATTACCAAAAAGGGATACACAAAACAAGTTCAAAAACTGATATCACAAATATGTAGGAAACAAATTTTTCCGACACAAAAAATGCAACAAAATCAGTTAAAACAAGTATTCGAGCCATAATAAATCATCAAAACACAACAACCTGGGCTCTGATGCCATTTGTAGGATCGATATATTTATTGTGTTGATGATTCGGGTGGTCTTGGATGATCAAAATACATGATAGCCATTTTAGAGAGAGAAAGTAGAGAGATGGTGTTCTTGGTAGAGACTTGGTTCAATAAAATGTAAAAGGTTAGATTCCCAAGCCACACCCCTTCCATGGATGGAAGGGGTATTTATACTTACAAACAATACGTCCTCCTATCGGACTGTGGATCAGGCATACAGTGGGTAAAGACCCGTCCTTCCTCCACGGTGTTGCACTACACTAAACTACGTTACTAATTAACTAATTAACTACTAAATAACGTAACTAATGATATGTCTACGAGCTAACTTAAGCTAGATAATATTTGGGGTGACCGACACTTTACTTATGGAATTTCCAATTCCTAACACATAGAAATCTTTGTACCTCGAAAGTTTATTTTCTTTTGAAATGCTCCCCCTCAATATGTGCTTCGAGATTCGAAAGCGTTTAGCACATATGAGAGAGCAGCCAGCAATTTTGAATCAAATCGATCATCATTTATTAGATTTCATAATTAAATCACAAGTTCTCCCCCGATCAAAAAACATCAAACCCTTTGAGATTTTGGATCCCAAGTGATTTAATAAGGTTTAGAAAACATGGGAGAAAATGTGGCCAGGTTTAAATACTCATCTTGTTTTTGGATAAATGCTCCTCCTCAATCATGTGCATCATATATTGAGATCGTTTGGCACATGGAGGCAGGAGTGCCTTTTGTGGAAAACTAGAAGGGGGGGTTGAATACTTTTACCAATTAAAAACTTCCTTTTAATTATTTAGATCGACTTATGTCAATCTATTTGGTTGTTTATGTTAGACGTTGATAGATAGATATATAAACGTATAATGAAAGATAAAGAGTAAGAAGCACATCACCACGACACAAGTTATTTATAGTGGTTCGGCTACAAGGACACCTTCCTTACCCTACTCCACTCCCCGAGTCACCTACTCGAGAGTTCGTAAGCACTACACCAACTCCTTATGGCGGAGAAGCCTTCACAACGTCGCTTAACCTTTTTCCGGTACAAAGCTAAATACCGAGTTCCTTCACACCAAGGCGAACCACACCTAACACAACGTCGCCTACCCTTTATACGGTGCTAGGCTAACCACCGAGTTCTTTCACACCAAGGAGAACTAATCCTATCACAACGTCGCCTACCCTTTATTAGGTATGAGGCTAAGCACCTAGTTCCATTACTATGGAGGAACTACTACCCTTCACAACACAACACCTAATATCAAGGAGATCAACTCCTTGTTACACCATCATCAAGGATATCACCATCCTTAGAAATAAATAAATACTTATGTGTATAACGATGCACCTCATCGATTATACGACCTAGGCATTCTTTCCAAATGCGAATTGATTTGATTCTTCGGCATCCTTCACTAATGCCTTTGACACAACGCTTGGCACCCTTCACTAATGCCTTCGGCTTGACACCTTTAGCATTCTTCACTAATGCTTTGACGCGGATGATGAGCATCTTTCACTAATGCTTTCATCTTGACACTTTCGGCATTCTTCACTAATGCCTTCAACCCAACATCTATGGAGAAAGGAAGAACTATCAACTAGAGAACCTTAGTTGTCTTGATGATGATGAAGCATGGCAACTCATGAACTTGAGCTTGCTCGTCTTCAAGAAGTGGTGATCTTGCCTTTAAGAGGAACCTAGAAGATCACACAAAAACAAAAGACAAACTACATATTAGATCTGAGGTTAGAGGGTTAGAATACTTGGGGAAGTATGTGTGTGAAGTCGTGATTAGAAAGGAAGAAATGGCTCTCTATTTATAGAGAAAATTCTCTACTATTCCCCGGATCCCACGGATCCCTTCCACTTGGGATCCGGCTAGCACAAAGCTAGGGATCCGTGGAACGCTCCTCTTTGCCCATGGGTAATTTTGGTTATGGGTCATGGGTCATGGGTCATGGGTTATGGGTTGATCCATGGTTTTCTTTCTAGATACAATGAACTTGGTTAAGTGGTATATATAAAACCGTGGGTTATGGGTCAATACCATTTGCTAGTTTTTACCCATTTAGTACATACTTGTTTTTACCCATTTTAGTATATACTTTTTTTACCCATTTTAGTATACTTAGTTTAAGTATATGCTAACCCAATATGTAAACACTAGTTGTTGTACATATGTATCTAAATCATAAAAACACTTATACTTGTTTTAGTGTTTTATGTGAAAACGTAAGTGTGTTAGGAAACTATTGACTCAAACTATTTACGTATTCTTTTTGTTTCATTAAAATGATTTTACGTTTGTTATCGACAAAACATTAGAAGATCGTAAAATATAAATAAACTTTTTTACCGGCTTATTTGTATTAACAATCTCCCCCTTTTTGTTGATGACAAAATATAAAATTATTTTAAGGAAAAGCTAAAATTCGTAAAAGTTTGAATTTGTAGTTTTTACTTTCTTCTCCCCCTTTTTGTCGAAACAAAAAGTGTTAAAAAAAACTAACACAATTTTTATAAGAAAAGGTATGTAAAAATGTAAAGAGAGCAAGTGACGGGAATGGTACTCGTCTTAACTCCCCCTTGACGAGTCCATCCCTTTGAAAGGGCGTCAAGGTCATGACGTAAGATAAACTAATTGTGTTTGCAATTAAGTTTGCAAATGGTTAGTCTAAGTGACGAAAACGTGCTCCCCCTTGAAGATTACAAAGTTGCAATGGGGTGTCATGAAGTATAGTCCAAAATCAGATTAAGTTGCAAATGTTTTTGCAATTTCGTTTGACACAAAGCTCCCCCTAGCTTTATGGTGTCAAAATCTTCATATGTATTTTGAAAATCTACAAAGTGAAGGTTAGAAAACAAGAGTATAGTGCATAATATCCTGCAAAATATCTAGACGGATCCCTCCAAGAAGGGAACTTGAGTTTTATTTGCAGGATATTATGAAATGTATCCTCCAAAATATCTAGACGGTCTTCATATGTATTTTGAATATCCTTGATTAAACATGAAATGTATCTCATTTCGTACTTCTTGAACAAGTCCTTGAGTGTTTAGACAATTTGGACAATTATTGTCTTGGTTTGAACCCGGAGGGAAATGGATATTTTAAGGGGGCTCAATGTGTGTTTGCGGGTCTTCATTTAGAGAAGTAGGAAGAGGTTCTAAAAATGAGGGTGGTAATGGAACTTCTTCCACATGATCAAGGGTGTTCCTTGTCTCCCATGATGGGCTAGTTGGTGTTGTAGGTGGTTCCCGATTCAATGAAAAGGTTGGTGAATGGGAGGTTCTTGGTGGTGAATGGAACAATGAATAGATGTTTGGGTGAGGGAGAGGCTCATTCAAGGAGTGTAGTCCATGCTCAATGAATGATGGTTTTGATGGCTTGCTAGAACTAGCCATGTTTGGTTTAGAACTAGATGATCCTTTTTCTAGTTCAAAAGGTTTGATGCTAATCCTTGCGGTTCTCTTAGCTTTTGTTGGATGGGTTTGATGAGGTGGGATTCTAGTGTCATTATCTCTAATGGGAGATGTTTCGGTTGATGAAATTTCATGGATCATTTGACCCTTTCTTTTGGATGATCCTATGTTTGAAGAGTTGTTGCTAAGAGCCTTAGTCATGATGATGAAGATGCTAATGTGAGCTCTAATTGCTGATTTTTGAAAGGTAATTGAGGATAATGCCATAAACCTAAGGTTGTTTGGTTTATAAAGGATAATTTGAATTTGGAAATTAAATTCTTGGCCACTTAGAGGACTAAACATGCTCTTGAGGTTTTGATCAGCTCTAGGAGCACAATTAATGTATGCTAAAAGTGGTTAGAGAACCAAAAGGTGACATGAATTTGAATATAAGAGCTGATTTATGCTTTCTGCATCTACGGATCCCGCGGATCCCTCACAGCAAGGATCCGCCTGGTTAAAGACCAGGAATCTGGCTATCAGACAGGGTTTTGGTGAAATCATTATGCTTTTGTAAGGTTTATTATTAATGGATTTTGAGGTTTTGACTTAATTTTGAAGTCTTTAGCTGTAGGATATCTCAAATCTTCAACCATAACAAGTAATGGTGCTTAATGATGGTTTTGGCCAAGAAAATTGACCTTGGGTAGTCTAACTATATGTTTGACAAGGATTCTATTTAATTTGATGTGGAGAGATGGTGATAACAAGTCCTAGAAGTCAGATAATGTCCTAAGAGGAATTTACTAAAAAATTTAAAAATAAAAAGAAATGAAAAACTAATTTTTGAGCCTAATTTTGAGTCAAAGATGATTGAGATCAATTTGCTAAAATTGAAAGATAGACCTAACTGAGTGTTATCAAACATGATAGATAATGCGTGAGTGTTGGAGCGGAATTATGGTGAGTTTTGACTAGTTGATAAATCAAAAATATTTCGAAACTATATCCTAGATAAGCCATGGATGAGAGTGAGGTTTTAAGCTATTTGAGAAAGACTTAGTTGGTTCTAGTATTTTATGTTTGACTTGTTTGAGGTGATCTAGTAGACTATTTTGATGTAGCCAAATCTGTATTGCATATCAGATACCACGGATCCCGCGGTTCCCTTATGGGAGGGATCCGGCTAGTTCAAAAGCTGGGATCCGCCAACTGTAGATCAGAGAGCTTTCAGGAAATGTGCAACTTCGCACTTTATAGTAAATGCTTTTCCTAGTTGTTTCTATGGGGACTAAATGCAATAACACAACTAAAATTCCTAGAATGAGTGACGACGACTACTCAAGGGGTCGTAAAATATCATTTTCCAAATACCTAAGTTAGGATTGTTTAGTGCCAAGATATGGCAATACCTACATACTACGAGCATAGTTTAAAGTGTTTACAAACCATTGTTTGAAATTTTTCATCAAACACTAGAGTCCTAAGACCTTACCTTTCTTTTCCTCCTTCACTTCTTCACCCGTCCTCCACTCTTTATCAAACTATCTTCACTTCTTCTTCTTCAAGAAATTCGCGAAGCATTTGAAGATTCCTTTGGTTTGTTGCCATTCGGGTGATTCATTAGGGATGTTTGGTAATTGGTTAATGTAGTCCAAGGGGTCAAGATCGATATTTTTGAGTGGGTTGCTACTACTCCCTTCACCTTCTCCTTGCCTCTCCCTTTCGTCCAAGGAATCCGTGGGTGGGTGTGGCCTCTTGCCTTCCACCATAAACCTTGTTGTTCTACCCTCGGTTAATGGTACCATAACCTTATTGCAAAATATGTGATCCAAAGATTGTGGGGAAGGGTCTAATGCAAAGATAAATTTGGCAAGACGGGTTAGAAGCATTGCATATGGAAGCACCATCTTGTCCATGCTTCTTACACTTGCCATTCTCTTGACCATGTAGTAGGCAATGTTGAAGCGAGTTTCGGTCACTAGACAATAGATCATGAAGCTTAGACATGCGTTGGGTGATCCTTGTTTCCTACTAGACACACCACATTCTCCCTAATCACATCTTCCCATTTTCTATACAACGGGTACATCTCCGAGAGCTCCATTTGGAAAGGATCCCTATAGATCACTTTCGACTTCCTAGTAACCCTTGATGGGGATGCTCTTCGGAAAAACAGGGTGTCTCTTACCGTGGTTGCTTCCGGGATTGTTGCGTGATAAATGTCTTGATGATCAACCATTGTGTGTAGTTGTTCCAAAGACCATTCATTGGAGTACATACAAACAACTTGATACGGAACCCCTATAATTCTTCCAAACTCTATAAGTGAAAGACTAAACTCTCGCTCATTGATGGTGAATTCAATTGAGATGGACCCATCATCATTTCTAATTATACCCATTGTCTTGTAGAATTCAAGCACAAAGACCGGGCAAATTTGCTCGTTTATATCCAATAAACAATCAAACCCAATAGTTCCAAATACTTCCCTTATGTCGGTATTTGCAAGAAATGATGGTTCAACAACTCTACCATCGTGAAAGAGTCTCCTTTCAAGCAACTTAAAGGCTTTCCTATCATCCGGACTTAATCCATCTTTCCTATGATACATGGGTATGTAGTGGGCGGTGTCTTGGTAATCTTGTTGCTTGTTGCTTGGCATGATTGTTCCTAAACAATACAACCACAATGTGGTGTTAATTGTGAATAGTAACCTAGAAGGTTTGATCACAATTTTGCTCAATTCATTTTTATTGAATTCAAGAAATGAGTTTAATTTGTATTAACAATGTTAATTCTTTGATTTGGGTTATCTTAGAAAACAATGTGGTAACAAATTATGACAAACCCATTTGAACCCAACCTCTAAAATGAAGAACTTGTAATCCTAGTAATCAAAGAATGAAATCAACAATATAGTGAAGATTATACTTACACAAGTGATTGTTATGCTTGAGAGATATGATCAAGTTGCTCCTGTGAACAGTAGTTTGGTTTTTGTTCGTGAGTCTTTAAGGGGAAAGTAGTTTGTGGAACATCCACAGTAATCATTCTTTCATTTAAGTTGTCTTCTGTTGCGCGGATCCCGCGGATCCCTCTCATTTGGGATCCGGCTAGTGTAAGTCCAGGGATCTGGCATGACAGCAAAAATCAGCACAAGCATTCCTTGATACCTTTGGTTTGGGAGTTCTAAAGCGCCTAGAGTTTTGATGTTTTAGGTTCTAAAACTTGTGGTTGATGTTTTGACGATGTTAAGCTAATCTTATTTGACGTAGTTTCCTTTTAAAGAGTTGGTCATGTAGTCTATACAAATAAGTCGGAGAATACTAATTTGATAATGACTATAATTTGAATAACTACTAGAACAATAACTAATAAATCATGCAACTAAGATTTTAATAATAACAATAAAGGTAAGTAATTAAAGATCATACCTTTGCCAAATATTCTTTGTAAGAAAATAAGTATTTAGATGTTTTGTGATCTTCTTGGAATCTCCAGATTTATGTTGTACGAATACTAAACATTCTTTTTGCGAAAAGAAATATTTAGATAAATTCTTTATGATCTTCTTGGTAACTCCAAGTCCAAGTATGGATAATGCTTAAGAAAAAAAATGTTAGAGCATTCTATCATTGTCTAACAATAAACAATATAATGATTTTTAAAATATGATAAAAATAATCCTTCTTTGTAGTTTTCAAACATACATGGATCGTATCAAGTTTTTAAGGTACAACATACTCTAAGAAACTTGGTAACGAAGCTCTGATACCAATTGTGGAAAACTATAAGGGGGGGGGGTTGAATAGTTTTACCAATTAAAAACTTCCTTTTAATTATTTAGATCGACTTATGTCAATCTATTTGGTTGTTTATGTTGGACGTTGATAGATAGATATATAAACGTATAATGAAAGATAAAGAGTAAGAAGCACATCACCACGACACAGGTTATTTATAGTGGTTCGGCTACAAGGACACCTTCCTTGCCCTACTCCACTCCCCGAGTCACTTACTCGAGAGTTATTAAGCACTACACCAACTCCTTATGGCGGAGAAGCCTTCACAACGTCGATTAACCTTTTTCCGGTACAAAGCTCAATACCGAGGTCCTTCACACCAAGGCGAACCACACCTATCACAACGTCGCCTACCCTTTATACGGTGCTAGGCTAAGCACCTAGTTCCATTACTATGGAGGAACTACTACCCTTCACAACACAAAACCTAATATCAAGGAGATCAACTCCTTGTTAAACCATCATCAAGGATATCACCATCCTTGGAAATAAATAAATACTTATGTGTATAACGATGCACCTCATCAATTATACGACCTAGGCATTCTTTCCAAATGCGACTTGATTTGATTCTTCGACATCCTTCACTAGTGCCTTTGACACAACGCTTGGCACCCTTCACTAATGCCTTCGTCTTGACACCTTTAGCATTCTTCACTAATGCTTTGACACGGATGATGAGCATCTTTCACTAATTCTTTCATCTTGACACTTTCGGCATTCTTCACTAATGCCTTCAACCCAACATCTATGGAGAAAGGAAGAACTATCAACAAGAGAACCTTAGTTGTCTTGATGATGACGAAGCATGGCAACTCATGAACTTGAGCTTGCTCGTCTTCAAGAAGTGGTGATCTTGCCTTTAAGAGGAACCTAGAAGATCACAAAAAAACAAAAGACAAACTACATAGATCACTTAGATCTGAGGTTAGAAGGTTAGAATACTTGGGGAAGTATGTGTGTGAAGTCATGATTAGAAAGGAAGAAATGGCTCTCTATTATATAGAAAATTCTCTACTGTTCCCCGGATCCCACGGATCCCTTCCACTTGGGATCCGGCTAGCACAAAGCTAGGGATCCGTGGAACGCTCCTCTTTGCCCATGGGTAATTTTGGTTATGGGTCATGGGTCATGGGTCATGGGTCATGGGTCATGGGTTATGGGTTGATCCATGGTTTTCTTTCTAGATACAATGAACTTGGTTAAGTGGTATATATAAAACCATGGGTTATGGGTCAATACCATTTGCTAGTTTTTACCCATTTAGTACATACTTGTTTTTACCCATTTTAGTATATACTTGTTTTTACCCATTTTAGTATACTTAGTTTAAGTATATGCTAACCCAATATGTAAACACTAGTTGTTGTACATATTTATCTAAATCATAAAAACACTTATACTTGTTTCAGTGTTTTATGTGAAAACGTAAGTGTGTTAGGAAACTATTGACTCAAACTATTTACGTATTCTTTTTGTTTCATTAAAATAATTTTACGTTTGTTATCGACAAAACATTAGAAGATCGTAAAATATAAATAAACGTTTTTACCGGCTTATTTGTATTAACACCTTTAAAGGACTAAAACCAATTCCATTTAACAGATAAGAGATTTAAATCACTATCTCTTCCCCGATCAAAAATTTCAAACCTCTTGAGATTTGTGAACCCAATTGATTTAAATTATTTTGAAAATTTTAGGGGAAAGACGTGGCCTGATTTATTTTTGAAAAATGACAGATAAGGATCAATTTTTACACGTTAAAGATTTTTAGTGTCAGGTATGATAGTTTTAAGATATCTTTAAGTAAAATAAAATAATTTGACTATAAAAAAAGAACAGAAAAATTTTATTTTGAAAGATCTTTGAGTTTTAAATAAAATCATACCATGAAATAACATTAAATCCTTAGATCACCACTTTATGTTGTACAAAACAGACTTTTATGAAGAAATATCGTTTGAAAATATTTTAATTGAAATTACTCACCCCCTCAATCAATGACCGTAATCGTTGATTGAGTGACTTATGTTTAAAATGATGTCCGGTTGATTTCCAAAATTTTAGTTCAATTTATTTTCAAAGCAATATTTTTCCCATTTTCAAAACAATATTTTCAAATAGGGTAAGATGGTTAATTACCGGATTTGTACACATGGGCCTAGTGGATCTTATTTCTTTTGGGCCGCGAGATTTGGGTTTGAGAATTATAAAATCACTTATTCTTAGATTTAAAATGTCCGGATTTGGGTTTGATTTTTTGGGCCGCGAAATTTCTTTTTTTTTGGGAGGCTAGATGTGAGATTTGGGTTTGAGATTTTCGTTGAAAGCTTAGATTTTGTTGCAATAGCATTTTATTCTTGATCGTGTATGAGTTATTTGAGTGATTGGATGGGATAAATGATTTCAATGGACCATGTGATAAGTAGTGTTAATTTTGGAACGGGTTATGTGGTAACTTTTGGGCCTCGGTTTTAATCGTTTATATCGGATATTCGCAAACTCATGCTCTTAATGATGATTAATGTTGTGAAATGGGCGTTATAATTCGGATATACTACATGAGTTTGTGCCAAGTCTTTGGAAAACCTAAATTTTAAGAAATTAATTCCGGATGAGTTTTTAATATCAGATGTGCTAATTTTTACGTGGACTTAAGTTGGATCCGGTGTAAGTTTCGTATGACAATGAGAATTGTGATAATGAGTTTTGATGGTATGAGGTTTTTGAGACTTCTTGAATTAAGAAGTTTGACATGATGAGATTTGGTGTGTGATGAGATTTGATGGTGAGATTTGCAGTGTGATTGATACTTTGGGGTATACATCTCCACGAAGGATATTACGTCACCGATTGAATTGATGATTGGACAATGTTGACTATGGGGTTGTTTGGACGATATTTCTTATTTAGATTTGCAGTGAGTTTTTCCGGGCACGTTTACTTACTTCATCTTCTTACTTTCTACCCTTCCGCGAAGATGACTTGTTTGAGCTTTTATAGAGTGTGATAAAGACTTCACAAGGATTAGTACAAGCTTAAGTAACAAATCTGGGGAATTCAACTTCATGTTCAAACCTGGTATATCGGGTTTACTTCACCTAGTGGTCATAGCAATAGCTTTCAGAATATGTGGAGGATGTGCTTACCAAAGTAGTTAATGGTTGAGATGTGATCAGCAATTCCCATAGAATATTCGATGCCACAGAATGTCAATGATACTTCATAGTCAGAGCAAAATATTTCAAGAATCTTCGGTGTTACTCATGATATTTCAAGATGTTTGCTTATGACAAGAACTTCTCGTGCAGATGGTCGTACACTTTAATGATGCTTCCGGAAGTTCGAAACCATCATGTGGGAGAAATGTGTACTTTGATGTTTTATGGTTAACCTCCAGGGAAAAGGTATTTATACTACTTGACTCAGTATGGTTTGTGAAGTTGTCTACATATGGGTAAAGAATTGTTGATGATATTGTTGATGATGGAGAATGAACCGTTGAAGAACCGCTGCATGTTCCCCTAAAACTGATATTCACCGAAACCAAAGTCGTGATAAAACATTCAAGATAACATTATTTACGGTTTTGTCTTGATTTTGTAAAATCACGCGAAATAATCTATTTCTCGATTTAAATCATAGATTTGTAAAATCCCGTGACAATGGAAACGTCCTGGTAATAGTAAAGTGAAATTCTGGATCTACCTTACGGTTTATTCTTGGTTTTGTAAAATCCCGCGAAAGAAACTTTTTCTCGGTTTAAACCATAGAATTGTAAAATACCGTAATGATGGAACCATCCTTGAAAAAGGAAAGTGTATTTCGAGATCTTATCTGATGCTGGTGCTACGGTTTCTGCTTCGAAGAAGGGATAAAAGGGTGTACTTCATGAATTGGGTGTTTGTTTGGATTGTCTTCATGGCAGTTTGGTGATTACATGGTTTTACGGGGTAATATGTGTTTGACCAAGGTCGGGATAAAACCATTATCAAAGTTCATTTAAAACGTCAATGGAGGCTAGAGCTGAACTTTTAATCCATAAAATGTGACAACGGCATTAATTCATTATTATTTATTTGAGGTTGAAGTGAAATTTCATGAGCGAGTGTACTTAGTATCTGAAGGTATCGGGGATGGTTGGATGAAGATTCTTCGAGATCCTTGTTCAAGCTTTTAACATTTTCAAATACGAAGACTTGGAAATCTAGTTATTTTCGGGTGATTTTTCTTTTTCTTTTTACCACTACAAAATAACTATCACTTTAAGGAGTTACGTTGTAGTGCTCAGTGTCACATTGAATTGTGGATTTTCAAGAGGTGATGTACATCTTATACTTGATGGTTGGTTGGTTGAAGAGTATAGTGTACTTAGAGATTCAAAGGGGAATGAATTCTTGACACCGCTCTTTGTTACATATGTGCAAGTTTAAGTCACGAGTTCGGGTTAGTTTACAAACAGATTGTCGGTTTAGGGGAGAGCACTAATTGGGGGAGACTGAAATGTAAGATTTAATCCCCAATTAGACTTGCTCACACTGTCCTTCATCAAGTTGATTCTCACAAATACATTTGAGCTAATGGTATTCTTCTCAAGAGATTTCAAGTATAAGGGCTTACAATGTGTTGCTAATTCTAAAGTGTCAAAACCGGCAAGGGCGATGGAGACACGCATCTAAACGCGAGTAAATTTGATGAACTTAATAATTCTAAGTGATTGAAGATATCCCGAGAAGACAAATGTCATTACCGCATAGAAACTCAAGGTTCGACTCATGGCGTTTAGTGTACTTATTCCAACTATGTGGGGGAAGAGACGGAAGAGTTAGTTTCTGGTGATAAAAGTGGTACACAAGTGTGTGATGATTTTGATGTTATCGCAATCATCAGGGGAGAGAGATTGTGTACGTTGGGGACACTCGGCTGTTTCACTTGAGAGCTTAATCAGTGATTCAGTGATAATTACTTATTCCGGAGTTGATATCCGCAGAGATAATTAGTGATTCAGCATGCTACTTCAATGTTATCGGTTATTCTTTGTTTAGGCATTTGGGTACTTCGGGTTCTTGAGCTTCATACACTATCATCAAGGGAGAGAAAAGTATACATCGGAGTTATTCTTTGGCTATCAGACTTAATTTGCTACTTCAATGGTATAAGTTTCTCTGTCTTCAAGTATATGTGTATTCGGGTTCGTAAGCTCTATTCTAAGAGACTGACTGCATCAATTCATCTACTTGAGGGAAGTGGTCTCTTGACAACTTTTTGGTATGGATCACTTCACACTTCAGTAGAAAAGGAATTTGAGAAGATTATTTAAATGTGGGATGATACGTTGCTGTTCTTCAACCTTGATGACATAACCCCGAACGGAGAATCGATGATCGTTCTTAAAAGGAGCACCGATATTCATGATAATGGTGTGCTTCCTTGTGCACCTGGCTAAGGCAAACTTGAAATAGAGCTTCGAATCTGCTCAACAAAAGGATTTTTGGTTTGGGGGGAAGCTACCAAAGTCTCACTTTCAGATGGTTTAATTTCTTTCTTCAATACAAGAGCCTCGGAAGCTTTGGTAGTGAATGTTTAAGAAATGATGAATTCTATCTTCTACAACGGGGCTTCTCGATATCCTTATCTCGGTACTCGTATCATCATCTTCTTAGACTATATCATCTAATCTATCTGTAAATAATTATTAAAAACCAAAATACAAAATTATAAAACCAACAAAAACAAAATAGAAAAATATAAAACCATATAAAATCCATAAAAATCAAAAAAATTGAAAAACACCAAAAATAAGTTTTCTCAAGACATGTCTTGTAAAACCCTAAAAATCGTAAACACGTTAAATGACTATTTTGCCCATTCAGCATAATAATTAAAGAACCCATAAAATAAATCAAGCTTGTTAAATACGTTAAATACTTAAATTAAAAAGGAATTACATGGGACATTGATAATAAATTTTACACTTATGCTACAAAAGGAATATAGCACAACATTAAGTTAAATGGACTATACCATTTACATGTACTAGAGGATTTAATTAAATGTAACAAGTATTTTTGGTAAATAAATAAAAGTTTGATTTTGGTTTTAATTTCCCTAATTTGGGCTGAATATCCCTCCCCCTCAATCCCTATGATCACGTTTTATTTACCAACTATTTTTCTCATTCCATAAACACTCCTAAACCCTAATTTAAAGTATATGACGGCAAACTCTTGGCTTCTCCATTTTCTGTCGACAATAGGTGGCGCAAAATGGAGATTCGTGATCTCGTGGAGTGGTCGTGATCAAGGTTGGTTCAAGAGGTGTTGTCATGGGTCTTGTTTTGATCATGGTCGTGGGTCTCTAGGGCTAAGAGAGGCTTTGGTTTGCTTTGTCTCAATCCTTGTTTTCTTCATCACTTACATGCTACCAAGGTAATCCTTATGACCTTCTTCTCGTCTCGTTACTCCTATTTGTTACTTGAATATGGTCGTGGGTTTTTACCCTCCATGCGCATGATTTTATACAATTTAAAACACCACAAATAATGATACGTTAAACCTTGTCACATGAATTAATGATATATCACATAAAAATCATGGAATGGGTCATATATGTGTGTCGAATAAGAGTACAAGAAATAACTTGGCATGAACCTGATTTAAAACACACGACATGAGCTTTCTTTTTGTTATTATCAAGCTTGAGTGAGATTTTAAAACACATGTATCTGGGTAGTATTATTTGGGTCGAATGGTACAAGGTTTAGAGGTTCGTTTTGATGTTTTAATTGGGCGTATAAAATCTGTTTTGGGGAGGGGTGGCTCGACAATAAAATGGATCACCCAAGGGTCACATAAGCTTGTACAAATCGAGTTCTAATGGTTAAACAACATGAATAGAAAACATGACCTTGAACTAGGCTCATTTGTATGTGGTTAAATATACGATTTATATAATTAAAGGTTAGTTTTGGAATCAATGAAACTTGAAGGTTTGATATGTTAATGTGATAATTAAAAGGGCTAAATGAGTTGTAAGATATAGGATTTCACAAACACACTAAACCATAATCATATGAGGCGTTCAAGTATGTTTAGAGAGAGAAAGTTCTAGAGAGATAAAGGGAAGAGAGTTGGGAACTATGTGAAACAAAGAAAAATGGTATTGAAGCTCCAACCCTCTACCTTGGGAGGTAGAGGGTATTTATAGTGTCTTACAAATAAACGCCACCTACGGGCTGTGGATCAGGCATACAGTGGGTAAAGACCCGTCCGTCCTCCACGATGTTACTTAACAAACTTCTTACTAACATAACTTGACTACGACTACGAGCTTTCTATCGAATACATATACTTGAGGTGACCGACTCTTTAACAACTAAATTTTCTAATTCCTAACAATCTCCCCCTAAGGGAGGTCACCTCAATTTACAATGAATACAAACAGATATTACATTAGATTGTTCTAGGATACTTGATTTAGTTCCTTGCTCAGTAGCACGTAGTCATTGATTCTTGATGATTTGCATGTTTGGATAATTTCGAGGGGAGGACTTTAACTGATCCACGTAATGATGAGTTTTGAGCCAGCATTGAGATCATCAGCTAACATGAATCTCTGACTCTTCCATTGTGGTGTTGGTATTATTTGATGTTGTGACATTTGGACCGACATGCTCACATTCTGGATCATGATATATTCTCATCAGAGTAGCGGAAGCTTTTACTGGATCATGATATTTGCAGCAGCATAGCAGAAGCATAGAGAGAAAGTATCAGAGTCGTTGAAGCACTTATCATGATTTCTTTTGAGATGAATGTGTAGTGTGAGCATGCGGCTCTGGATTGACCGCTTCATTATGATCAGCTGCAAACGTCGGGTGTACCTGCATACAACAGTTAGCAATAAAGTGCACGAAAGTGTCTTTGATCACTTTCGTTGAATTGAGACACACGGCCCACGGTTCCCCGCTTGATCATACTAGTACGTACCTGTGGATCAGTATAATTCTGAAGAAATTCCTTGACAGGGTTTCGCAGCTGCTCTAGCTGTTCTCAAACCGGAACGTCTCAAAGAAGACAACACGGAGTGAGTGAACCAGCGAATTGAGATTCCTTGATTGATGAAAAGAGATTTGAAAAACAATCGTGTATCACTCAATAGAAATTGTTTTAGCAATACAACGAAGGTTTTAATGAAAATCAATTATCAATCATAAACACATTTTATTTTGAAATATGAGTACACAGACGATGTGCTAAAGAAAAGAGTTTTTAAGCACAATGACTGGTTTTTCAAAGGTATCCGTCAATCCATAACCTGAACCAGGATTGATTCAAAAGATTGAATCGCCCCATTGTTTTTGTTCAGTTGTCACATGGTTGATCTAATGGATAGATCTCACATGCCACCCACCAGGAGCTTGTTTGATGTGGCTCCAGAAGGCTTTCCATCTTCATTGTGAATATGATTGCATATCAGTCAGATGTTCTGGCAATACCACAAGAATAATGCGTAGGACTCAAAAGATATAATCTCTCTTTCTACATTGTGTGAAACAGAGAGTCTTCATTGACAGTGTCCTAAAGAGATGTATTTGATGATCTCGTGGCTCTAGACTCAATTGTGCATGATTTGGTTCCTATGCCGGAGACTAGGGAGAGGGTCTCCTTCTTCAATATCAACAAACTCTAAGAGAAAGTTGATAGATAATGTCGGTTCCCTGTGAGAATGAAACAAGTCCTTTTAAGAGGAACTAGAGTGGTTTGGGAAGTTGTAGTGCAGAGCGTCACTGGGTCCATGACATCTTGTCTTCAATACCAGTGTTACCTTAGTAACCACAGTAGCATATGAATTGAACCCGGTATCTGCCCTAAGGTTGAATTATCAGAGGGCTATTTATTTTCACCCTTTTCACATTCAATTCTTTTTCATTCTTCAACCCCTTCTGCTTACCGAGACTTCATAACTAGAACCTTGTTGGGTTTATTCCAGTACTAGATCTGTCTCAGTCCGCACTCTTCCCATATCTCACATTTCTCCTTTTTTTCATCATACCTAAGGACTTCTACACTATCTAGCGGATTGTCCCTGGGTAGATCCCTCCGGTTCTGGCGGATCATGGGAACAAATACCTAACCTTATCATCCTTATATCACCATACATAAAGTAAAGTTGGTCGGTCTATTTGGTATTGTTCATCTGCCATTGGAACCAATTGAAAACCATTTTAAAATCATTCCAGATACTTGTGATATATTATCAAAGCATTTTGTACCAGAATTGTTTTTGATATTTTTAGAACAAGAGCTCCCCCTCAACATGTGCATCAATCATCATTTTATAATAGAAATAATTTTCATCTTTGAGGGGTTGGCTTGCATCTAAGAGTAGTTATTTAAAGAATGTGGTTTTCAAAATAGTTGCTCCCCCTCAATATGTGCATAGAAATTTGAAAATGTTTTGCACATATTAGGAAAAGACTGCACATTGAAATAAATTGATCACGTTTCAAATCTTTGTGGTTTAAGATAGATGCTCCCCCTCAACATGTGCATGGAAAATTTGAAATCGTTTGGCACATGTGGGAAGGAGAGCTTGTACATCCTTATAAAACCATGTATCGAATTATCAGTTTAAATCACAAATTCTCCCCCGATCACATTTTTCAACTCCTTTGAGAGTTGTGATCTCTATTGATTTAAATTCAATTTTGGAAGCTTTTTGAGGAGAATAGTGACTTGCTTTTGAAAAAAAACTTTTTAACTGATATGGATCAGATTTTCAGACTTTAAAGTCCATTTATTAAACATGCAAGATTGTCTTTTGAAAACATAACATTTAGCAAAGGTTTTGAATGAACTGTATAAAACATTATTCTTTTTGATTTTTCAACAATACACCTTGCTCATTTACGTGCCAATTGTTTAAAAAGAGACCTTTCAAAATAACCTTTTTAATTCGATTAAAATCATTCTCCCCCTCAATCAATGACACCAGTTGTTGATTGAGAGATAGAGATTTTGACAGATGATAAGCACTAATGATTTACACGAATAATAGGGTACGAGGTGTTTTCAAAGCAATTTAGTTTTCATTAGATGGCAAATATTTTTCAAAAGAATCATTAAACGGAAAAATATTTGGAGAGAGAAACATTTGTCTTTTTGATGAAAAACATTTGTTTTAAGAATCAGAGCATGAGATTTGAAAAATAAGATAAAGCATGACTCTTTACTTTTAAAATGGGTTACTGCCTGACAGTAAACTTCCATTTTTCTCCGCCTCATTTTTTTATTTTTTATTTTTTTATTTTTATTTTTTTTGAACAAAAAGTATGTACATTCGAAGAACATCTAAAGACCCGTGACATTCTTTGAATGTCAACACAAAGTCCGTAGATGATACCGAATAAGGAAAAACATGACAAAATAACAATATTTTTTTTTTTGGAAATTTTCAAGATTTTTCAAATTTTTATGGATCTTAGAGAATTTTATATTTTTATATTTTCTTTTGAGGGTTTTTAAATTTTGTATTTTGCTTTTTGAATAAATATATACAAGAGATAGATGAATAAAGACCTTTACTCCTCGTCTTCCTCTTGAAGACGCTTGAGTGTTTCCGGTTGTAGACTCTTTAGACCAAGACGTAGAAGGATAAACTCAAAACGTTCTCTAGGAAGAGCTTTCGTGAAGATGTCTGCTAATTGGTATTCAGTCCTCACAAAATAGAGTTCCACCACACCTTTTTCCACTTGTTCCCTGATGAAATGATGTCGAATGTCGATATGCTTTGCTCTTGAGTGTTGTACGTTGCTGCATGAGAGAGCAATAGCACTTTTATTATCACAGTACAGAGGGATTTTGTTGAATTCAAAGCCATAGTCGGTTAATTTAGATCTCATCCATAGGATTTGAGCACAACAGGATGACATGGCTATGTATTCAGCCTCTGTAGAGGAAATAGAAGTACTCATTTGCTTCTTTGAAGACCAGCTCACAAGCTTATCACCCAAAAACTGAGCACCTCCAGACGTACTTCGACGAGTATCTTGACACCCTGCATGATCTGCATCTGCATATGTTGTTAGTGACATACCGGTGTCCTACGGATACCAAAGTCCCATGTTGATGGTTCCTTGGAGATACCGAAAGACCCGTTTAACTGCTTCAAGGTGCTTTTTGGTAGGCTTAGCCTGATAACTAGCACACATGCAAACAGCGAACAAGATGTCTGGTCTACTGGCTGTGAGGTACATCAGGGATCCAATCAAACTATGATATTTCATTTGGTGTACCATGATCCCTGAGTGGTCCTCATCCAGTTTAGTACGCTCAATCATGGGAGTGTCAACAGGGTCACTAGAATCAAATCCAAATTTCTTTAAAATCTCATTTGCATATTTAGATTGATTTATAAAATGCCTCCTGGACTTTGTGAAATTTGTAATCCCAAGAAAAATGACATTTGTCCCATCATTGACATTTGAAATTTGGAACCCATTTCATTCGAAAAACGATCACATTCATTGGGGTCAGTCGAGGCAAAGATGATATCATCAACATATATTTGAACGTGAATTAAATGTTTTCCTGACTTCCTGGTGAACAATGTCAGATCAAATGCTCCTTTGCTGAATCCAGAAGATAGAAGAAACTACGATAGCGTATCATACCATGCCCTTGGAGATTGCTTCAAGCCGTAAAGAGCCTTCTTTAGGCGATAGACATGAGTAGGATGCTCTGGATTCACAAAACCTTTAGGTTGGCTGACGTATACGACTTCTTTAAGATCTCCGTTAAGAAAAGCCATCTTTACATCCATCTGATAGACAATCATATTCTTACATGCAGCATTAGCTAGGAAGATTCTGATTGTCTCGATGTGTGTGACAGGAGCAAATGATTCTTCAAAGTCAATACCTTCCTCCTGACGGTATCCTTTTGCAACCAATCTAGCCTTGTTCTTTAATACATCGCCATGCTCATCAAGCTTCACTTTGAAGATCCACTTTAGAGCAATGATCATAGCAAAATCTGGAGCATGTACTAATTCCCATACATCAAGTCGATCAAATTCATGAATTTCTTCTTGCATGGCATTCAACCAGCTGTCTTCATTCATGGCAGTTTTAACATCTTTCGGTTCGACCTTAGAGAGTATGGAGTTAAAGAAGCACCAAAAGGCATCGGTTGCAAGTTGTTTCCATGTTGATACTGGACGAGAGGGGTTTCCAATGATGTTGTCCAATGGATGATCATGTGTCCATTTCCTAAGGTGTTCATGTGGTTGTTGAGGAACTGAAGTAGCAGAATCGATATCTCCTGATGAAGATGGTTCTGATGATGATTCAGGGGCAAATATGTTTTCAAATGGAGCATATTCAGTAGTAGCAAAGGGGTTAACTTCATCATTGATTCCAGAAACAATTCCATGATGTACATTCGATGATTGATGATTTATTGACGAGGCAGAGTGATCAGCAGCAGGCGCTTCATGACTTAATGATATTGAGACTGAAGGGTTGACTTCATTCACAGGGATAGGGGCAGCCTCTATTGATGGAATTGACATTTCATCAGCATTGGTTCATAGTGTTCATCAAACATTGGATCAAACAATCTCTTTAAATCATCTTCTGATGGAGGTACATAAGGAGTTGCTGGAGAGGGATTAGAAACAAGAGTAGAACTGATAGGACTACTTGATGAAAATTGAGTTGCGGGTCCATAACTGGTTTGTCCTGGAGCCACTGGACCGATCAGCTCATCGAACGTAACATGAATTGTTTCCATGATATTTCGGGTTCTTTTGTTGTACATTCGATATCCCTTTTTGTTTGGTGCATATCCTACAAATACTCCAATGTCCGCTTTAGCTTTAAGTTTGCCTAAGTCTTGGCCCTCATTAGTTGGATAACACAATGCACCAAACACACGAAGGAATGAGAGATTAGGTTTTCTATTGTGGACAAGTTCATATGGAGTTTTTCCATGAGCAGTGTGAATTAGGGATCGATTTTGAGTGTAGCATGTAGTGGCAATGGCTTCAGCCCAGAGAAACATTGGAACCTTTGAGTAAATCAAAATTGTTCTTGCGGCTTCCACAAGAGTTCGATTTCGTCTTTCAACTACACCGCTCTGTTGAGGAGTTCGTGGAACACTTCTTTGATGACTGATTCCAACACTTTCATAAAACTCACTAAGTTGTTTATTAACAAACTCGGTTCCATTGTCTGTTCGGATGATTCTGACAGTTTTGTTAAGTCGAACCCGCAGCTGTTTGATAAGTTTGATGATGATATCAGGAGTTTCATCCTTTGTCCTTAGGAACTTAACCCAGGTGAATCGAGAGTAATCATCAACCACAACTAACACATATTTCTTCCCAAAGATATTCTGCACTCTCATGGGTCCACATATATCCATGTGAATTGTATGAAGAACTTCTGTAACTGAGTTTGTAGGTTTGGGTTTGTGGGCATATTTCTTGCTTTTTCCCAATTGGCATGCTGAACAAAGATGATCCTTTTCATACTTTAGTCTAGGTAAACCTATAACTAAGTCCTTTTTGGAGAGATCATTGATGGTGCAGAAGTTGAAGTGATTGACATGACAATGCCATAACCATGACTTTGTTTTCGAAGCCTTTGACAACAAGCAAATTAGAGAAGACTTCATCATATCTTTGATAGAGATGGTGTATAGATTTGAACCACGAGTTCCTCTTAAAATTTCTTTACCATCAAGTTCTCTAACGAAACAACTATGTTTTCTGAAGGCCACTTCTAGATCAGAATCACAGAATTGACCGACAGAGAATAAGTTATGACCAAGACCTTCTACGTAATATACCCGGGAGATAACACTATCACCGACAACATAATCTCCATAACCCATAATTGCACCGAAATGATCGTTCCGAATCTAACAATCTCGATGAATTTGCTCACGAAGTTCATGAGTCACCGGTCTCCCCGCCATATGCTTGGAACGGCTCGAGTCCGGTACCCGCGAGCGATTTGAACGATCTGCAGTTGAACACAGACAAGAATGGATACCTGGATAATTGGGATCCCCATGCAAGAATGGGTTCCACTTGGTTAGTAACGGTGATTGGAACACCCACATCAGAGGTAGAAACAATGGACTCATTAGAAATAGATGCAATGCTAGTGTCCGTATTTGACCTATTCAAAATATGTTCACTTCTTAAGGGAATAGTTCTACAAGTAGGCATCCATTTTCTAGTGGGCATTGATTTAGCAACTTTAGGGCAAAGCTCATTACGCCATCTACGGCCGGTAGGTATCCATTGATAACCTATATTACTAAATTTCCTTCCTGTAGGTTTCCACTGTTTTCTAACTTTCTTTTCGCCTTTGCTTTTAGCCTTCTTAGCTTGAGTTTTAACATTAAGAGTTTTATCGGGGCATTTGTGACAGATTAGACATAACATTCACACTACATTCATGATTAGTAACAGAAAACAAGCAGTCATCATTACATGGTTTGCGAATAGTAGCATAATTCAAATTAATTACAGTATGCTTATAGCTAATACTAGAATCAACACGATTCATTTTATTCAACTCAGACTTAATATTCCTAGGGTGATCTTCTACTCTCTTCCAATGCACATTCTTAGCTTGCGAGGTCCTATCTTACTTGGTATTGCATGGAGGCTTTGACCTGCTTGCTTTAATGTCATTGATTACTCCTGTAGAGGGAATTATGGGAACATTAATTGGTTGAGCTACTTTTTGCATTCCTGAATTAGATGTGCAAGGATCTAAACTACTAGAAGGCACCTTAGAATTCACTTTCATATTACTTGGCACAGAGTGGTTTTTATGCTTGGCACTAGGCATAGAACAAGGCATCACAGTTTACCTTTCACCTAAGGATTTAGGACATGTTGCAATTAAACATTCTAGCACTCAGATCGTTTGGCTTTGAATGCAGCAAACCTAATTTCTCTATCAAGAGGCTTATTGATGAAGTTCTCTTCCACAATCTCACGGAGACATTCTAGACTATCCTTAAGGTGAGCACAATAGTTATGAAACACAAGTTCATTGTTCCTAATGTAAGGAGGAATGTATTTAACAGATCCTGATATATTTGCAGTCTAAGGATGACTTTGATGCAACATTCTATTAAAACAGTGCGGTTTCCCTTTTCACGACTCTTCAGATTCTCAATTTCTTTTGTAAAGTTATTTTCTCGTTGTTTTTGTCACGAGTGACTTTCATTGAATCATATAACTCTTTTAAGTGTCGTTTAACTTTTTTATTTTCTTCTAGAAAACTCATTTTCTTTTTTGTAAAACATTAACAAGTTTTGAAGATGAAAAGTTTGAGAACCTTGAGAATCTAAAGGAGGAGGCATTTGGGAGCCAGTCACATTGTTCTTTTCACCCTTTAGTTGAGAGATTTGGGCTTTCAACTTTCTAATCGTGCAACAATGAGCTTGAATCTGTTCGTCACGTTTATTTATCTGAAAAACTGCATCAAACTCTGGAACATCTGAGGATGTCTTGATATTTGAGGTTTTAGCATTTTCTTTGAGATGTTGATATTTTAGTTGCAAATCAAAATGTTCAACTTCTAGTTTAGAAATATGTTTTACCAAATTATCGTGATCATCTCGATCAATTTTCTCATTAAGTTATGAGTTTTTGTTTTCAAGCTCAATGACATGATCATGGGAAACTTTCAATGCAATAGATAATTCATGAAATCGAAGCATGTAAAGTGCTTAGTAACAGTTTAAAACACATCTTGAGCAACACAACTCGAAATCAAATTCTCATTTAAGATATGCAAGTTCTTCCTTTCAACTTCATTATATTTGAGTTCTTGTTCATAATCATTGACCTCAACTATCATTGCATCAAATTGATTTTCATTTTTTAATATCGAATTTATTCCTTTTTGAAGACTCTTAAATTGACCTTTTAATTGTTTAAAGAAAGGCATGACCTCAGTTAAGTAACATTCTTTAGTTTGCTTAAAACCCCTTTCCCCCTCAGTTATCCCTGTAGGTGTGATTCTCTTCTTACGCGTTTTCTCAAAATCAACAAACAGTGGTAAACAACATGAGGATTAAGATTTTGCTATTTGGGAACAAGTGATCTAGGAACTAAATGCATTGGTGTATTAGGAGGATACACAGTTGCTTGACATAATTTCCTACAAGGGGGATTCTTTTCAACAAAATTCCGACTTTTACGCATCCATATCTTTCTTCTAAAAATTTGAGGGGTTAATTGAGTTTGAGGCTTAAACATGTTAAGGGAGATACAATTTTCCTTAGTGTAATCATGAGGTTTGATAGTTATGTTTTTCTGTTTACATGTAGGGTTGTTAAGTTTCTTATCCATTTTCTCCCTAGTGACTTCATCTGATTTCTTATCTTCCTCAGTGCGCTCAGCGCAACTAGGTTTCTGCCTAGGCTTAAGGATTTCATTACCATCATAAATAACCTTATGAGCAGTTCTAGCCTCTTTAATGACCTCTGGATTTGGTTCCTCAATAAGGGGAATGCTATGCTTATCGCTTAAGACTCTATGCTTAGTGATCAAGTGAGCAGTCTGAATGGTATTACCTTGTACGTACAACTTATTTTCAAGCTTGTTTTTCAAAGTTTTTAGATTGGAAAAATCATTTAAAAGTTTTGATTCCTTAGCATTGAATTCTTGCTTAAGTGTTTTAACATTTTCTTGAAGTTCTTGTTTTTGCTTAGCAGTTTTAGAAAGCTTTTCTTGTAAGGAGTTTAACTCTTGTTTTAATACTTCTTCTCTAAAATAAATTTTTCGAATAATTGTACGCATTTGGTCATCCATTTCCTGCTCACGTGTGGTTAACTCAAACTTAGCACGTTGTTCATAAATAGCAACTTGTTCTTTATAGGCATTCAGTTCAGAGATAACATAATCATCAGGTGCACATGCAGTGTATTCATCAAAGACATAGTCCTCATTGACTGCAGAAGATGCATTACTTGGTACAACCTCACTTTAACTTTGCTTCACATTTTGATCATATGGGACAATATTGCTATTACCCTCATCATCAATATCCGATTCATAAGTTTCAAGATTTTGTACTTTATTATGCATCTTTTGCCCATCAACATTATCATATAGTTTTAATACCTCAGAAATGATTTTGTCTTTGGATGGACTAGCATGTTGTGGTGGAGAGACCTTTGGAGAGACCATAGGTGAGATGCTAGCCATGAAGATTGTTTGGGCAGAAGGTTCATCATCGACATCAGAGTCAAATGCATCACAATCGATACTTGAAATGCATTTTGATGATTATGACCTATCTCCTGAATTGGCGGTTCATCAAGATTAGCATCATAGGTTCGGGCATTTCCCTCAGCAAGGAACAACAACTCCTCTTCATCCAATTTTGCTCCATTATCCTGAGCTTGCACAAGCAAAGATCTTGTCTCTCGAAGTATTCTCGCATTCTGGGACGTTTTGGAGATGTGCAGTTCCTAGCAATATGTCCCTCACCACCAGCTTGTAGCACTTAATTGGCTTTGCTTGACCTTGATTCCCATTCCTTCTCCTATACGATTTACCCCATATCCTCTACCAACTCCACTTCTTCCACATGTGGCATGTTGTCTTTCTAGAGATAATGGATGATTCGATTCGATCTCATTGTTAGTGTGAAGACTGTTGGTATGTGGGTAGGAATGTTTTGTTTAACCATAAGAGCCATTGATTAATGAAAGTGACATCGGCATCGGCTTGCTTGAACCTCGGATCAGGAATGAGTTTGTGATTACCATTACACGTGGGTATGACTTGAGATGCTTTGGTAGTAATACCAACATTGGTGTAGAAGGCGGTTGAGTCATTTGACGAGCTGGTTTCTCCACGCTTAGATTTGAATTGCTCAAGAATCCTTTTTTCAAACATTGCATGTCTCTCATTCTGAAGAAGGAAGGCATACAGTTGCTCATAGTTTGTGTCCTTCAATCCTTTAGTTAGCTTCACAGAGGTGACAAACTTGTGCCATTCGGGATTCATGTTGTTCACAAACTTCGAGTTCAACTGAATGTTTGGCATAGTCATTCTGATGTTCCTTATGTCATTCACAAGCTTGTGGAATGTCACGTAGTATTCATAGATACTCTCATCTGGTTTCATCTTGAAGTGCTCAAACTCATCATCACGGTTGTGATTCTCTGTCTTCTTTGGTTAATTCAACAGAGAAGTATCTTGACATTATCCCAACCGCGGCTTCAGTGTTGTCATTGATAAGCTTGTAGATATCTTTTGGAAGACCTTGAAGTATAATTTTAGAAGCCGATATCGAGCATCGAATATCTTTTTCTCCTTATCATTGAGTTCATCATACATCTTTGGTCTATCTAATCCATAGATCATTGTTCCATCTGCATCTGTATCAATTAAGTCTCTTGTAGTCTCAATCTGATAAGGTCCTTCATCGATTGACTTGAGAATGTTGACTCCGTTTTTTTTCCCAAACAGTACAATCGGATTCGTTGTGCCCATGAGTCATACTCAGTTCGTCAAGCATAGGTGGGCGATATCAGATCCCGCTGCTGAACGTCCCATTACGAAGAAACAATAGTTGGAACGATGTTTGATATGATTACAAGTTCTACGAGATTTTACTATTCTTTGATTAAACCGGGAAATTGATTCTTTCACGGGATTTTACTAAACCAAAAGAACAACCATAAGAATGTAGTACGAAGAAGTAACAAGTCTCAATGGACAAGTAGCTAAACAATCAACTCGTTTAGTTATCAACTCGCTAAACAACCAACTCGCTTAAAGAGACAAGTCGCTTAAGGATCAACTCGCTTAATAGCCAAGTCGAATATAGAGACAACTCGCTTAATAGCAAGTCGCAATGACCAGACGACTCGCTTAACCACCAGTCTCTTAAACTAACCTCTAGCTATACAACTCGCCTAATAGCCAAGTCGCTTTAGAACTCAAGTCGCTTAAAGAAACAACTCGCTTAGAACCCAAGTTGCTTAAAGAAACAACTCGCTTAGAACCCAAGTCGCATAAAAAGTCAACTCGCTAAATAGCCAAGTCGCATATACCAACTCGCATCCAGTAACAAAGAAACTTGCTTCGAAGAAACAAAAGTCCGAGACTCAACTCGCTTTGTAAAAAGTTCACAATTAACCACTTTATCAATCAAAAACAACCAAACCACAATGATTTAAGCCTTCCAATTCAAAACATAAACACATATGATGATCCTAAACACAAAAGTACAAGCAAAATCCAAACTTTAACACTAGAATTTGTCCAAATGATTCAAACTCTCCTAAACACTTAAAACCCCAAAAACCTCATGAAATCCACCAAAACAAAGAGCATGAAAGATGAGTGATCAAACCATGGCTCTCTGATACCAATTTTAAGATATAGTATTTCACAAACACACTAAACCATAATCATATTTGGCGTTCAAGTATGTTTAGAGAGAGAAAGTTCTAGAGAGAGAAAGGGAAGAGAGTTGGGAACTATGTGAAACAAAGAAAAATGGTATTGAAGCTCCAACCCTCTACCTTGGGAGGTAGTGGGTATTTATAGTGTCTTACAAATAAACGCCACCTACGGGCGGATCAGGCATACAGTGGGTAAAGACCCGTCCGTCCTCCACGGTGTTACTTAACAAACTTCTTACTAACATAACTTGACTACGACTATGAGCTTTCTATCGAATACATATACTTGAGGTGACCGACTCTTTAACGACTGAATTTTCTAATTCCTAACATGAGTAAAATGAGTAACTTGACATATTTACACTTAAGACCCTATACTTTGTAATATTTACACTTTAAACCCGAAACTTGTAAAACTTGTCATAATTGACCCTTAAAGTATGATAATACTTGTTTTCACCATTTTAACCTAAGTTAACTTTAATTATATCCTGTATGACTAAAGCTGCTAAATATAGAAACCTGCTAATTATGAAAACCTGCCTAAAATAGAAAGTTACCTAAAATGGATAGTTACTAAAAGTGGAAACCTGCTAAATACGGAAAGCCGTCTAAAATGAGTATTCTGATCGTAATAAGCGTTATCTAATTCATTGGTTCCAGTGGCGAGATTGATTCATCTTGTGACCTTACTTTTCTATTTTGCTTGCTTCGAATGAGGTACAGATATTCTGACCTTTCTCATAAGGTTTCTAATGATCTCTTTGCATCTTTGATCTCTTGCCATTTTGATTTTGAACCTTGCCTTGTTTTGAACTATTGATTTGACCCTTTAATATTGAACCTTTGCTATTGACCCTTTGATATTGAACCTTTGCTATTGACCCCTTTGCTATTGAACCTTTGATATTGAACCTTTGCTATTGAACCTGGATATTGAACCTTTGCTATTGAACTTTGATATTGAACTATTGCTATGAACCTCTGAATTGGGAACTATTGATATTGACCCTTTGATTATGATGATTTATATATTGCTACACTTTGGACCTTTTGCTTTGACCTCTCAGTTTGATACCCGAGCCATTAACTAGGCATGGGGGTTCCATGTCCGTGTCATTGATTCACTAATGGCATGACTCTAGTGTGGTTGAGTGATGCTCCACACCGTCCCTATTCTGTATTGATTATGCGCCCTTTGGATATATATTGTATGGCCACTATTATTCTGCAGGGGCGTATGGATGCATCCTAGATTTGTATTGCATTGATATTGATATATTGATGCGGTGATGTGGTGGTGTGTGCAATACCCTCACATTCTGGGAGCTAGCTACTCCATTGGTTACTTGAGGTCTCCCGTCCTATTGGTTTGATATTTTGAGGTCACCCCTCCGAATACAATGGCTACTGTTGGATACTTGGCTGCTATTGCCACTATGGCTATTATTATATTGTATTGTTGGCTCGGGATAGATTTCTGACAACCCTTACACTTTTGATATACCTATATTGTACCTTTTGTATTCCCCAACACACCATATTCTGTATTAATTGTCCATTACTCAGTACCCTTATGTGACTCACTCTACTACCATGATATATATTCCATTGCATTGATCTGTCATACTCTTATTATGTTACTTCGAACTATCATTCCATTCACGTACCTGGTTATTATATGATTATTGAATTTGATTATGCTATTCATGTTTTATATGGCAACCGTTTACCCTGCTACGATATGATTAATATGCGATTATATGATTCACCTGTTGTCATTTGACTATATGTTATCTCACTGTTATGTGACCCTTTGTTTTTTCTGGTGACCATGCTAGAGTGTAATCAATTGTTTTATCTGTTTATCATGTATACTTTCCTTCAGTTAATCTCGTGGACTATGATTATCTGCTAGTATCTTTATGTGCTAATTGTTGACCTGCCATATTCACATTCTTGCTTATGCCACTGTTTGATGATGTAAATGGTTCAACCTATGTTATCTGTCTAGTTAACGTGTTTAGTTGCCCTGCTATGTCCTTAATTCATTCAATTATATCGTTCATGCTGTATTCCTACTTGATACATGTGGCTACCATTTTTTGACTGCTGATAGTATTTCTGCTGTTATGATACTTGTTATGTTATTAATTGTGGGTTACTTGACTTGTGTGATTGTTATGCTCACTTTCTAATTAGTTGCTTCCGCTAGCTTTTATGTATTTTGATTTCCTGATTAATTGTATGCCTGGTTATTTAGATGTGCTTATATATATGTCATCAATGCGTTACTTGCTTTGTTCTCCTCTATTATTTGTTCTTTCTGGATATCTGTTACTATTACCTTCTGCAGGTTCCTCATTAACTCATTGTTTCCTTTCCGTTGCGACGTTATTGTTGTTTCCTTTGTTTCATTTCGTATTTTTTATTTTGTGTAACTTTCTTTTTGTTATATCTTTTCACTGGGCTTTTTAAGCTCAGCCGCATTTCTTTTCCTGCGGCAGGTTTTAGGTTAGAATATGGGCTATGACGGGCTGAGAGTTGGATTATCTAAGTGGACCTACCCTAGTTACCTTATTATTTTTGGACTTATTTTGAAGGACCATGGTTTTGATTTTCATTTTATTTAGATATTTTGGATTTTGTAATCTTCATTGTAAGTCATTCGTCTATATAACTTGGTATTTCATATTGTAAGGTTTCCGCTTCACGAACCTCTCCAGTTCAGAAACTGCTGCAGCAACGCAGGGTCGGCACCATCATCTTCGACTCTACGATTAGTCTCCATTTAAACGGTCGACAACGAATGCGTGAAGATAAAACAAACAAAATCGAATGCTAAAAGAAGGAGGTCAAATCAGCGAAGACAAAAGAATATCGAAGTCAAATCTGGACGACAATCAAAAGCAGTCGAAAGAGATCAGAACAGATGGAAGCCTAATGTCTACCTAGTCCTCACAGGTCAATCCTAAGGTTAACAAGACGAAACCTGGGCTCTGATACCATAATTGTAACACCCCAACCCGGCAAGGGTAGAAGTATCACATCATGGTGTCAATATTAGAACATACTAATAAAATTTTACAAGCGGAAGTCTTACAAAATGAAATACAATGAAGATTACAAAATACAAAATATCTAAATAAAATGAAAATCAAAACCATGGCCTTTCAAAATAAGTCCAAAAATAATAAGGTAACTAGGGTCGGTCCCTTTCAGATGTGATATTGGTTGTGTGGTTTGTCATGACCTGGGACAGAGTTTGATGACAATAAGGACTTGTTATGTGATGCAAGTATTATGACGCCTGATCAACGTGATAATACCGAGATCATATAATTTAAACTTATTAGAATCATATGACGTCTTTGGAAATTCCTGTGGTTGGTACGTGAATGGACTAGGACTTATATCCGTTATTTGTCACTTCCCAAGTTCGTTTGGAATTTTGTACCTCTTTGCGAGATTCTCACCGACATCTGTTACGTATAAGATTTGTACGCTTTGGAACCGATATCATTATGATCTGTGTGAGACTATGGAGTGATAAGTCTGCCCTAAACTCGTTCGTCTCTGTGTACCCCTGCGACTTCAATTTTCAAGGACGAAAATTTTCATTTAGGGGGGAAGAGTTGTAAAACCCTAAAAATCGTAAACGCGTTAAATGACTATTTTGCCCCTTCAGCTTAATAATTAAAGAACCCGTAAAATAAATCAAGCTTGTTAAATACGTTAAATACTTAAATTATAGCACAACATTAAGTTAAATGGACTATATCATTTACATGTGCTAGAGGATTTAATTAAATGTAACTAATATTTTTGGTAAATAAATATAAGTTTGATTTTGGTTTTAATTCCCCTAATTTGGGCCGAAAATCCCTCCCCCTCAATCCCTATGATCACGTTTCTTTTACCAACTATTTTACTCATTCCATAAACACTCCTAAACCCTAATTTAAAATATATGACGACAAGCTCTTGGCGTATCCATTTTCTGTCGACAAAGGTGGTCCAAAAAGGAGATTCGTGATCTCCTAGAGTGGCTGTGATCAAGGTTGGTTCAAGAGGTGTTGTCATGGGTATTGTTTTGATCAAGGTCGTGGGTCTCTAGGGCTAAGAGAGGCTTTGGTTTGCTTTGTCTCAATCCTTGTTTTCTTCATGATTTACACGATACCAAGGTAATCCTTATGACCTTCTTCTCGTCTCGTTATTCCTATTTGTTTCATGAATCTGTTCGTGGGTTTTTACCCTCATGCACATGATTTTATACAAGTTAAAACACCACAAATAATGATACATTAAACCTTGCCACATGAATTAATGATATATCACATAAAAATCATGGAATGGGTCATATATGTATGTCGAATAAGAGTTCAAGAAATAACTTTGCATGAACCTGATTTAAACCACACGACATGTGCTTTCTTTTTGTTATTATCAAGCTTGAGTGAGATTTTAAAACACATGTATATGGGTAGTATTTTTTGGCTCGAATGGTACAAGGTTTAGAGGTTCGTTTTGATGTGTTAATTGGGCGTATAAAATCTGTTTTGGGGAGGGGTGGCTCGACAGTAAAATGGATGACACAAGGGTCACATAAGGCTTTACAAATCGAGTTCTAATGGTTAAACAACGTGAATAGAAAACATGATCTTGAACTACGGCTCATTTGTATGTGGTTGAATATATACGATTTATATAATTAAAGGTTAGTTTTGGAATCAATGAAACTTGAAGGTTTGATATGTTAATGTGATAATTAAAAGAGATAAATGAGTAAAATGAGTAACTTGATCTATTTAAACTTAAGACCCTAAACTTTGTAACATTTACACTTTAATCCCTAAACTTGTAAATCTTGTCATAATTGACCCTTAATGTATGATAATACTTGTTTTCACCATTTTAACGTAAGTTGACTTTAATTATATCCTCTATGACCAAAGCTGCGAAACAAGGAAACCTGCTAATTATGGAAACCTGCCTAAAAAAGAAAGTTACTGTTAGGATTTAGTAAATCCAGTTATTAAAGAGTCGGTCACCTCAAGTATATGTAATCGTTAGAAAGATCATAGTCGTAGATTATTACAAGTTAAGTAGTATTTAGTTAAGTAACACCGTGGAGGACGGACGGGTCTTTACCCACTGTATGCCTGATCCACAGCCCGTAGGTGGCGATTTATGTAAGTACTATAAATACTCTCTACCTTCCAAGGTAGAGAGTTGGAGCTCATAATAAGATTTTTCTTTCTCTCACTAAAGTTCCCAAACCTCTAACTTTCTCTCTCTAAAACTCATATTATATGCCTACTTGTGGTTATGATCTAGTGTGTTTGTGAAATCCAATATGTTACAAATGGTATCAAGAGCCATGGTTTGATCATCTCTTACATATCCTTGGATATCTAGTGGTTTTTGAGTTTGAAAAGGTTTAGTGGTTTTTGCATCACTTGGATCATTTCTAGTCTTAAAGTTTGAATTTTGGGTGTACTTTTGTGTTTAGGATCATTGTATGTACTTGGGTTTTGATTTGGTAAGCTTGAATGACTGTGGTTGAGCTTGTTTTGGATTGAAAAGTATGTTTTTGAAGTTTTTCTTGGTAGCGACTTGGTTCTCGTAGTGAATTTCATCTTAGCGACTTGCTTGAGTAAAAAGTAGCGAGTTGTAGTGCTTTTTGGTAGCTACTTGGTCCTAGCGACTTGTCTTTTGAGACAAGCCGACAAACAGTACACTTAGTGGATTCTCCACTACGGGTAGCGACTTGCTTTCAATTTTGTTAGCGACTTGTACTTAAGTTTCTTAGCGACTTGGTGTTAAAGACTTGGACCTTAGCGAGTTGCTATTTAGCGACTTGACGACTTAGCGACTTGGTGCTTAGCGACTCGTTGTCATAATTCTCAGCGACTTGGATCTTAGCGAGTTGTTCTTTAGCAACTTGACTGTGTCTTAGCGACTTGGCATTATAGCGACTTGATTTCATAATACTTAGCAACTTGGTGCTTAGCGACTTGGTTCAAGGCTTTTTAGCGACTTGGTTGAATTATTGTTTGTAATACGGTTTTCTCTTGATTTAGTAAAATCCCGTGAAAGAATCTATTTCCCGGTTTTATCATTGAGTTATAAAATCCCGTGTAATCTTTAAACATGTATACCAACGTACCTACAATTATCTCCATTTGTAGAAGATGTTCAAGCGGTTGGTTGAGATACTAGATCCACCCATGCAGCGAGCTGACTACGACTCTTGGGCACAACGAATCAGATTATACTTGTCTTGGAAAGGAAGCGGAGTCAACATTCTCTAGTCTATTGATGAAGGACCTTATCAGATTGAGACTACAAGAGACTTAATTGATACAGCTGCAGATGGAACAATGATCTATGGAATAGATAGACCAAAGATGTATGATGAGCTCAGTGATAAGGAGAAAAAGAGGTTCGATGCTGATATCATGGATGCTAACATTATACTTCAGGGTCTTCCAAAAGATATCTACAAGCTTATCAATCACAAAACTGAAGCCAAGGTAGTTTGGGACAATGTCAAGATGCTTCTCTCAGGTTCTGAATTAACCAAAGAAGACAGAGAATCAGTATGATGAGTTTGAGCACTTCAAGATGAAACAGGATGAGTATCTATGAATACTACGTGAGATTCCACAAGCTTGTAAATGATATAGAAAGATCGAATGACTATGCCAAACATTCAGTTGAACTCAAAATTTGTGAACAACATGAATACCGAATGGCACAAGTTTGTCACCTCTGTGAAGCTAACCAAAGGATTGAAGAACACCAACTATGAGCAACTGTATGCATTTCTTCTCCAGAATGAGAGACATGCTATGTTTGAGAAAAGGATTCTAGAATAGTTCAAAACCAACCAGGGAGTTCATCAAATGACTCAATATCCTTTTACACAAATGTTGGTATCACTACCAAAGCTTCTCAAGTCATTCCCATGGGTAATGGTAATCACAAACTCATTCCGATCAGGGTTCAAACAAGTGATCTTGATCAGATCATGCCAGGACACTTCATTAATCAACTAGCTCTTATGGTTAAACAAAATCTGACCTTCATTCTACATACCAACAGTCTTCACACTAACAATGAGATCGAGCGCATCAATCTACACAATCATCTTTGTCGAGAGATGGAAAGATTATGGGACAACCACTTCAAGAAAGGCAGCATGAATAGGGAAGAAGTGGAGTTGGTAGAGGATCACGTGGTAAATCGGAATAGGGAAGGAATGGGAATCAAGGTCAAGAAAAGCCAATTAAGTGATACAACTGTGGTGGTGAGGGACATATTGCTAGGAACTGCACATCTCCAAAGCGTCCACAGAATGCGAATACTTCGGAGACAAGATCTGCTTGTGCAAGCTCGGGATAATGGAGCGACTTTGGATGAAGAGGAGTTGTTGTTCTGGGGGGAAATGCCCAACCTATGATGCGATGTTGATGAGCACCATTCAAGAGATAGGTAATAATCATCAAAATGCATTTCAAGTAGGCGTGTGATGCATTTGACTTTGATGTCGATGATGAACCTCTTTGAAACAATCTTCATGGCTATCATCTCACCTATTGTCTCTCCAAAGGTCTCTCCACCACAACAGGCTATTCCATCTAAAGACAAAATCATTTCAGAGGTATTAAAACTATATGATGATGTTGATGAGCAAAAGATGCATAATAAAGTACAAAATCTTGAAACTTATGAATCGGATATTGATGATGAGGGTAATAGCAATATTGTCCCATATGATCAATATGTGAAGCAAAGTGAAAGTGAGGTTGTACCAAGTAATGCATCTTCCGAAGTCAATGAGGACTATGTCTTTGATGAATACAGCATGTGCCCACGATGATTCATTATCTCGGCTGAATGCCTATAAAGAAAAAGTTGCTATTTATGAACAACGTGCTAAGTTTGAGTTGACCACCCGTGAGAAGGAAATGGATGACCAAATGCGTACGGTTATTAGAAAAAGTAACTTTAGAGAAGAAGTCTTAAAACAAGAGTTAAACTCCTTACAAGAAAATCTTTCAAAAACTGCTAAGCAAAAACAAGAACTTCAAGAAAAGGTTAAAATGCTTAAGCAAGAATTCAATTCTAAGGAATCAAAACTTTTGAATGATTTTTCCAATCTAAAAAATTTGAAAAACAAGCTTGAAAATAAGTTGTACGTACAAGGGAATACCATTCAGACTGCTCACCTGATCACTAAGCATAGAGTTTTAAGCGATAAGCGTAGCATTCCCCTTGTTGTGGAACCTAATCCTGAGGTTGTTAAAAAGGCTAGAGTAGCCCATAATGTAATCTATGATGGTAATGAGATTCTTAAACCTAGACAGAAACCTAGTTGCGTTGAGTGCACTAAGGAAGATAGAAAATTAGATGATGCATATAGGGAGAAAATGAATAAGAAGCTAGATGATCTTGAATGTAAAGAGAATAACATAACGATCAAACCCCATGATTACAAAAAGGAAAATTGGATCTCCTTGAACAAGTTTAAGCCTTAAACGTTGTTAACACCCGAACAAGTGTTACGGAAAAGGATTTAGATAAGCAAAAGCGAGAGAATCTTGTTGTAACAAACCCTCCCCATAGGAAAATGCCTTGTGTGTATCCTCCGAATACCCCAATGCATTTAGTTCCTAGAACTATTGCCACTAAAAGCAAGACCTTAATCAGTAAATATGTTATCTTTCAATTATTTGTTGATTTTGAGAAAACTTGTAAGAAAAGGATCACACCATGGGATAGCGAAGAGGAAAGGGGTTTTGAGCAAACTAAAGAATGCTATTTAACTGAGATCATGCCTTTCTTTAAAAAATTAAATGGTCAATTTGAGAGTCTTAAAAAGGGGATGGACTTAGATATTAAAGAAATGGAAAAGGAATTTGATGCGATGATTGTTGAGGTTAGTGACTATGAGCGAGAATTAAAATTTAATGATATTGAGAGGAAGAACTTGCATACCATGAATGAGAATCTTATTTCTGAATGTATTGCTCAAGATGTGTTTTACACTGCTACAAATTGTTCTATTAATGCTTCTCAATTTCATGAATTATCTGTTGCTCTAAAAGTCTCCCATGATCGTGTCATTGAGCTTAAAAAAACTAACTCTAAACTGCATGATAAATTTGAATAGGATGATCATGATAACATGGTAAAACAGTTTTTTAAATTGGAAGTTGAGCATCTTGCGTTGCAATTAAAATATCAACATCTGAAAGAAAATTTTAAAACCTCAAATACCAAGACATCCTTGGATGCTCCTGATTTTGATGCAGTTTTTGAAATTAGCAAATGTGATGAACAGATTCGAGCTCATTGTAACACGATCAGAAAGTTGAAAGCCCAAATCTCTCAATTAAAGGGTGAAAAGAACAATGTGACTAGATCCCAAATGCCTCCTCCTTTAGATTCTCAGTATTCCTAAATTTTTCATCTTCAAAACCTGGTTAATGCTTTACGAAAGGAAAACGAGAGTTTTCTAGAAGAAAATGAAAAAGTTAAACGACACTTTAAAGAGTTATATGATTCAATGAAAGTCACTCGTGACAAAAACAATGAAAAAATAACGTCTTTACAAAAAGAAATTGAGAATATTAGGAGTCAAGACAGAGGGAAACTGGCACTTGTTTTTAATGAGAATGTTGCATCAAAGTCATCCTCAGACTGCAAATATACTGTGACTGTGAAATACATTCCTCCTCATCTTAGGAATAATGAACCTGTGTTTCATAACTATTGTGCTCAGCTTAAGGATAGCCTAGAATGTCTCTGTGAGATTGTGGAAGAGGATTTCATTAACAAACCTCTTGATAGAGAAATTAGGTTTGCTTGCATTCAGGCCAAACGATCTCAGGAGCTGCTAGAATGTTTAATTGCAACATGTCCTAAATCCTTAGGTGCGAAAGGAAAAGTTGTGATGCCTTGTTCTATGCCTAGTGCTAAGCATACAAACCATTCTATGCCCAGTTTCAAGAAAGTGAACACTAATGTGCCCTCAAGTAGTTCAGATCCCTGCACATCTAGTTCAGGAATGCAAAAAGTAGATCAACCAACTAATGTTCCCATAATTCCCTCTACAGGAGTAATCAGTGACATTAAAGCAAGCGGGTCAAAGCCTCCAAGCAATACCAAGCAAGATAGGACCTCGCAAGCTAAGAATGTGCATTGGAAGAGAGTAGAAGATCACCCTAGGAATATTAAGTTTGAGTTAAATAAAACGAATCGTGTTGATTCTAGTGTTAGCTTTAAGCGTACTGTAATTAATGCGAATTCGGCTACTTTTGGCAAAACATGTAATGATGATTGCGTGGTTTCTATTACTAATCTTGAATGTGGTGTGAATGATTTGTCTAATGTTGTTAAACGCCCTGATAAAACTGTTAAGGTTAAAATTCAAGCTAAGAAGGCTAAAAGGCAAAGGCGTAAGAAAGTTGAAAACAGCAGAAACCCACAGGAAGGAAATTTAGTAATATAGGTTATCAATGGATACCTACTCGCCGTAAGATTAATGAGCTTTGCCCTAAAGTTGCTAAATCAATTCCCACTAGAAAATGGATGCCTACTGGTAGAACTATTCCTTTAAGAAATGAACATACTTTGAATAGGTCAAATATGGACACTAGCATTGCATCTATTTCTAATGATTCCATTGTTTCTACTTCTAATGTGGGTGTTCCAATCACTGTTACTAACCAAGTGGAGCCCATTCTTGCATGGGGATCCCAATTATCCAGTTATCCATTCTTGTCTGTTCAACTGCAGATCGTTCAAATCGTTCGTGGTACTTGGACTCGGTACATTCCAAGCATATGGAGAGGCCGGTGCGACACATGAACCTCGTGAGTAAATTCATCGGAACTGTTAGATTCGGGAGCGACCATTTTGGAGCAATTATGGGTTATGGTGATTATGTAGTTGGCAAAAGTGTAATCTCCGGGTATATTATGTGGAAGGTCTTGGTCATAATTTTTTCTCTGTTGGTCAATTCTGTGATTCCGATCTAGAAGTGGCCTTTAGAAAACATACTTGCTTCGTTAGAGAACTTGATGGTGTGAAATTATTAAGAGGTACTCGTGGTTCTATCCTATACACCATCTCTATCGAAGACATGATGAAGTCTTCTCCAATCTGCTTGCTGTCAAAGGCTTCAAAAACAAAGTCATGGTTATGGCATCGTCGTCTCAATCATTTGAACTTCGGCACCATTAATAACCTTTCTAGAAAGGATCTTGTCAGAGGCTTACCCAGATTGAAATATGAAAAAGATCATCTTTGTTCAGCTTGCCAATTGGGTAAAACCACGAAATATGCCCACAAACCAAAACCCACAAACTCAGTAATGGAAGTTCTTCATACCCTTCATATGGATCTGTGAGGACCAATGAGAGTACAAACGATAAATGGGAAGAAATACATTTTAGTCATTGTGGATGACTACTCTCGATTTACTTGGGTAAAGTTTTTGAGGACAAAGGATGAAACTCCTTATGTCATCATCAAACTTATCAACGACTACAAGTTCGACTCAACAATATTTGTTATAATAGTTCAAACAGACAATGGCACAGAGTTTGTTAACAAAGACTTAATTCGGTTTTATGAAAGTGTTGGAATCAGTCATCAAAGAAGTGTTCCACGAACTCCTCAACAGAACGGTGTAGTTGAAAGACGAAATCGAACTCTTGTGGAAGCCGCAAGAACAATGCTAATTTATTCAAAGGTTCCAATGTTTCTATGGGCTGAAGCCACTGCCACTGCTTGCTACATCCAAAATCGTTCCCTTATTCATACCTCTCATGGAAAAACTCTATATGAACTTGTTCATAAATGAAAACATGATCTCTCCTACCTTCATGTGTTTGGTGCTTTGTGCTATCCAACGAATGACGGTCATGACTTAGGTAAATTAAGAGCAAAGGCAGATATTGGAGTTTTTGTTGGTTATGCACCAAACAAGAAGGGTTACCGAATCTACAACAAGAGAAACCAAAATATCATGGAAACAATTCACGTTACGTTCAATGAGCTGACCGGTCAAATGGCTCCAGGACAAACCAGTTCTGGACCCGCAACTCAATTTTCATCAAGTAGTCCTATCAGTTCTACTCTTGTTTCTAATCCCTCTCCAGCAACTCTGTATGTACCTCCATCAGAAGATGATTTAGGGAAATTGTTAGGACCGAAAAGCATAAGATTTATGTGGTTTGGAGGTCTTGGTTGGTGAAAGTAGATGAAGAACATCATCCTTTCTAGTGAGAGAAAGTAGAGAGAGGAAGGAGAAAACACAAAGTTTTATTAAGATAAACACACACAACAAATAACCAAATGCTTCACCTCACCCCTCATGGAGAGTCATGAGGGGTATATATATGCCCTATCTTTGCCACTTAAACGATACTAGTCCCTAAGGGCAAAGTATACTACGCATCTAGTCCAATTCACGTAAGTGACGTTATCTTTAGAAAAAGCGAGGCTAACAATCTCCCTCCAAGATAGCGTCACACGTGAATGGTTACAATGAGACCTATAAATACAAAACAAAGTTAATTACAATAGCAATGAACAATGTTGACTTTCTTGAAGTGCAGAGTCTCTGTAGTCTAGATACTGAGGCAAACTTGAAGTTCTCCCTTCCGATGACCTCGGCAAATGATCTTCTTGTAGCTCTGAACTTCAACTGTAACGTTCTAGTTAGGTTATTACTCCCTCCTAACTAGTGAGCCTTTTTTCTTTCTTTGCTCCCTCCTGAACCGACAACATTCTTCCAACATGTCTTTAATCTTCAGACACGCAGCGGAGAAAGTAAACTCTTGAAGCACAAAGGTTGTCGTTCTGGGAACATCATAACAACATAACTCACTTAGTATTGCATCCAAGTTGGTAAAAAACCCCGATGTACACCACACTACTTCTCCTTTTTCAGTCTTAAGCAAAAATCCCTTCGTAATCCAATCACGGAAGATGAAGTACCAACTTCTCCCTCCTGATGGTTGCGAGCTATCGAAATCATCATAATGTTGCGTACATGTCGTATTACCTTCTTTGATGCAATATTAACATCATAGCTTGATCAAATTTCCGTGAGAATATGTCGCAAAAATATACTCTCAATACGTCGATTCTCTCAAACCAACCTTTTATCGAACCTCCTTTGAATTCACCAGCTAAATGTAATGACCACATATGGAGATAGCCCGGTACGACTAACTTGAAATGGAAGTAAGCATCCCAACTTGTGACTTGCTGCTTGTTCTAAATTTTTGACCAATCCACAACTACGTATGACACTGAGCACAACAACGTAACTCCTTAAAGTGATGGTTAAACACTGTGAGCACTACAACGTAACTCCTTACCAGTTATAACCAGATGTTCAAATTTCATAATGTGCTCCAACAAGTTATCTTGAGACATGCATCCAACCAACCAACGTCTCAGAGATAAAGAAGTCCACCCGTGAAATGTCACGTCAATTCCTCATCAATAATACCGTACAAAAACTCCGTAGTCATTTTTCTCAGATTTCGCGCAAGCCGTGAATTATGTATCCCTCCATGAAAATTTTACCATACCAATAATACCATTCAATTTTCCAATATATATAAAATATTGAAACCAAACTTTTATAAAAAATTCGGTTCACAATATTTGCATATCCGATTGTATCCGGAATAACTTGTTCAAGCTAAGTCCGCATTTTAATCAAACGACCCAACCAATCAGCCCATGTGTGATTAATTAACAAAAACCCAAATCCAATATTCCATTCGGATATTGCACGTAGAAGCCCAATCCATTTGAGAAGTTTGATTCATACTATTGAACCCGATCCAATCAGAGTTATCCCATTCCCATCCAGTTATATATAAGTCTAGGTTAAAACACACCTCAACCGAACAATTAGACCTTAACCTAAAAACACAATCTCAAACATACGCCTACCACTAACATATTTGCTCTTCTTAAATCAGATCTGAAGCGAAGCACGTATCTCTCTTCCTCTCCACATCAAACGCATCATATTCCCAATCATAAATCATAGAATTTCTTTTTTCAAGATACCCGGAGCAAACAAAGACAACAAGATTGGCTACAAGATCCATTCAAATGGGTCTCGGGTAGGTTACTTTGATGTTCTCGTCCTTGTGTCATTTGTTTTTGTTGATAAACGAATCCAAGAAGTATGAAACTGAAAGTTTGGTACTCACTTGATATGATTCGTATATTTAAATGAAGCAAGCTTTCAATGGGATCTATGATGATAGTGGTTCAATTACAACAATCTTGAAAAGATTGCAAAAAATATTGAAGCCAATCTGAGATCTCTTAAAAATTTTTGAGTTGGAGACGAGTCATTGAATAGATGTGGGATGAGGAGGAATGTTAGGATAGATTTGGATTTTGAGGTTGTAGGAGTTGGAATATTTATTTCGGATTCGTTGTTGCTTCATCGAGTCTAAACGTTTTATTTGTTCTAAAAAACCAAGGACTGATGAGGTATGATGTTTGAGTGTATGGTATTATTGGTCTTATGGTCAAGTCTTCATTATAGTTTACGCATAACTTCTTCCTTACTCATAACATCTGTCTTACGCGTATCTTCTTTTCTTATGCGTAAAGATCTTACCTTATGCGTAAACCTGGTCATGCTTATGCGTAAGCATACGCGTAATAATTCCTACGCATAACTTCACAGTTATGCGTAATTTTTCTGAAGAAGCTTAAGCGTAGCCTAGTTTTTACGCGTATTCCATACGCGTAAAAGTCCTTATGCACTTTTTTCCGGCGAGTTTTTCCGACCATGTTTTCCGTCAATCTTCATTTTTATTCTTCGTCGATCTTAAGAATACGTCAATCTTAACTAAAACATCTCGTCAATCTTAAAAGTACGTCAATCTTCATTTTTCTTATGTTTTCCGTCAATCTTAAGAGTACGTCGAAAATGGTACTGTTGAATTATTCTTCATGAAGACAGATTACCAACTCGCCGATCTATTAACTAAAGCCCTTCCAAAAGAAAGGTTTGAGTATTTAGTTCGACGAATTGGAATGCGAAGCCTAACCCCTGAGGAGTTATAACGTCTTTTCGAATCTTCTTGAAAATGATTTTCCAACAAGCTTCGCTGTAAATATTTTTGAAAAAACAAAATACAAAATTTGAAAAACCAACAAAAGCAAAATATAAAAATATAAAATTTTTCAAAAATACAAAAACAATATAAAATCAAAAATCCAAAAATATTCTTCTCACGACATGTCTCTTGTATAATTGATATTCTGTACGTTTCTAGAAATGTCATTCAACAATGATACGGGTATGTACAGATGCTTGAGCGAGAGTTATTTATTTGTCTTCTAAAACATGTCGTCTCTCATAATTTCTTCAAATAATGGCTTTCGTATACTTCAGTACGAAACCCGGACTAAAATGATGACTTTTGATTATTTTTCAAATCAAAACTCGTGCTTTTATAGAAAAATCAAGTGTACGCTTCAGTGCACTACATTTAAAAATGGTGAGAAATCATCATCATCTTGAGCACCTTTTCAAGATTGTTCAAAAAGATTTTTCAAAATCTTTCAAAATACTTTGTGCTCAAGATAACTCCCTCTAAAACCCTTTAATTCAAAATATGCTTTCGTTAAGGGGGAGTATAAAACCAAAATTGTTCCAAAATTCATGCTAAATCAGTTTCTCTCCAAATGCTTTTTGAAAAACATATCTTTTAATCATTTTGTTTCAAAAACATCATAGATATGCTATTTTTGAGGGGGAGAAGACGTGATTAAAATGTGATAAAAAAACGTTTAATGATCCGTGTTTGAATCTCAAAAGAGCTCGACTCAGTTGAAACCAATGAATTGACGAGTAATCAAAGTCAGTAATTGTACCATTTCGAGAAACTTGTGATAGACATGAACTTACATGGGTCTAACCTTCTTTTTAAGAAGTGTTTACATCTTCAAGTTAGTTATTAGAGCTAGTTGTCACCTAAAAACTGACAATGGAACTCTCTAACTAAGCAACGTAACCGTGTCTCATGGGGAATTGCCTATCATGAGCCGGTCAATTCAAAAAGTGCGAACTCTACCCTCTATGTGCAGATTTCTGTCAAAACTTATAAGAACATGTGAAGGGGGAGTGTTTCTGAAAATATAAAACTCTCAGAGTGTTCCAAACATGTTTTCAATAATAAACACTTTGAGAGATTTTCAAGAAAAATGGTTTTATGGCAACAATAGGACAGTCATGGAGTTATAAGGTGACTAAGGATAGGAAATCAGTCCTATGATCCGCCAGAGCCGGAGGGATCTACCCAAGGACAATACCAACAGTTAGTATTAGAAGTCCTTAGGTATGATTGAAAAAAGGAGTAATGTGAGAAAGGAGAAAGAAGGGGTTGAAGAATTAAAAAGAAATGTAAAGAAAGGGTGAAAATAAATAGCCCTCCATAATCAACCTTAGGGCAGAAATCGGGTTCAATTCATCTGCTACTAGTTGTCACTAAGATGACACTGGTATTGAAGACAAAGACGTCATGGACCCAGTGACGCACTGCACCTAACCTTCTAGCCACTCAATTCCTCTCAAAAGGATTTGTTTCATTCTCACTGGGAACCCTGCATAATCTATCGACTTTCTCTTAGAGATAGTTGATATTGAAGAAGGAGACCCTCTCCCTAGTCTCCGCTCAGGAAAACCAAAATGCACTAATTGAGTCTAGAGCCACGAGATTCATTAAAAGATCTCATAGGAACACATGACATTTCATCGCTGGTTGTTCATTAATAAGGGCACAAGTGATATATTCTAGAGTCCTACGCAGATCTTAGCAATCTGCCAGAACATTTATGAGAAGATTCACATTTGTGATCTTCAGTGATTGAATGGAAACTCCTGCCAGGGTCAACATCAAACAGCCCACGACGGCCGAGGTCACCGGTAACTCCCGTGGATTACGCTTAGTGTGTCTCAAACGGTCTACGTCGTGGGGGTGATGCTTGGTGTACCTCGGCGACTCATCGGCGTAGATGTATTTCGATTTGTACACGTTATCTTACTTGTGGGACTCCAGTTCAGGAATGGCCCTTGTGAGAATTAGAGACGTGTTTTCACACTATGTTGTTAACACCCTCGAAATTCAAACTTGTAAGTGCCGGAATCCGCTTATTACTAACTGTTTTATGTTTTCTTCTTATGGAAGCTCGGGCGGATTGATCGTGCAGGCTCTCCACATGCTCATACCAACAACACATGAAAGTTCTCATCAAAATCAAAGGCTACTCAATGTTAAAGATGATTCTTCGTCAATGTCAAAGAATCTACAAAGTTTAAAGACTCGAGAACTACATCATTGGTAACCAAAAGACAAATAGAAGTGTGAGCATAGTGGAGAAAGACGTGGAGACACCTACCCAACGAAGTTGACAACGGCAGACAACCACATTATCTGATCACAAAGCATGAAGGAACAAAGAATCAAGACTATTCTATATCTACACGCAAAGTCACACATACCGATAGAAAATACAGTAGACAAACTATAACTAAATAGACAAAGACATAACATAGCCATTAACAATTTTCAGAACAGATATCATAAGCTAAACCAGTTCTCAGATCGAATCTTAACCTCAGCAGAGTTTTAACATGGCAGGTCACATATGCAGACAGATAACTAAACGATAGGCAAGGTTTATAAAATTAACTGAACCATCATACATACTAAACTTTCAAAACGCTCAATTGTACACTAGCACATTCATCTCGCAGATCAACGCTTTCACATAATGATAAACTAACATAATATCAGATATACGAATCATGTTTAAACATATTAATCCTATCATAGCATGGCAACTAGTAATCACTTAAACATGTACGTCATGAGCACCTTCACTAACATATCATAAACCTAATACATAATATAAACACTCGAACATACCGAATCAAAATCAGAATACTTAATACAGAAATAACAGATACAGATTTAGTTAACTACCACGAGCCCAGAACATATCATATCAGAAATGTCTTTCTTCTTCAAATGGTAACCTCAGAAAATAATTGGAGTAGCTAGCTCCCAGAATTTTGTGAAGACGTGTATTGCACACGACATCATTCACCAGAAACATATCAGATAACAGATCAGATCTAGGATGCATCCATACGCCCTTCCTACATATACAAAATATGCTCCACCATCCAGGAGCGTGGCGAACATCACTATCGCCTAGAGTCATATCGAGGTGCATCACGATCACGGACATGGAACCCCATGACTAGTGAAATATTTGCTCGGGTGTCAAACTAACTCATGTCAAACAGATTTTCATACATGACACAGATCATAATTCATCATAAAGGTCACAGATAACATATCAGATAACTTCATATCATAAGGTTCATATTCAGATATTCAGAAGTCAGAAGTTCATATCACAGTGGCATATCATACATTCATAGCGAAGTTCATAATCAACCATAGCATGGTTCAACGATTGTGCATATCAAAATCTTCCTAACATAAGTTCACATCAGATATTGCATAGTTCACTAGAACATGTATTTTACACAAGTAACAGATCAAACAATCAGAAAGGGTTCATAGCAATGGCATCGGAAACCCTAATAAGTAAAATAGGAAAACTAATGAAAAGAACGTCATAAGGAACCTTTACTAAAAAGGTCAGAATATCTGTACCTTAAAGCAATTGAGAGGAAAGCAAACGAATGTAGGAACACGAAGAGGTAACGTCACGTCTCCTTCAACGAATCTACACGGATTATGATTTATTTAATACTTATTTGCATCATTAATGTCATAATGGATTAATCTCATTAATACTTTTAAAGTTGTCAGAATATTCTCATTTTTAGTGACGGACGGAATTACGACATTTTAGAGTCTTAATCATTAATTAGCCAAACTTTTGTGTTACAAATGATAAATGGTAACTTAAGGGTTTAATATGGCATACATCTTATTTGAGAGCTTATATGATCATCATTCATAGTTCGGGGTTTATAAATGTCAAGAACGGATTTTAGGACTCTCTTGCAAAATAGTTTACACAAGCCTTCATAACTTACATGATTAACCAAGACTCACACGTAACATTGTTCGAACACCACCTTAATGAGACCATGCGTACACTACTTCTAACTCATGACACTTAGTTTCTTACATAAAATCATAACTCACGCACGTTTCCAACACACTTAATACTAGCTCGTTATACGCTTAATCAACAGTTATTAATGACCTCAAAACTTTCTATTTTCACATGAAATAACGAATCAACACGCACAGCTTGTAACCCTAATCGACTACTATTTATGACCCAGGGTTTTCCCAAACTCTTAGTATCATATTTATGAGTATTCAATTTACATGCTACGGTTTTAATGACCATTCCCTTCGACCTAGAACATGTGAAAAACCGAACAGAAAAGAACCAAGGCTCATGCATGTTTACACAATAACCACACCATGTCGACCCATTTACCATTCAAAACAGCCCTAAACGTGACCCCTTCGACACACATTATTACCCATCCAATACACAAGATTTTATGCTTCATTTTCACATGTTAAAGACCAAAAGGAAAACATGTCGAGAGGTTACAAGACATACTCAAAAGACCAGATTTATATACACTTATCAACATATATAATAAAGTTTTAAGTCATGACCTTTATGTGATTAATACTAAGTAAATCTTAGCTTTATGTTTAACATTAAATGGGACCTGTTTTAGGGTCTTATTGCATGCGTAGGGGATTCAAAGTACACGACCAGAAATAGGGTCATAAACAGGTCATGAAAAGCGTATTGGTTAGCACATATGAAGATTGGTTTCATAATTTCGTGTAGTCTTTTAATAGGTTTATAATTTCCATGATATAGCATACAGTAGACATAATATTTAAGGCTAGAAAGTGCACAAAAAAGGTCTTCAAACCCACGACCAGAATGAAATCGAAACAGTACGTTTATGATGAGCATGATTCGACACTTATCAAGACCCTTTTATTATTTCATGTAGTTCCAAATGTTTGGTTAGTTTGCTTAGTTAATATAAAGATTTCGTGATTCGTTAAATTAGTACAAAGCAAGCGCATGGTGACACAAAGGTCACGACCAGATTAGACAAAACAAAAGGAAACGAGGCCATGAATGATACCTTGTAGCGTGACACAAGGGATAAGGAACGAGGACAAAACGAAGCAAATGGAAGCACCCTCTTTGTGCTACAAACCCACGACCATCAGCAGGTACAAAATCAAACCACCACAAGACCAAATCAGCACTTGTAACGCCATAAATATAACCTTGAAGAAGGGTCTCGAGACTCACCTTTGGCTGGTTGAATGTCGACAGAAAAAAAAAAGGAATGGAGGAGGGATGCCGTCACTTTTACTTGGGGAAAAACTAGGGTTTATTTTAGAGATAATATGGTACATTAAATATGATAATGAGGCCCTAAAAATCAGGGATTTGGCGTGGGAAAAGGGCCGAACAAGGAGCAAAATAGGAGACCAAAATCATGCCATTTATTTAGTTACCATAATAGTATAGTTACACATTTTATTTAATTTATCAACATGTATATTAATTAGCCCAAGCAACATTTGATGTGTTATATATATATATATATATATTTTCTTTTGTAAATTAAAGTAAGTGTTAGTATTCCAAGTGTTTCATGTAAACTGATTATCATAAGTACTTAACGGAAAATCGAGCTGGCTTTATTTACGGATTATGATTCGAGGGTATAATAGTCTTTTAACGCGTCCACGGTTTTTAGGGTTTTACAACTCTTCCCCTCTAAAAAGAAAATTTCGTCCTCGAAATTGAACAAGACGGAACAGAACAGCAGACAAATCGGATTTCAGAACTTCAAGGAATATATATGATGAACGCTAAACTTATCTCGGAACAAACGGATTCTTATCAGAACATTTAAACTCCTATTTTTAAAAAATCAAATCAACAGTCAAATACTTATAACAGATTATCATATACTTATCAAAGCAATGGCAGAAAACGGATGAGATGCAGAAAATCAAACAACACGCTCTAACTTATTCAGATATCTAATGATGAGAACAACCATATGCATAGACAGAACGAATCCTAACGGTCTTACTAATCGCAGAAGTACGTGGAGACGTACAAGCTTAGGGCAGACATAGCAATCTATAGGTTCACACATATCATAACGATTTCGAATTCCAAGTGTACAAATCTTACACGTAACAGATGTCGACGAAAATCTCACAATTAGGTACAGAATTTCAAACGAACATGAGAAGTGCCAAATAACATATACAAGTCAAAGTCCATTCACATATCAACCACAGGCATTTCCCCAAACGTCATATGATTTCAATAAGTCCAAATTATATGATCTCGGTATTATCACGTTGATCAGGCGTCATAATACTTGCATCACATAACAAGTTCTCATTGTCATCATATTCTGTACCGGGTCATGGTAAACCACATAACTAATATCATAACAAAACATATCACATACAGATAACATACAGATAGCAAGTAACATACTATAACAGACCAGGTTCACGTACAAGCAGCATATAATGCATCAAATCAACTTACCATATCACAATGAAAGGAGGCCACGAACTAGCATAAAACGGCTCCTCATGACTCATTACTGACGATCCAGGAAGAAAAGCTGAGATATACCAGAATGCTAAACGATAAAACTTCACGATTCAAACCGAGTTCTGAACGAATCAAAGAAAAGTAATACGGATCAGAATCACTTAACAGAATATCAAACCGTCTCAAAACGCGTGACAAACGAATCAGAGTAACACACGTCGCGCCCAAATCATATGAAGTAGATGAACCTTCCCAGCCACCGGTTGAATAATGTCTTCGTCGTTGCGTCTTTGGTTTATTCGTCCAGCTTCCTCCAGCAGCATCCTGATGTCTCCAACAGCACGGCAGTCGGGTGTGGCTTCTGCTTAACGAACCTCTCCAGCATAGGGACTATTGCAGCAACGCAGGGTCGGCACCATCTTCTTCGGTTCCACGGGTAGTCTCCATCTAACGATCGACAAACGGACGAGCGAAAACAAAATAACAAAATTCGATGCGAACAGAGGAGGGCCAATTCAGTGAAGGCAAAAGGATATCGAAGTCAAATCTGAACGACCATCAAAAGGAATCGAAAAATATCTGAACGCGACGAAACCTAATGTCTACCCAATCCTCACAGGTCATAGCCTAAGCTCTAAGGGTCCTAAAACCTAGTCTCTGATACCATAAATTGTAACACCCCAACCCGACAAGGGTAAAGATATCACAATACGGTTTCATATCAGAACTTTAAATAATATACAATAGCGGAAGCCTTTACAAAATAATCAAAAGAAAACATAATAACTTAAAAATCAAAATAAATCTAAGATCTCTATAGTCAAAACTTGCTCTCAGTTCTACTCTCAACCCAGATCAGCCATCCCACAAGCTCATCTTGAATGCTAAATACCTGCCGCAGAAAAGAAAGTGCGGTGAGCTTACAAAGCCAGGTGAGCAGATATACTTGAAACAAAAGCTAAAATAGAAATATATACAATTAACGAAATCACAACGGAATGAGAAATAACAAATCTTTGAGGATTCTGCGGAAGCGCAAATATACAGAAATCCAGAAAACACATAACATTTAATGATCACCTCAGAACACGTTATGACACAAACGCAAACACATCAGAATAACCAAACACTTAACATATCAAGAATAGTAGATTTCGTGTCAACCAAACGAAGAGTCTAATGACTAACGGAAATAGTTACCAGAAATAAACATGGCATTCATACAAATCAATTAACCTACATTTAACACACTTAATTCAATATTGTAGCAGCGGAAATAGCAGTCACATCATGGCAGTCACACATACCGATAGAAAATACAGTAGACAAACTATAACTAAATAGACAAAGACATAACATTGCCATTAACAATTTTCAGAACAGATATCATAAGCTAAACCAGTTCTCAGATCGAATCTTAACCTCAGCAGAGTTTTAACATGGTAGGTCACATATGCAGACAGATAACTAAACGATAGGCAAGGTTTATAAAATTAAGCGAACCATCATACATACTAAACTTTCAAAGCGCTCAATTGTACACTAGCACATTCATCTCATGAGATCAACGCTTTCACATAATGATAAACTAACATAATATCAGATATACGAATCATGTTTAAACATATTAATCCTATCATAGCATGGCAACTAGTAATCACTTAAACATGTACGTCATGAGCACCTTCACTAACATATCATAAACCTAATACATAATATAAACACTCGAACATACCGAATCAAAATCGAATACTTATCTGAAATAACAGATCAGATTTAGTTAACTACCACGAGCCCAGAACATATCATATCAGAAATATCTTTCTTCTTCAATTGGTAACCTCAGAAAATAATTGGAGTAGCTAGCTCCAGAATTTTGTGAAGGCGTGTATTGCACACGACATCATTCACGAAACATATCGATAACAGATCGGATCTAGGATGCATCCATACGCCCCTTCCTACATATACAAAATATGCTCCACCATCCGAGGAGCGTGGCGAACATCACTCTACTGCCCTAGAGTCATATCAGAGGTGCATCACGATCACGGACATGGAACCCCATGACTAGTGAAATATTTGGCTCGGGTGTCAAACTAACTTCAGGTCAAAGCAGATTTTCATACATGACACAGATCATAATTCATCATAAAGGTCACAGATAACATATCGGATAACTTCATATCATAAGGTTCATATTGAGATATTCGAAGTCGAAGTTCATATCCGCGGTGGCATATCATACATTAATAAGCAGAAGTTCATAATCAACCATAGCAAGGTTCAACGATTGTGCATATCAAAATCTTCCTAACATAAGTTCACATCAGATATTGCATAGTTCACTAGAACATGTATTTTACACAAGTAACAGATCAAACAATCAGAAAGGGTTCATAGCAATGGCGGAAACCTAATAAGTAAAATAGGAAAACTAATGAAAAGAGCGTCATAAGGAACCTTTACTAAAAGGTCGGAATATCGTACCTTAAAGCAATTGAGAGGAAAGCAAACGAATGTAGGAACACGAAGAGGTAACGTCACGTCTCCTTCAACGAATCTACACGGATTATGATTTATTTAATACTTATTTGCATCATTAATGTCATAATGGATTAATCTCATTAATACTTTTAGAGTTTTCAGAATATTCTCATTTTTAGTGACGGACGGAATTACGACATTTTAGAGTCTTAATCATTAATTAGCCAAACTTTTGTGTTACAAATGATAAATGGTAACTTAAGGGTTTAATATGGCATACATCTTATTTGAGAGCTTATATGATCATCATTCATAGTACGGGGTTTATAAATGTCAAGAACGGATTTTAGGACTCTCTTTCAAAATAGTTTACACAAGCCTTCATAACTTACATGATTAACCAAGACTCACACGTAACATTGTTTGAACACCACCTTAATGAGACCATGCGTACACTACTTATAACTCATGACACTTAGTTTCTTACATAAAATTATAACTCACGCACGTTTCCAACACACTTAATACTAGCTCGTTATACGCTTAATCAACATTTATTAATGACCTCAAAACTTTCTATTTTCACATGAAATAACGAATCAACACGCACAGCTTTTAACCCTAATCGACTACTATTTATGACCCAGGGTTTTCCCAAACTCTTAGTATCATATTTATGAGTATTCAATTTACATGCTACGGTTTTAATGACCATTCCCTTCGACCTAGAACATGTGAAAAACCGAACAGAAAAGAACCAAGGCTCATGCATGTTTACACAATAACCACACCATGTCGACCCATTTACCATTCAAAAAGCGACCCTAAACGTGACCCCTTCGACACACATTATTACCCATCCAATACACAAGATTTTATGCTTCATTTTCACATGTTAAAGACCAAAAGGAAAACATGTCGAGAGGTTACAAGACATACTCAAAAGACCAGATTTATATACACTTATCAACATATATAATAAAGTTTTAAGTCATGACCTTTATGTGATTAATACTAAGTAAATCTTAGCTTTATGTTTAACATTAAATGGGACCTGTTTTAGGGTCTTATTGCATGCGTAGGGGATTCAAAGTACACGACCAGAAATAGGGTCATAAACAGGTCATGAAAAGCGTATTGGTTAGCACATATGAAGATTGGTTTCATAATTTCGTGTAGTCTTTTAATAGGTTTATAATTTCCATGATATAGCATACAGTAGACATAATATTTAAGGCTAGAAAGTGCACAAAAGAGGTCTTCAACCCCACGACCAGAATGAAATCGAAACAGTACGTTTATGATGAGCATGATTCGACACTTATCAAGACCCTTTTATTATTTCATGTAGTTCCAAATGTTTGGTTAGTTTGCTTAGTTAATATAAAGATTTCGTGATTCGTTAAATTAGTACAAAGCAAGCGCATGGTGACACAAAGGTCACGACCAGATTAGACAAAACAAAAGGAAACGAGGCCATGAATGATACCTTGTAGCGTGACACAAGGGATAAGGAACGAGGACAAAACAAAGCAAATGGAAGCACCCTCTTTGTGCTACAAACCCGACCCAGCAAGTACAAAATCAAACCACCACAAGACCAAATCGGCACTTGTAGCGCCATAAATATAACCTTGAAGAAGGGTCTCGAGACTCACCTTTGGCTGGTTGAATGTCGACAGAAAAAAAAAAGGAATGGAGGAGGGATGCCGTCACTTTTACTTGGGGAAAAACTAGGGTTTATTTTAGAGATAATATGGTACATTAAATATGATAATGAGGCCCTAAAAATCAGGGATTTGGCGTGGGAAAAGGGCCGAACAAGGAGCAAAATAGGAGACCAAAATCATGCCATTTATTTAGTTACCATAATAGTATAGTTACACATTTTATTTAAGAGTAAATTACATAAATGGTCCCTGTGGTTTGTCAAAAATTTCACCTATAGTCCCTCAAACTTAAAAGTTGCATATATCGTCCCTATTGCCTCAAACGAATAACATGAATGGTCCTTATGTTGGACGTCCGTCTATTGCAACGTTAAACCACCCCCACGTGATACACCCGTGAGGGTAAAATGGTATTTTCTCCTCCTACATTAGACTACTTAAGAGTTTTCGTTCCCAATAAACACACAGCACCCTCTCATTTAATTTTCCCTCTTCTCTCACCAAAACTAATCATCTTGAATCCGAAACCCTAAGTTATGCAAGATTGACCTTATGAACAATGGTGTTATCCATGTGGAATATACGTGACGCTAATAAAAATGACGCAGTATTGGATTATGATCGTATTTATGGTAAGCTGCTATTGTGTTTTTGTTTATCAATTATGATCATGAAAAATGTTGTTAAGAATGTTTAATGAGATTTTCCTATGAAAACCATAACTAATAATGTGTTATTATTGTGTTTTCGCCAAGGACCCTAACTTTTTAGTCTGAAGATTCATCATGGAGGATGTTCTCGAGTCACCGGAAGGAAATATGTTAATGGTAGGTTTAGCTTTGTGGATAACCTAGATGTGGATATGTTTTATGTGATTGAGTTGAATGAGATGGTTATGTTGTTAGGTTATGAAGGGGATAGGATAATGTACTACCAATATTTGATTCCTGATCTTGATTTAGACCATGGGATTAGAGCTTTAGGTAGTGACCAAGATGTACATGAACTTTGTAGGTATGTATTGTCAGGTCATAGGTTGTTGAATGTGTACATTGAGCATGATGAATCAACAGTAGACACTTATAATCATGCATCATCTAAGAGGTGTACCATTACTGAAATTGAAAATGAGGAAGTTGTTGGTAAGAAATCTTGTTCTAAGCAGTTATGTTTAGAATGGATAGGGAGTGAAATAGGTCAAAGTGGGGTTAATAATGTGGGTGAAAGTAGTGCTGCTAAGGAAATGGGTCAAAGTGAGTTTGCAAAAGAATTTTACTCTGCTTTGGACAATGAAAACTTTGATCCTTTCCTTGATTTAGATGACGATGAGGTAGTTGCTAAGGCTACAGAGCTTGAGCAGACCTTAGACACTAATAAAGTAGGAGAAGTAGCAGAAGAAGAATTTGAAAGTGGGGAAGACATTGAAAGTGGGGAAGATAGTGATGATGAGGATGACAGTGATTACATTGTTGATGAAGTTAATGATATCAATGAAGTGGAAGTAGACATGGAAAACTTCCGTGCTAATGTAGATGTCAATGAAGAGTTCATGGGCAGTGGGAGTAAGAAACGTGTTACTTTTGAAGAACCTGTTGATGTGGAAGTATTAGACAATGATGAATTTGAAAGTGGGGATGATGGAGATGATGATATACAAAAGTCTAGGAAAAGAAAGTTAAAGGAGTTAAGGAAACAAATGGGTAAGAATGCAGTTGGTGGGAGTAACCAAACATATTTCTTTGTAGGGCAGAGTATTGGAACTGCAAAAGAGGCTAAGGAGATGATTAAGCTCCATTCAATTGAAACAAGGAGGGAAATTGAGTTGAAAAAGAATGATAAGGTAAGAATAAGAGCAGAATGTTTTGGTACCATTCCAACACTTGGATCAAATGATGCTGGTGATTCAGTTGGGCCAAGTAAAAATGATGGATCTAATGTGCAAGGTTGTTCAGTTGGGCCTAGTGGTAAGGTTGGCCCAAATCAAGTAAGATGGACAAAGTCAAAGATTAGGTCAGAATCTCCCATAAAGGAAAAGATGACAAAATCTAAGATAAGGGCAACTACATCTCCAATAAAGGGAAAAGGCATTTATGGTGGTAAAGGTAACAATAAAGCTGACAATAAATGTCCATGGGTATTACAAATATCAAAATGTAAAGATGAGACATGGTCTGTGAGAACATACAAACCTGAACATAGGTGTTTGCAAACCAGAAGAGTCAAAGCTTGTACAGCTAATTTCTTATCAAAAGATATCCTGCGTCAAATTGAATCAAACCCAGGTATACCTATTAAAGCTGTTCAAGCCCAAAGTCAGCAAAAGTTTAAACTTGAAGTCTCTAGGATGAAAGCATTTAGAGCCAAGGCAAAAGCTGTTAACCAATTAAGAGGAGATCACACTCAATAATATGCTAATTTGAGAAATTATGTGTTGGAATTGAAGGCTAATAATCCCAACACCACAGTCAAAATTGGAGTTGAAAGATCACCAAATCCAGAAATAAACACAAGGGTCTTTCAGAGAATTTACATATGTTTGGGTGCAACAAAAGAAGGATTCAAGGCTGGTAAGAGGGACTTATTAGGCTTGGATGGTGCCTTTATGAAAGGACCATTCCCTGGTCAGTTGTTAACTGCTTTAAGTGTGGATTCAAACAATGGGATATACCCATTGGCATATGGTATTGTTGAAACTGAAAACTCTTGGACTTGGTTTCTAGAACAGTTGGCTGAAGATTTAGATCTGGTAGCCAATTCAAATTTCACTTTCATTAGTGATAGGCAGAAGGTATTATACTAATGATATGTCTTATTCCTTTATATTGTTAACACTAATTTCTATTATACTAATGATCTGTCTTGTAACACAGGGGATAATTCCAGCAATTGCCAAATTATTTCCAGCAGTTGAGCACAGGTTTTGTCTAAAACACATACATGAGAATATGAAGCTGAAATGGAGTGGTAAAGCATTCAAAGACCTTCTATGGAAGTGTGCCACTGCTACCACAGTACCACATTTTACTCATGCTATGGATGAACTGAAAGCATTCAATAAGGAGGCTTATGAATGGCTGTGCAAGATCCCTCCACACCATTGGAGCAAAAGTCATTTTTCAGGTATTTATATTGCTTAACAAGTACTTGTCATTTTGACTTAAATATTGAAACAAAATAGTAATAGATAATTACATACTCAATTTAACAGGAAGGGCTAAATCAGATGTGTTATTGAATAATATGTGTGAGGTCTTCAATGGTAAGCTTGTAGAAGGAAGGGATATGCCTATCATTAGTGCTTTAGAGTATGTTAGGGAGTATTTAATGAGGAGAATTAAGACTGTGAATAGAATCATAGATAAAAGTGAAGGACCTCTAACCCCCACTGCTACTAAAATCCTTAAGGGTATATCTGATGAAGCTGCTGATTATATTGCTTCTTGGAATGGAGCTGATAAGTACCAAGTTAGTGGACCATGGTTTGATCAGTGTGTAGTGAATGTGACCCAGAGAACATGCACTTGTAGGTATTGGGAATTAACTGGCATACCTTACAAGCATGCAATGTGGTTAATTGGGACATGACACAGAACAATATGAATCCTGGTCTAATAGAAGAGTGGGTGCACCCTTGTTACAGACTTGACACATGGAGGCAAATGTACTCACACACCATTGGTCCAATTAATGGTCCAACAATGTGGCCTAAGTGTCAAATCCAGACAACTATTCTTCCACCAACATATCATCCACAACCAGGCAGACCAAAGAAGAAAAGAAAGAGATCTGCTACAGAAAAGATGGATATGGTTAAGGATGGTAAGCTATCAAGAGGCATGAAGACTGTTACTTGTGATTTGTGCAAGCAGACAGGACACAACAAAAGAACCTGCAAAGGAAACAAGTCAAAGTCAAGTGCTGCTGCTAGTCAAAGTGCTACTCCAACTCAAAGTCAAGCTCCAAGTCAAAGTCAAACTCAAGGTACTGCAACTGAAGCTCCAAGTCAGACTCAAGGTACTGCAACTCAAACTTCTGGGAAGGGTAAGAAGAAGTCTTTAAAAAGGAAATTTGTTTGAAGAAGGCTGCAAGTAAAAAAAACTCTTGTTTTGGTCCATAAAAACACTTGTCAATGTGTTATCTAGTTTGTTGGTAGTACAAACACTTAATTTCATTTTGGTATGTAATAGGTTATGTATGGCCAGCGGCTAGTACTTTTTGACCATAACAACACAAGCACAAGTAAACCAAAACTTAACCAATTCATAACATTTTTTGGTTGCTTTTGATTCCAAAATGGGTCACTTTTGACCGTTTTTATTGCTTTTGATTGACTTTGAATGTTTCACTTCAATGGGTAAAAGCAAAGTCAGACACTAACAATATATACCAAAAGTACATATATACATAACATAGTGTTCCATTCCATACTTAGATCCATAACATAGTTTTTCAATTACAAAACACAATATTGACTACAAAAGTCAATATATCCATTACATTATACCAAAACCCTAATAACTTATGTTGTGAGTTTGAACCAACCAATCAGTAGAAACAAATAACCATGTAATAACCACCACTTTTTCATTCTTTGACGATTAGCTTCGGGCTTCCAACAATCTAGCTTCAAGCATGTTTCTTGCCCTCAAAAGTCCGGGTATGATGTTTACAGCACGAGCACACATTGGGGGATCATACCAATCAATGAATGGGCAAGTGGATCCCTAAAAAACAATCAATCAAAAGTACCATTGATTAGGGCTAAAAGTAAAAGCAATTGGAACCCTAATTTAACATTGGAAAACTTACATTTACAGGACAACTGTAAAATCGTCTTCCAGGGTTTATATCCGTCCAAGATGTGCGAATGATCGCCCTTCTACCACAAGAACAGTTAACCATTGTTGTTAGTCAAGAAAATTAAGGGAAAGAAGAAAAAGATGGAACTGATGGGTTGGGGTGGTATTATTTATTGGGAAGGAAAGATATGAGGAGAAAATACCATTTTACCCTCACGTGTGTATCACGTGGGGGTGGTTTAACGTTGCAATAGACGGACGTCCAACATAAGGACCATTCATGTTATTCGTTTGAGGCAATAGGGACGATATATGCAACTTTTAAGTTTGAGGGACTATAGGTGAAATCATAACTCACGCACGTTTCCAACACACTTAATACTAGCTCGTTATACGCTTAATCAACATTTATTAATGACCTCAAAACTTTCTATTTTCACATGAAATAACGAATCAACACGCACAGCTTTTAACCCTAATCGACTACTATTTATGACCCAGGGTTTTCCCAAACTCTTAGTATCATATTTATGAGTATTCAATTTACATGCTACGGTTTTAATGACCATTCCCTTCGACCTAGAACATGTGAAAAACCGAACAGAAAAGAACCAAGGCTCATGCATGTTTACACAATAACCACACCATGTCGACCCATTTACCATTCAAAACAGCCCTAAACGTGACCCCTTCGACACACATTATTACCCATCCAATACACAAGATTTTATGCTTCATTTTCACATGTTAAAGACCAAAAGGAAAACATGTCGAGAGGTTACAAGACATACTCAAAAGACCAGATTTATATACACTTATCAACATATATAATAAAGTTTTAAGTCATGACCTTTATGTGATTAATACTAAGTAAATCTTAGCTTTATGTTTAACATTAAATGGGACCTGTTTTAGGGTCTTATTGCATGCGTAGGGGATTCAAAGTACACGACCAGAAATAGGGTCATAAACAGGTCATGAAAAGCGTATTGGTTAGCACATATGAAGATTGGTTTCATAATTTCGTGTAGTCTTTTAATAGGTTTATAATTTCCATGATATAGCATACAGAGAGACATAATATTTAAGGCTAGAAAGTGCACAAAAGAGGTCTTCAACCCCGACCGAATGAAATCGAAGCGATGCGTTTATGATGAGCATGATTCGACACTTATCAAGACCCTTTTATTATTTCATGTAGTTCCAAATGTTTGGTTAGTTTGCTTAGTTAATATAAAGATTTCGTGATTCGTTAAATTAGTACAAAGCAAGCGCATGGTGACACAAAGGTCACGACCAGATTAGACAAAACAAAAGGAAACGAGGCCATGAATGATACCTTGTAGCGTGACACAAGGGATAAGGAACGAGGACAAAACAAAGCAAATGGAAGCACCCTCTTTGTGCTACAAACCCACGACCAGCAGCAAGTACAAAATCAAACCACCACAAGACCAAATCAGCACTTGTAACGCCATAAATATAACCTTGAAGAAGGGTCTCGAGACTCACCTTTGGCTGGTTGAATGTCGACAGAAAAAAAAAGGGAATGGAGGAGGGATGCCGTCACTTTTACTTGGGGAAAAACTAGGGTTTATTTTAGAGATAATATGGTACATTAAATATGATAATGAGGCCCTAAAAATCAGGGATTTGGCGTGGGAAAAGGGCCGAACAAGGAGCAAAATAGGAGACCAAAATCATGCCATTTATTTAGTTACCATAATAGTATAGTTACACATTTTTTTTAATTTATCAACATGTATATTAATTAGCCCAAGCAACATTTGATGTGTTATATATATATATATTTTTTCTTTTGTAAATTAAAGTAAGTGTTAGTATTCCAAGTGTTCCATGTAAACTGATTATCATAAGTACTTAACGGAAAATCGAGCTGGCTTTATTTACGGATTATGATTCGAGGGTATAATAGTCTTTTAACGCGTCCACAGTTTTTAGGGTTTTACAAAAACTCTCATTTTCCTTTTGTAAAGCATTAACCAGATTTTGAAGATGAAAGTTTTGAGAATTCCGAGAATCTAAAGGAGGAGGCATTTGGGAGTCAGTCACATTGTTCTTTTCACCCTTTAACTGAGAAATTTGGGCTTTCAACTTTCTGATCGTGTTACAGTGAGCTTGAATCTGTTCATCACGTTTGTTTATTTCAAAAACTGCATCAAACTCTAGAACATCTGAGGATATCTTGATATTTGAGGTTTTAACATTTTCTTTGAGATGTTGATATTTAAGTTGTAAATCAAAATGTTCAACTTCTAGTTTAGAAAGATGTTTTACCAAATTATCGTGATCATCCTGATCAATTTTCTCACTTAGTTCAGAGTTTTTGATTTCAAGCTCAATGACACGATCATGGGAGACTTTCAAGGCAACAGACAATTCTTGAAATTGAGAAGCAGTAATAGAACAATTAGTAGCAGTGTAGAACACATCTTGAGAGATACATTCAGAAATTAGATTCTCATTTAAGGTATGCAAGTTCTTCATCTCAATCTCATTATATGTTAGTGCTCGCTCGTAGTCATTAACCTCAACTATTATTGCATCAAATTCCTTTTCCATTCCTTTAATATCTGTTTCTATCCCCTTTTTAAGACTCTCAAAATGATCTTTTAGAAGTTTAAAGAAAGGCATGACCTTAGATAAATAACATTCTTTTGTATGTTCAAAACCCCTTTCCCTTCAGTTATCCCAGTGGGTGTGATCCTTTTCTTACATGTTTTCTCAAAATCGATAAATAGTTGAAAAATCACATATTGACTGATTAAAGTCTTGCTCTTAGTGGCAATAGTCCTAGGAACTAAATGCATAGGTGTATTTGGAGGATACACAGTTGCTGCAGGCATTTTCCTAAGGGGAGGGTTTGTTTCAACAATATTCTCTGCTTTTAGCTTATCTAAATCCTTTTTCCAGAACACTTGTTCGGGAGTTAACAGCGTCTGAGGCTTAAACTTGTTCAAGGAGATCCAATTCTCTTTCTTGTAATCATGGGGTGTGATAGTTATTTCTCTCTTTGCATTTAGGATCATCTTGTTTCTTGTTCATCTTTTCCTAGTAACTTCATCGATTTCTTATCTTCCTCGGTTCACTTTCAGTACAACTAGGTTTCGTCTAGGCTTAAGGATTTCATTTCCATCATAGATTACACTTTGTGCAGCCTTTGCTATATTACCATACTTAGGATTGGGTTTACCTATAATGGGAACACTATGCTTATCGCTTAAAACTCTATGCTTAGTGATCATGTGAGCAGTCTGAATGGTATTCCCTTGTATGTACAATTTATTTTCAAGCTTGTTCTTCAAAGTTTTTAGATTAGAAAATTCATTCAAAAGTTTTGATTCCTTAGCATGAAATTCCTGTTTAAGCACTTTAACATTATCTTGAAGTTCTTGCTTTTGCTTAACCGTTTTAGAAAATTTTTCTTGTAAGGAGTTTAACTCTTGTTTTAACACTTCTTCTCTAAACTTACTTTTTCTAATAATTGTACACATTTGGTCATCCATTTCCTGCTCACGGGTAGTTAACTCAAACTTAGCACGTTGTTCATAAATAGCAACTCTTTCTTTATAGGCATTAAGTTCAGAGATAACAGAATCATCAGGCGCACATGCAGTGTATTCATCACAAACATAGTCATCATTAACTGCAGAAGATACATCACTTGATACAATCTCACTTTCGCCTTGTTTTACATATTGATCATATGGGACAACATTTATATTACCCATATTCTCAATATCTGACTCAATGGTTTCAGTTGATTGTATCTCATTATGTATCTTTTGCACATCAACTTCATCATATAATTCTAATACCACTGAGATGATTTTGTCTTTGGATGGTCCAGCTTGTGGTGAAGAAAAAACCTTAGGAGAGACCATTAGAGAAATGCTAGCCATGAAAATTGTTTGTGCAGTAGGTTCATCATCGACATCAGAGTCGTATGCATCACAGTCGGCGACATGAAAAGTATTTTGATGATTGTGACCTATCTCCTGTATCGGCTGTTCATCAACATCAGCATCATATGTCTTGGCATTTCCCTCAGCAAGAAACAACAACTCCTCTTCATCCAAAGCTGCACCATTATCCTGAGCTTGTGCGAGCGCATCTTATCTCTGAAGTACTCGGCATTCGTGGGCGTTTCGGAGATATGCAGTTCCTAGCAATGTGTCCCTCACCACCACAGTTGTAGCATTTGATAGGTTTTGTTTGTCCTTGATTCCCAATCCTCCCTCGATTCTGATTTCCACCATAGCCTCCACCTACTCCACCCCTTCTTTGATCATACTGCCTTTCTTGAACTGGTTGTACCATAACTTTCCCATCTCTGATCAAAGCATGATTGTGAAGATTGGATGCAGTTCTTACTTCATTGTTGGTGTGAAGACAGTTAGTATGAGGTGAAAGGGTCAAGTTCTGTTTAACCATGAGAGCCAGTTGATTGATGAAATGTCCCATGACAGCATCAGCATCCGGTTGCTTGAACCTTGGATCAGGAATGAGTTTGGGATTACCATTACCCATGGGTATAACTTGAGAAGGTTTGGTGGTAATTCAAACGTTGGTGTAGAAAGCAGTTGAGTCATTTGGTGAGCTTGATTCTCTCTGATTGGTTTTGAAGCTGCTCGAATCCTTTTTTCAAGCATAGCATGTCTCTCATTCTGAAGAAGAAAGGCATAGAGTTGCTCATAGTTTGTATTCTTCAATCCTTTAGTGAGCTTCACGGAAGTGACAAACTTGTGCCATTCAGGATTCATGTTGTTAACAAACTTTGAGTTCAACTGAATGTTAGGCATGGTCATTCTGATGTTCCTCATGTCATTCACCAGCTTATGGAATCTCACATAGTACTCATAGACACTCTCATCAGGTTTCATCTGGAAATGCTCAAATTCATCATATAGTTGTGATTCTCTATCTTCAACAGTCAATTCAGAGCCTGAGAGAAGCATCTTAACATTATCCCATACAGCCTTTGCTTCAGTGTTGTGATTGATAAGCTTATAGATGTCTTTTGGAAGACCTTGCAGTATGATGTTGGAAGCTCTAATATCTGCATCGAATCTCTTCTTTTCCTTATCATTGAGCTCATCATATGTCTTTGGTCTGTCTATTCCATAGATCATCGTTCCATCTTCAGTTGTATCAATTATGTCTCTAGTAGTCTCAACTCGATAAGGTCCTTCATCAATGGATTTGAGAATGTTGACACCATTTTCCTTCCCAAGACAATACAATCTGATTCGTTGAGCCCAAGAGTCATAGTCGGTTCATCAAGCATGGGTGGACGAGTATCTGAACCAGTTGCTTGAACATCCTCGGCAACGGTGGAGATGATAGTAGGAACGTTGGTAGACATGTTAACAGATTACACGGAATTTTATAACTCTCTGATTAAACCGGGAAATAGATTCTTTCTCGGGATTTTCTTGAATCAAGAGAAAAACCGTATTAAGCAATCACCCAAGTCGCTAGGAAACCTTGAACCAAGTCGCTAAGTGCCAAGTCGCTATAATCCCAAGTCGCTAAGTAACAACTCGCTAAGCTCCAAGTCGCTAGCAAAATTTTGACAGCAAGTCGTTAAGAACTAAGTCGCTAATTTGTCAAGTCGCTAAATAGCAACTCACTAGGTACCAACTCGCTAACAATATAAAGTGCAAGTCGCTAAATTACACCAAGTCGCTACCCGTAGTGGAGAATCCACTAAGTGTACTTTTTGTCGGCTTATCTCAATAGACAAGTCGCTAATCCAACTCGCTAAGACCTTCAACTACAAATCGCTACCAAATAACAAAGCAAGTCGCTAGCAAGAACACTTATCCGTGGCTCAAGTCGCTAGCATGAAAAACACATAAACACCGCTTTTCAATCCAAAAACAATCCAACCACGATGATTCAAGCCTTCTAAATCAAAACCTAAACACTTGTGATGATTCTAAACACAAAAGTACAATCAAAATCCAAACTTTAACACTAGAAATCAACCAAATGATGCAAAAAACACTAAACTTATACAAACTCAAAAACCACCTAAAAACCACTAGAAATCCAAAGATATGTAAGAGATGATCTAACCATGGCTCTTGATACCAATTGTAACATATTGGATTTCACAAACACACTAAACCATAATCACAAGTGGCGTACAAGAAGGTTTTTAGAGAGAGAAAGTTAGAGGTTTAGGGAACTTAGTGAGAGAAAAAAAATCTTATTATGAGCTCCAACTCTCTATCTTGGGAGGTAGAGAGTATTTATAGTCTTACAATAAAACGCCACACAACGGGCTATGGATCAGGCATACAGTGGGTAAAGACCCGTCCGTCCTCCACGGTGTTACTTAACTAAATACTACTTAACATTAAATAATTACGACTACGAGCTTTCTAACGAATATATATACTTGAGGTGACCGACTCTTTAATACCTGGAATTTCTATTTCCTAACAAAAAGGGTCACATAACAGTAAGATAACAGATAGTCAGATGACGATAGGTGAATCATATAATCGCATGTTAATCATATCGTAGCAGGGTAAACGGTAGCCACATAAAACATGAAAAGCATAATCAAATTCAATAATCATGTAATAACCCGGTACATGAATGGAATGGTAGTCTGAAGTAACGGAATAAGAGTATGACAGATCAATGCAATGGAAATATAGCATGGCAGTAGAGTAATTCACATAAGGGTACAGAATATGGTGCGCTGGAGAATACAGAAGGTACAATATAGGTATATCAACAGTGTAAGGGTTGTCAGAAATCTATTCCGAGCCAACAGTACAATACAGTAATATCAGTAGTCGCAATAGCAGCCCAGTAATCAATAGTAACCATCGTATTCAGAGGGGTGACCTCGGAATACCAGACCAATAGGAGGGGAGACCTCAGTAACCAATGGAGTAGCTAGCTCCTAGACTGTGAGGGGGTGTAGTGCACACACGCACCACATCACCAGAACAGATCAATCAATATCAATAACAGTACACTACAAATCTAGGATGCATCCATACGCCCCTGCAGAAACATTAGTGGCCATAACAATAACAATGAAGCTCGCATAATCAGTACAGTATAGGGACGGTTTGGAACATCACTCATCCACACTGGAGTCATGCCAATGGTGCATCAATGACACAGATATGGAACCCCCATGCCTAGTGTAACGGCTCGGGTATCAAACTGACAGGTCAAGGCAAAAGGTCAACAGTATACAATATGTGAGTCATCATAATCAAAGGTTCAGTATCAATAGTTCACAATTCAGAGGTTCATAGCAATAGTCCAATATCAAAGGTTCAGCTAAAGAGATTCAGTATTAAGGTTCAGTAACAGAGGTTCAATAACAGTGGGGTCAACAGCAAGATCTATATCAGAGGTTCAATATCAGAGCAAAGGTTCAATAAACAATGGCAAGAGATCAGAGATGCAAAGAGATCATGAGAAACCTTATGAGAAGGTCAGAATATCTGTACCTCATTCGAAGCAAGCAAAATAGAAAGCAAAGTCACAAGATGAATCAATCTCGCCGTCCGGAACCTATATGAATTAGATAACGCTTATTAAGATCGGATTACTCATTTTAGACGGCTTTCCATTTTTAGCAGGTTCCCACTCATAGTAACTTTCTATTTTAGGTAACTTTCTATTTTAGGCAGGTTTCCATAATTAGCATGTTTTTTTAAGCAACTTTCCAAAAATAGCAGGTTTCTATAATTAGTAACCTTCCAAAATTAGCAGGTTTCCGTATTTAGCAAATTGAGTCATAAATGATATAATCAAAGTCAAATTAGGTTAAAATAGTGAAAACAAGTGTTATCATACTTTAAGGGTCATTTATGCTAAGTTTTACAAGTTTAAGGTTTAAAGTGTAATTAATTCAATTAACGACCAACTTAGGGTTTCACCGATTTTAATAAATACCTTAGTCACGTTTCGGATAAATTAATATGATCTTAGGATTTGGCAATTTTTAGAAAGTCATTTAAACTCATTTCGAACTACAACAATTTCGGAGCTCTCACTCAACCCAAACCCGACATAACATACACATTCTTGTCATACATACATGCACTCACACCCTTTTTTATCATCAAATACTCACGCACACAATACACAGAACCCAACAACAAATCTAACGAGCCCCACATGAAAATAATAAAACCAAATCAACCTAATGCATATCCTTTCCTTTGATCTGATCAAAATACACATTCATGATTTTAGTAACACATGCAAAACACTCCCAAGATTCCCCATGCACGCCCCATCTTGTCAAACAGTTGACACATAAAATACTAAGGCTAGCCCCAGTAGACGAATCTCCATTCGATCGAGATGATGTGGCGATCGATTTGAATCGATCGCCGTTGGTGTGAGGGGATCGATTGCCTAGCCATTTGGAAGGTTTCAATCGTGCAGCCGATCGAGACAAAATGTTTCCTACCATTGCATATAAAACCAAAAAACATGTATAAAACCAAAAAAAAAAAACCTATCCTAACGTTTGTGATAAAAACCCACCCTATAAATACGCAACATACTTACACACTAAACTCACAAATCTTACAATCCTCTCTATCAAAAATCTCACAATCCTCTCTATCAAAAATGTCTAAGAAAACACCACCAACCAAAGGCCGAAAATCCCGTTTGGCAAACGCCCCGCATATTTTAACACCGGATCCGAATTTCCGGTTAACCGGTGTCTCACCAAGAATCAATTTCCAACCCCCTGCTTTCGAATATCAATCCCAACAAGCTCCACAACAACAAGCTAACAATCCATTTTTTATGAATCGTCCATTTGTTCCACCGAATCAAAACATCCAACAACAACAACAACAAAGCCACTCCCGTCGAAGCAACCAATCAATGTATGGGTCACCCGAATCTGTGTACCGTCCAACAATGGATTCATCAATGTCTTCATATTCAAATTATCAAGAATATTCTCCGGTTAACCGTATCAATCTTGAGGGTTTTGATTTCGATGACCATTTATACAACAATCCTAATTTTTATGCTGGAACCGGATCGGGTTATCCGGCTCAAGAGTATCACGGTTCGGGTACCGGTTCGGCTCATGGATCGTATCACGATTCGGTTAACCTTGATGACGTAGAAGAAAAAGAATGTCGAGAAGAGACGTCACCGGTCAAACCAAAGAAACGAGCTACTAAGGCGAAGAAGAAGGTTGTCGAGAAAGAAGCCAAGAATGATTCGTCGCTTTGGTCAAAAGAAGAAGAGATCGCCTTGTGCAACGCTTGGTGTGATATATCCGAGAATAGTGTAATCGGAAACAACCAAAATGCTAAAGGATTTTGGTAGAAAGTCATTGCATACTTTGAGAAGGAGGTTGGTTCAGAAAGAACGTACAAATCTATCATTACAAAGTGGAAAAATAGGATTCGTCTTAGAGTTGGTCAATTTTGTGCCATTTACAACAATGCTCTCAGGAATTACGGAAGTAGTGAGAATGACCTCACTGTTTATACACGAGCGTGTGATGAATACCAACTAGTGTGTGGTCATCCGTTTGTTTTGGAGCATTGTTGGAAGATTTTGTGGGACCATTCTGCTTGGAAGGATAATGAGATGCCGGCTTTTTTAAGCCAAGATGAGGGTCGCAAAAAAGCAAGGACTTCAACCGACTCGGATGTGCCTGCTAAACCAATTGGTCGTGATGCCGCAAAGAAGAATAAAAAGAAATTTTCGGAGATTTCGAAAGCTATGATTATGGAAGGTGTTGCCGAGAAATGGGGCAAGATTAAGTCCAAGGCATTCGGGCAGAAGAAGGAGCTGGCAGACCTGCACTGTGATTTGAAGAAGAAAGAGCTAGAACAACGGCAAATCGAGTTGGAGATTGAGCAAAAGAGGGAAGAAAGGGAAGACAAAAAATTGGCACTAGAAGAACGAAAACTTGAATTAGAGCGACAAAAGAAATATGATGCAGATCTCATGTTCTATTGCACGCCAATCGCAGCGAATCTTTGCCCAGATACAACAACAAACAATACAGAAACTCAAAGAGGCGATCAAGGCACGCCACAACCTAGATTTTTAATAAGTGTTGTAATGTTTTAATAAGTTTCGTAATGTTTTAATTTTATTTGAATTATTATGTAACGTTTTAATTATTAATGAAATTTTATTTTGTGTTAAAAATGTTTTTTTTTTTTTAAATGAACTTGGTCGCCCTTACTGGGGCACCTAATCGCCTGAAGGTCGCCGGAGAGAGAAAGCTGACGTGGCAGAGAAAATGAGGGGGATTGAATCCCACTACTGGGGCATCCTAACTCACGCACACAAGTATAACATAAAATTACCTCTTATACCCATCTTTTATACACGTACGTATTAAAGAATATGTACTTCCATCAATTTGACCAAGTAAACATGCATTAAAAGAATATGTATGCACAGCCATACCATGCATACACTACTGATGTTAAGACCTATAACTCACACATGGTAACGAACCTTGATACATTAATTCATACATCATGCATACATCACTTCCGCGAGACACAACAAACATGCATTTTTACCCACACGACGCCATACGATTCACCATTTCAGTCCCAAAATACGAGTCTACACCAATAGTTTTAAACGAGCTGGAACATCACAAACCTTCACATGAAATCTCAACCTCTCATACATTAACATAGCCTAGGGTTTTAGCATCTCATTAATCACGTATTCATGTTCAGTTTTAGGGTTTGTTTTGTGTTATCTTAGATCGACTAGAATCTGGAACAAGGATGTCACAATAGACCATACACACAAGAAACATAAGAAGGAAAACAAGAAGAGACGATGATATTATGAGTTACCTTTGTAGCGTGCATGAGAGGAAGAAACAATGACCAAAACAAAACGAGCCGATGCCTCCTTTGGCCTCGCAAAACCCACGACATCCTCCCTTGTTGGCTTAGAACCCACGACCAGGCCATCAAACCCACGACCAAGCTATCTTTTACGTGCCGAACACGACCACAGCACCCTCGAATCAAAGATACATGAGCACAGCTTCAATGGAGTACTCCTTTTTGTTTTTGAAATCGGGTGGAATGGTGGAGAAACATATTTTGCCGTTTCTTTGGAAGGGGAGATTAGGATTTTTTTTTTTTTTTTTTTTTTTTTACATTGGATGGTAAGTTTTAAATGAGAGTTTAATGGGAGTTAAAGTAGGATTTGGGTTGGGCGTTTCTACTAGGCCGAAAATAAGGGGGAGGATCGGTGACTAAATAAATTTTTCATAATTACCATAATGATGTTTATTATTTAGTTTTTAATTATCTCTTAATTTGTTTTTATGATTAGATCCAAATGACTTGTACAATGTGGAATATGGCAAAAGTTCAATATAGATCTCAAATTTACCATATATACAATGAACCAATCGTAGACATTTATTTTTCTAATTGAAACAAAAAAATAAACTTTCACCCTTTTCTTAAAAATTAAATATCTCGCAAACCGTTAATCGTTACACGAAAAAAAGTATACCATCGCGACGAGAATTAAATTATCTTTCTATAGATATGCACTTCTAAATATTTCTACAGAAAAATTATATATGATTTGTAAAAATCAAATGTGATTCGAGTTTTACAAATCATATATGATTTTTTCAAATCATATATGATTTGTAAAAATCACATGTGATTCGATATTTGGAAATCATATATGATTTTACAAATCATATGTGATTTTTCTGGGCGGAATTTTTGGAAAAAAAGTTTGTCGAAAATATAAGTAAGTGCATATTTATAGAAAGATAATTTAATTCTCGTCGCGATGGTGTATTTTTTGTAGTTTAAATATTTACCGTTTGTACGATATGTTGTTTAAAAAAAGGTGAAAATGATTTTTTTATTAATTTTGATCAAAATGGGTGGCTAAGATTGATTTATTGGATTTATGGTAAATATGAGATCTATATTGATCTCAACTCTGTGTAATATTCTTCTAGTAATTAAGGTTGTTTGCTCCTATATGATATAATTTATTTCAAGTGTTAATGTAAAATAAACAAGCTTGAGTCATATTACGCATTTCACATTTATCACGTTTGAGGGTAAAATAGTCATTTAATACGTTTACGATTTTTAGGGTTTTACACTTACTGGGGATGCCAGAAGATGGATTGAAAGATTGCCCGCCGGGGCAGTTAATACTTGGGTTCTACTAAAGAAGCACTTCATTCAGAGGTATTGTCCTCCGTCGAAGATTTCTAACCAGCTTTTGGAGATCCATAATTCAAGCAAGGAGACGATGAAACGTTGTATCAGGCCTGGGATAGATACAATGATCTCCTTTACAAATGTCCTACACATGATCTGAACAACCAGCAAAAGGTCAACATCTTCTACAAAGGAATCAACGTGACTACAAGACAAATGTTGGACTATCAAAGACCAATCCCGAACATGACTCCTACTCTAGCCCTTGAAGCCTTTCAGAAACTTGCCGATCACTCTCAAAAATGGCACGATGGGGGAAACAACCAAAGCCTGGAAAGAGGTTCCATAAGCATTGCCACCATTACAAGCAAATTGGAAAACCTTGGAAGAGATATGAAGAAGCTCCAGGAAAATGTACATGCTATTCGGGTTGGATACGATAAAAGTGAAGAATGGGGCCCAACCGGAGATTGTCCTATGAAAAATATAAGCCCCCGAATCAAAAAGGTAATGTATGGAGAAGGAAAAACCTTCCATCAAAGTTATAATCAGGAATCAATAAATAAGTATCTGGAAGAAGATGATAAGCGGCAAGCCAACAGGAATGCATTGTTCAAAAAATTCCAAGAAACTAGAATCACTCTCCTTGGTCAGCATGAGGATCTGGAAGACAACGAAAAAGAACCAAAGATGGAGGAAAATGAAACTAATCAAGACAATTCATTTGACGATAGTTTCTGTAAAGCCATATTTTCCAGCAACGGAGAACCCATCTATACCCCTTTCAGATACGATGAAGAGGAGCTCTCCGAAATTCAAAAACAAGCTAAAATCATATGTAACAAGACGAGCTTCCCAAACGATGAACTACAGACTAAAATAGAAGCTACTACGAAGAATGAAGTAAAGTTAAACGCCAGATGCTCTGCAGTTATCCTGAATCAGATCCCTCTTAAGGAAAAAGACCCAGGAAGTTTCATTCTCCCTTGCTCTATTTACAATTTACATAATATCAATGCCTTAGCTGACCTAGGGGCTAGTATTAGTATCATGCCATTTTCTATGTGTGAAAGACTAAACCTTGGTCCCATCAAACCTCTTTGCATGACTATAGAAATGGCTGATAGAACGGTTAGCATACCCAGAGGGATAGTTGAGAACGTGGTCATCAAAATCAATAATTTTACTCTCCCTGTTGACGTTGTTAGTTTAGACATGGAAGAAGATCTCAAAATTCCATTAATTTTGGGCAGACCCCTTCTGGCTACTGCTCGTGCTAAGATTAATGTTTTCGAAAAAATCTTCACTTTGAAAATCAACAATAGAAAGCTTACCCTGAATATGGATGACGTTGGAAAATGTCACCCGGTCGAAACTGTTTGTATTATCAAGAAAGGAAAAAACAAAACTATTCCTCCCACCATCGCACACAAGCTCTACGCTACTAACGATCGTAACATGCAGGGAAGGAAAGACAAAGAACACAACAAGGGAGGAATACAACGCGATAACACCTCGAGAACAAAGGAAAATGAGTCTGATGAAATATGGCACGAAGTTCAGAAAGTGGATTACAAGTACTTTCCCAAATAAACATATCATTGGTGTACGGCTATCCCTATTGACCACGATAAAGGATATGATCTATGGGCTTCATGCAACCCTTACTTGGACGTCTGTGACGGTGGACATGACAAGGAAAGAGTAAAAAACAACAGGTACTTATGGTCCTCAACCAATGACAAAGAGATAACATTCGAATCTTGGGTACGAATTAGGTATGGAGAAATTAGCAATGATGATAAAAGAAAAATATGGACTGATCTTTGCCTCAGTGAACCCTCTGAAAATAATCATGAAACAACAACCACTGATCAGGGGCTCGTTGATCGAAAGCATTGGTGCAAAATAATAAAGACCATTGATGGGGATTCTTGGGCCTCGTATGATCCTTAAGATGAAAACTGTAATGGAGGAAGTAATGCCAATAGAGCAGGAGTTAATGAATTTCTGTGGAATTCAACAACTGACAATAAGCGAACCCGAGTTACAATGGTCAGGTGGATTAAGATTTAACGATTGGGTAAAGATCAAATATGGAAAAGTGGATACGTCCACTAAAAATAAAATTTGGAAGGACTGCACGAATGAAGATAATCTTGATGAAGAGACTCCTCAAGATATGGGTAACTCAACAAATGATGACAAGACGGACACGAGAGAAGATTGCAAGTATAGGCATTTGGATAATTCAGTTGAAACCAATGACTACAACATAAAGGGAATCATAGATCATTAGGAGCCACGATATAAAGAAAGGATGTCTGACCTAGAAGATGAGGAGTATAAGCAAAGGATGTGAAAGCTTCTTGGGATCCAATATAAAAAAGTACCACTGATTTTTGCCGAAAGATTTGAATTCACTAGGTATCATTTGGGGTCGGACGAAAAATTCTGCAAATTTCGGAAAGTGGGGATCAAAGAATCCCTCCGCATAGCTACCAATGTCGCTTGGGGCAGGAATAACTTAATGAAAGACATGGAGGAGGATGGCCAAGTTCAAATATCTCCATAAAGCCTCAAGGCTCTGAGTCTAACTTAAAGATTCGTAAATAAAGAAAAGTGCTCTTTCGGGAGACAATCTGAATTATCCCTTTCTTTTGTGTTATTTCCATTTCTGTAGGGTTTTGTGTTTTTAACCATTTTCGCAGGAAACTTGGAGTGATTGTTGCTGCAACATGCTGATCTGACCATAGTTACGACGTAACTCATCTTAGTGGTTAAGCCGTAACCAACCCCTTGCAGCAGAATTTTGGATGCATTACCAATTACGGCGTAATTCCATCTCAGCAGTAACTCCATAGCTACACTCTTACAGCGTATGCCAGGTTTTACCTAGTTACGGCATAACTCCTTTTAAGAGTTACGACGTAACTATCCTCTGCTTTACTTCTTTCATTTTAAAACACAATAACCTTGTATTAGTATTTATAATGAACTTTGTGGGTGTGTTCCCTGTAAACCCTCACGAGACTTCACTCGTCCACTTGGGACACCAAGTGGTTTAAAAGGCTTGTTGCATATGCTAAATGAAACCGTGATTCCTACGAAAGTGAGTTAGATTTGTTTATTATTTTTCATGTTTTTCTTTTTAGAATTATGCTTGTCGGTAGTGCGATTTCAGGGATTGAAGTTTGCTCATGGATGCTTATACGAAGGCACGTCTCCTTTTCGCGGGCCTTCTTTCTTTTTGGAGCAAATTTCAGGGAAGTTCTCGCTCTAATTCTACCTTTCTCTTCACCTTTATTTAACGCTTAGTACAAAAGGGACTTTATACAATTCAAGTGGGGGTACGGGAGTAAAATTATCTCTTGAACTTTATTTTGCCCTCGTTTTTCTAGTTTATTTTGAAAAATTATGCCATTTTTAAAATTTTGACATGTTTTTCTTAACCTAACTAGATTAGACCTTAGCCGAGCACATACAACCCTTGATATTACATGGTGAGATTAGCCTTATCCGTTTCCAATATTTTACCCCAAATCCACCCAATTATGAGTGTGCCGGTAGCTTGTAAACTTTAGAGCTTGGCCTTTGCATCATTTCGAGACCATAGACGAGGTATGTTGAGTTAGCTCGACGTATTTGGAATTTTCATTTTAAGAAGGCAATATTATAGGATTATCACCCAAATAGCCTACCATTGTGTGTCTATCGATTAGTCACCTCGACTTTTCGACCCCCATGTGAAACCCTTTTGTTGCACTCACCTTTAGTGCAAGATACCCCTAGATACACTCATCTGAGCCATTCCTTTCATTTTGTTAACCTAATATATTGTTTTGATACACCTATACACCTTAGCCCACCCTGTAGTCTTTATTTGTGATTGGGAAGTCATCATTTGCCTAAGTTCAAGGTTTAAGTGGAAAGGTTCGGAAATCACGCTTTCATCGACGACATATTCTTAAAGATCATTGAAGACCCCCCGAATTCCCATTGTTCATCTCAAGTGGGGGATATTATGTTCAGTTTTTATATTTATGATGATCCAAAAAAAAAGGTGTGTTATTTAGTTTATTGTAAAGTGCAATGTTATAAGCACTATGTTATGAGCTTTATATAGATTTAGTATCGAGGAGAGCACCTCGGTCACATTCGAAGATTGGAGTTGGTTAGTGTGCCAACAGTTGGAGAAAAGGTAGTGTGCCCATCATGATGTCCTCTAATGACACATCTACCTAGTATTTCATGATCCGGTTTCTTAACTTCAAAGCTTGAACTTTGGGCAGACGGGAAGTGTTGATGACTTGGTTATAGATTTAGACTATCTGCTTGATTTTTATTTTACACCATTTATATATCCCATGTCTTATCCTACCCTTTTGTCATGAAGCGTGTCTAGGTGATGCAGCGAGCAATATTTGGTGTCTTGGCCATTGATTTGGTCATGTATCATTGATTTTGTCCACTTCTCCATGACATGTTAGTAATGACGAGTGACCCCTTAACCTTTGTCGTGTCTACCCATATTGCCTTCGAAATTTTTTTAGCCCTTAACTCTAGTGGTGGAGATTTGTGTAACCGCCAAGCTTATGATAGAATACATGCTATGACTGTGCGATTGAGTGATCACCCCGAAATTGACACTTAGAATAGTTGAGAGATTTGAGTATTTCGTTCCCATTTCGTGAGGTGTTCGGCTTTGTTTTATTCTAGCATAAGGGATTTGTAAACTTATATTTTCCAGGTTATGGGAGATATCTTTTTTGGAATCTATCTAATAAGGTCTACTTGAGGGCAAGTAGAGTTCAAGTGGGGGGATATTTGATAACATCAAATTATCCTGAATATTAAGTATCAATTTGCCCCGATAATGCTTGTAATTTATATCATTTATATGGATTTACGCTTGTTTTCCATTATATTCCACTTTCAGGTAAATTACGAGCATTGTAGCTAAAGAGATGCGGAATTGGAGAACTATTATAGATTTATCAGAGTATGCTCACTGTGAAGAAGTTACGGCGTAACTCATCTCTCACATTGCGCCGTAACTAAAGCGTGACTCAGAAAGCCAACTCACCAGAAGATTACGGCGTAACTCTCCCAAAAGATTACGACGTAACTATATTAGGTCAAATGTGGTTCCGCGCCGCTGATAACTAAGCCATAACTCTTGCATAAACTACGGCATAACCAAGAATTATTGAATATACGGCATAACTACTTCTAAGGTTACGCCGTAACCAGCAGATCTAGTGCAAATTACGAAGAAATAGAGGATTATGGCATAACTATTCTATTAGTTACGCCGTAACCCATATTTGGCCTATAAATACCCCACGATTTCCAGCATTTCAAAGCATCCCATTTCACACACCACAACCAAAGAACGTGGGAAGAAGCCAAAGGCAGGTCTAGAGGAGCATACGGAGCTGTCTCAAAGGGATAAATCACTCCCCTACGATAAGCATTAGCATTTTATCCTTTCTTTACTTTTGATTCATGTATTTCGTAACAATGAATATTGAATTGATTTGTATGGTTAATATAAGCAGCTAAGCACCTCTTGGTACTGGCCTAGTTATGATTCCTTAATTGTTTTGTTTGCATTTATATTACTTTTTTATAATTATTTCCAAGTGTATGCACGCATAGTTTATTGGTAGCTACCCTTGTTTCGATAGTTTTGAATGGCGGTAGAGGCTAGTTGCATAGGAGATATGACCAAATGACCCTAAGTGAGTAGACTGAGATGGGAAGGGTAAGATATGACCAACTGACGACCCTTTCTACTTGTGTGATTTGACCAACTGATCACCTACCGTTTGGATAAACTTAAGAATTAAGGGGTGAGTGTTTAAGTTGCTAGCGCCCGGGCACTCACTATTATAAGTCTAGCATGTAGCGGTACTTAATGACTCGGATTAGGGGACCAGGAACAAGTGGACTTATGAGGGGACACCTGACTTCTCTAGTGGTGGCATCTTTGCTGATAGGTTAGGGCGAATTGACCAAACGCTGTCCTCTCGACTTTGACCCCACCTAAAGTAATTGGAAGTAATTAGACGTAGACATTACTAGCTAGGATGATTAACTAGGTTAGCACCACTCTCCTCTATTGATTACACCTTTGCCTTTATCTGCTTTAGTAGATAATTAATTAAAACATTCTGTTAATACAAATATGCCGTAAAAACGTTTATTTATATTTTACGATCTTCTAATGTTTTGTCGATAATAAACGTAAAATCATGTTAACGAAACAAATAAAATATGTAAATGGTTTGAACTAATAGTTTCTAACATATTCACACTTTCACATAAAACACTAAAACAAGTATAAATGATTTTATGACTTAGTAATACATATCTACAACAACTAGTGTTTACATATTTGGGTAAAATATACACATAACTAGTATGTAGTATATTGGGTAATATAAATGGGTAGAAACTTAAGTATCACAACCCATTGGGCAAATACATTGAATGTAGTTGGGTACAACCCAAAGCCCAAGACCCATGGCGCTTGACCCATAACCCATTGCATGACATCATGCTTATATCATACATGGATAATATCCATAACCCATGGATCAACCCATACCCAAGTGACCAAGTGCATTGCACTCAAAGATACATTGTATCTAGCTAAAGATCCATGGTTCAACCCATTACCTATGACCCGTAACCAAAATACCCATGGGTAAAAGGGAGCGTCCCACGGATCCCTAGATTAACGCTAGATGGATCCCTTGTGGAAGGGATCCATGGGATCCGGGGAACAGTAGGATTTTTCCTCTATAAATAGTGAGCCATATCTTCATTATTCCTCAACCCTTTCTAACACACTTTCTCCCTGAGTTAAAAACTCACTAACCTCAGATCCAAGAGATCTATGTTTGTAGTTTTGTTTTTGTGTGATCTTTTAGGTTCCTCTTAAAGGCAAGATCACCACCTTTGAAGTCGAGCAAGCTCAAGTCCATGAGTTGCCATGCTTCCTCATCATCAAGGCTACTGAAGTCTTCTTGTTGATGATTCCTTTCTTTCTTCAAAGAAGTGTAGTGTTGAAGAAATTAGTGAAAGATGTCTCAAGTGTCAAGACGAAGATATTAGTGAAGGGTATCTATCGTCTATAGCAGAAGCACTTGTGGTAGGTGCTTAGAAGTCAAGACAAGAAGCATTAGTGAAAGGTGCTTAGAAGTCAAGACTAGAAGCATTAGTGAAAGGTGCTTAGAAGTGAAGACACAAGACATTAGTGAAAGGTGTCTTGTAGATCTAGTCAAAGGCATTAGTGAAAGGTGCCTTAGATGTACATTCGATATGGTGTGTTTCGATGTACTAGAAAGACTAGCATTAGATCCAAGAATATTGATATCCTTGATGATGTTGTAAAGGAGTAGATCTCCTTTGGGATTAGTCATTGGTGTAGTGTGGTGGTAGTTCCTCCATTACAATGGAACTAGGTGCTTAGCCTAGTACCTAATAAAGGGTAGGCGACATTGTGAAGGTGTAGTTCACCTTGGAGTGAAAGAACTAGTTACTTAGCCTAGTACCTTATAAAGGGTAGGCGACATTGTGATATGATTAGTTCTCCTTGGTGTGAAAGAACTCGGTGGTTAGCCTAGCACCGTATAAAGGGTAGGCGACGTTGGGTTAGGTGTGGTTCGCCTTGGTGTGAAGGAACTCGATATTTAGCTTTGTACCGGAAAAAGATTAAGCGACGTTGTGAAGGCTTCTCCGCCATAAGGAGATTAGTGTAGTGATTACAAACTCTCGAGTAGGTCACTCGGGGAGTGGAGTAGGGCAAGGAATGTGTCCTTGTAGCCGAACCACTATATATACTCGTGTTGTGGTTTTGTGCTTCTTACTATTATATTTTCATTACTTACCTTTATATGCTTGTTTATCAACATCCAACACACACATCCAAATAGATTGACATAAGTCGATCTAAATAGATTAAAAGGAAGTTTTAATTGGCAAAACTATTCAACCCCCCCTTCTAGTTTTCCACAATTGGCATCAGAGCTTCGTTACAAAGTTTCTTGAAGTATATTGTACTTTAAAAACTTGATACGATCCATAGTTAATTAAAAACTACAAAGAAGGTTTTTCATAAAAACAAACACCATGTTTTTTAAAACTATATGTTTGGATGTTGATTTGATAGCAACATTTTTTTTAGTCACTTATTTCATTTAATTGCACTATTCTTCTTTGTCATGTTGATTAGTCAAACCTCATACCCACCAAGCAATAGGAATCGCTTGGTAACAAAAATACCTTCCTTAAGAAGGTATCTTAATCGCAAAGGAGAGGGAATCGTCTAAGTGACATTTGTTGTGTCATTTGTAAAGACATTCCTAAGTGTGCTAGAGGTATGATTTTCTTTTTATTTTGTTTGATAATTAAGTATGCCTATTTAGGTATTTATATGATTATCTTTTGTGCTCATACATGTTTTACATGAAGCTTCATTAGGAAGCCTTTTTTTTCTCACATACGTGTTTTATTTCTCGTCTAAAGTCGTGGTATATAAAACTTATGTTTTGTTTCTTTTAATCAAAAAATATAACAAAACACGAATTTCAAAAATTCCTCCTTCCCCATAAATACTCCCACCGTCGACCACTCTATCAAATCCTCACTTTTTCAAATCTTCCAATTTCAAAAAATTTCCTCTCATTCAAAAACTTCATCTTCCTCCTCATTCCATCTCAACCGTAGCCAAGAAGATTCGTCATCTACATGGTTTACATCGCGCTCGTGATCATCGCCTTAACTCTCATCGCATTTGTGTTCCCTATGATGAAGTTCACATATGGAGACATTTACTTTGTGTTGTTAATCTACATTGGGATCATATACCCAATCCTTTGTATCATCCTTAGTATTGAAATGCAATATTACTAAATCTAGTTATCTAGGTTATTATTATCATAATATGTTTGTCATTCCTTTTGATTTATTTGTTTCATATTCTTTCGTGATACATTAGAAGTCATGTATGCATGCTAAAAGAAATTGTAGGATAAAACATATTTCGTGGTATAAAAATGTAAAACCTATGTGTTTATCAAATTTGGTTCTGTTATTACAGATCCACGGATCCCGGATAATATACTAGCCGGATCCATTTTGTAAAGGAACCGTAGGATCCGTCCTACTGGAAAACAGTTTTCATGCAAGATTAAAAACCACTATCTTTCTAAAAGTAATAATCCACTAGAAAGTCAAAACACTGAGTGAGTTAGAGTGTTAAAAACCATTGTTAATAAAAGTCTAGTAAAAACATTAGATAATAATAGGTTGACCACAAACATCTCTGTTTTAACTTATCATTTTTATAGGTTCAACTATGACGCATGAATATGAGTTTGATTTTTCACTCACTAGCGTCTACACTCCGAACATCTCTCTTGAACCCAACACGCCTGGAAATCATGTCCGTGGGTTCAATAATCTCGAAAACCGTCACTTCCACGAAGGACGTATTGTAGACACCTCTCTACAATTCAAAGAAGGTATCAATACCTCCTTCCGAGCCATAGGACTAGAATGTCTTCTTGAAATCAACGAGAAGATATGTCGAAGGTTCATAATGGAATTCTTCCGTCAAGTCGAACTCGTTCTTAATGAGGATCGCTCTCTATCTCTTTGGTTTTATATCAAAAACCAAAAGTTTACTTTAACCCTTGGGCATTTTGCTCACATCCTCCGGATTGCAAATCATGGACAATGTGCCTTCATCGAAGATTGGTCTCTTGATACTCTCTTCAACTTTCGTGAAGAAAATAGTCCATATTGCTCACACATACTCTCCCCGGAAGATTTAAATCGCATAATATGCAAACCTCGACCATATTACTCCGATCCAAACATTATCTTCACACGGGACATCCGAGAAGAGTACAAGCCTCTTACACTCATCCTACGTGAAAATGTTTGGAGTCTTAGGGGAAATCGAGAAATCCTTCCCGCTTGTTGTGCTCACATGTTGTACTGTTTGCTAACACAACAACCATACAATCTCGCCTACTTCTTCGCAAGGCGAATTGTATATCTTCAAGGCTCCAAGAATAAACTCATCCCTTATGGAATGCTCTTGACACGCCTCTATCACAACGTTATGCACTTCCATCCTCAATTTCAAAGTCCGTTGTACGTACTTGTGAACAAGATGATGGAACCACTAAACATATCTCTCATGAAGACTTTATTAATTCTTGATTCCACCAACACTCATCAATCACATAATGATCCTCCTAGCAAAAACATTCAAGGAACCTAGTAATATTCCAAAATAGGATCAATTCTCTTGTACTCGTGCTTTATCAATGTAATCCAATTTCTTTCATGAAATAAAACATCTTACATTTGATATCTTAGTATTAGAACTCCTGTTAGACTATCCTTGAGATATAATGCATTGTCAAGATCATTGCATACCTTTAGTAAAGGTCCTGCTGAGCAGATGGGCGGATCCCAAAGATTGTGCTTGACGGATCCGTACAATTAGGGAACCGTAGGATCCGGCAAACAGAAAATGCAATTGCAAGCATTCTATTTCAAACATATCCTTAGACCACCTCACACCAAGCTAAACATAGTGTCTTAAGTCAAATTAAGTCCTTGTCAGGATAGGTTGATCTTTCCAACTCACACATAACTCACCTAGATCACACTCTAAGACGCTTGTAGATCTATCATTTCATTTTTAATCCATTACTCTTCCGCTCTCAAACTCACACTTCATTTTTCACTTGATCCCTCACATTTAGCCTTAGAAGTCTTTCAATTATGGCAAAATTGATCATAAATCATCCTTACCTCAAAATTGATCAAAGTTGATCAAACTCTAGTTTTTCCCATCTCAAAGCTTCTAGGATATTTTCCAAAAACACTATCCTAAGTCACAACCTGATCTCTAGGATCATTTAACTTCAATTGACACTCTCATCTTTAGTGTCATCCTTGTTCATCCATTGGTACTCTTGAAAGTTCCAAGTCCTTCCATAAAAGACAATCATTAGCTACATCACTCATTACCTTCAAGTACTTAAGCGCCCCTTCATTTAAAACACTTAGGAGGACTGAAATACTCAAGATGATATAGATCTTAGATCTTAGAAAACATCATTTCCACTCTTTCATAGCTGCTAAGAGCCAGATCCCTAGGATTAGCCTAGACGGATCCCTCTGAGGAGGGAACCGTGGGATCCGGATGACAGTTTATGTCAAATCTTGCTAAAACAATCATTTCAACTTATCTTCCTAACTCAAACACTCCATCTCATCTTAAATGAGTTCCTAGATCAGTGCAAACTCTGAAGTTGACTCTTGTGCATGTCAATCACATTCCAATGAATCCTAGTGGCTTAAGGCTTAAATGCACTGGCCAAATCTCTTGGTTCATAAACCACTTTGTTAGGACCTCCATAGTCATCACTCTCATCCTAACTTTATGCTCTTTAGAAACCCTTGCAAACCTCTTGAAATCATATCATCATGAGGAAAACCCCAAGTAGTAACTTATCCACCAAAGAACCACCCATGAAAAAGGCTCGTGTTATACACGAAATCTCTTCAACCGAATCATCTCCAGTCAAGCCAACAAATGATAGGATCCTTCCTCATCTAATCAAACCAATTCCTAAAAGGATAGTACCCACAAAACTACCAATGCCAAACACCACAATACCTCCTAGGCCAAACAATATCATCTCTACTAAACCATCACCATTGGTTCCCAGAGCTATTTCATTTACATCCCCACTATCATCACCACACCTCTACAATTTAGAGGACTTGCCTCCTAGGCCGTCTCATCCGCTTCCGCCAACAACATTTTCCTCATTAGGAGGAATAATGGTACAAAATCAAGGTGTTGAGTCAACACTTGCTCCGGCTTCCTTTTCGCCGTTTCCATCATATAATCCCATTTGTATTATGAGAAATCATCAAAGTCAACCACCCGACCATACGGAAGTTGACACTTCTCGACCACCACCATCATTCTTAGTCGAGTCATTCTCAAATGCGCCTCCACCTATCCCTCTATCGTTTGAAGCTCCACAAGTCGCTTCACTTGATCCTTCACATCAAGCCATTTCATTTCTTCCACCACCACTACCTAGCCATGACAAAGATTGCTATCATTGTCAACATGTTGAAAGTTTGATACATGAAGTACGAGAAGACCAACATTTCATGTTCTATCATCTCCTTGAACGTTTCGACGAGATTAAACCTAAACAAAACTTGAGCTAGAAGATTTTAGTGGTGTCCTATCATCAAGCGATAGTTGGTTTAGAAATTCCTAGTCATGTATTTTCTTATTTTCTTAGTCTTTAGAGTCATGTATATCATAACTCTAGTTTTATTAAATGGAATTACATGCTACCTGTTATTTTTCTGAGCATATGATTACTTTGTATTCATATCTCATTTTTGTGATAACATTACTTGTTATATCACCTTTGCTGAAATTAATCCGCTAATACGGATCCCTCAAAATTGCCTAGACGTATCCCTACTAGGAGGGAACCGTGGGAAACGTGAGACATAAAGCTATTTTCTACTAACTTGGACCACATTTGCAGGAAATTGTAAATTATACTTGCTTCCTAACCTTTGTTTTGTAGTTATTCAATTTACACATGAAGACTTTGACATCCTAAATCTAGGGGGAGCTTTATGTCAAAGCAATACATTGCAAATTACTTGCAATACTAGGTTTACTTTTCGTGACATCCCCTTGCAAAATTGCAATCATCAAGGGGGAGCACATTCGTCACTTAGACGAAATCTTTTGCAAACTTACTTGCAAACAAACTAGATTAGTATTACTTTCTTGACGCCCTTACATAGGGATGGACTCGTCAAGGGGGAGTAAAGACGAGATCCTTTCCCGTTACTTGCTCTCTATTTCTTCTTATTTTTATTTCTTTCACATGTTTTTCTTAAAAACGATGTGTTTCTTTCCTTCAAACACTTTTTGTTTCGACAAAAAGGGGGAGAAGAAAGTAAAAACTACAAATTCAAACTTTTACGAATTTTAGCTTTTCCTTAAAATAATTTTATGTTTTGTCATCAACAAAAAGGGGGAGATTGTTAATACAAATAAGCCGTAAAAACATTTATTTATATTTTACGATCTTCTAATGTTTTGTCGATAACAAACGTAAAATCATGTTAACGAAACAAATAAAATACGTAAATGGTTTGAACTAATAGTTTCTAACATATTCACACTTTCACATAAAACACTAAAACAAGTATAAATGATTTTATGCTTTAGTAATACATATGTACAACAACTAGTGTTTACATATTTGGGTAAAATATACACATAACTAGTATGTAGTATATTGGGCAATATAAATGGGTAGAAACTTAAGTATCAAAACCCATTGGCCAAATACATTGAATGTAGTTGGGTACAACCCAAAGCCCATGACCCATGGAGCTTGACCCATAACCCATTGCATGACATCATGCTTATATCATACATGGATAATATCCATAACCCATGGATCAACCCATACCCAAGTGACCAAGTGCATTGCGCTCAAAGATACATTGTATCTAGCTAAAGATCCATGGTTCAACCCATGACCTATGACCCATAACCAAAATACCCAGGGGTAAAAGGGAGCGTCCCACGGATCCCTAGCTTAAAGCTAGACGGATCCCTTGTGGAAGGGATCCGTGGGATCCGGGGAACAGTAGGATTTTTCCTCTATAAATAGTGAGCCATTTCTTCATTATTCCTCACCCCTTTCTAACACACTTTCTCCCTGAGTTAAAAACTCACTAACCTCAGATCCAAGAGATCTATGTTTGTAGTTTTGTTTTTGTGTGATCTTTTAGGTTCCTCTTAAAGGCAAGATCGCCACCTTTGAAGTCGAGCAAGCTCAAGTCCATGAGTTGCCATGCTTCCTCATCATCAAGGCTACTGAAGTCTTCTTGTTGATGATTCCTTTCTTTCTTCAAAGAAGTGTAGTGTTGAAAAAATTAGTGAAAGATGTCTCAAGTGTCAAGACGAAGATATTAGTGAAGGGTATCTATCGTCTATAGCATAAGCACTTGTGGTAGGTGCTTAGAAGTCAAGACAAGAAGCATTAGTGAAAGGTGCTTAGAAGTCAAGACTAAAAGCATTAGTGAAAGGTTCTTAGAAGTGAAGACACAAGACATTAGTGAAAGGTATCTTGTAGATCTAGTCAAATGCATTAGTGAAAGGTGCCTTAGATGTACATTTGATATGGTGTGTTTCGATGTACTAGATAGACTAGCATAGGTCCAAGGATATTGATATCCTTGATGATGTTATAAAGGAGTAGATCTCCTTTGGGATTAGTCGTTGGTGTAGTGTGGTAGTAGTTCCTCCATTGCAATGGAACTAGGTGCTTAGCCTAGTACCTAATAAAGGAAAGGCGACATTGTGAAGGTGTAGTTCACCTTGGAGTGAAAGAACTAGGTACTTAGCCTAGTACCTTATAAAGGGTAGGCGACGTTGTGATAGGATTAGTTCTCCTTGGTGTGAAAGAACTCGGTGGTTAGCCTAGCACCGTATAAAGGGTAGGCGACATTGTTTTAGGTGTGGTTTGCCTTGGTGTGAAGGAACTCGGTATTTAGCTTTGTACCGGAAAAAGGTTAAGCGACGTTGTGAAGGCTTCTCCGCCATAAGGATATTGGTGTAGTGATTACGAACTCTCGAGTAGGTGACTCGGGGAGTGGAGTAGGGCAAGAAAGGTGTCCTTGTAGCCAAACCACTGTAAATACTTTTGTTGTGGTTTTGTGCTTCTTACTCTTATCTTTTCATTACTTACCTTTATATGCTTGTTTATCAACATCCAACACACACATCCAAATAGATTGACATAAGTTGATCTAAATAGATTAAAAGGAAGTTTTAATTGGCAAAACTATTCAACCCCCCCTTCTAGTTTTCCACACATTCTTAAAATCTGTGACACCTAGACTTAGTATTAATCCAACACGCATAGCTCTTGGGACGACCTCGGTTTTACCAAATACTACACTACACACGATCGGGTACACTGCCCATTAGCGAATTAGGGTAGACCATAGGTATAATGAGACATTATAAATATTAAAACCTGGTCAGTAAAACATGCATCACCCACATAATTACCCCTTATGAGCGAAATTGTGTAAATCTAAATAACCCACTTGTGAGGTAATCAAGTTATGTATTGATGACTGAGATATATGTCTTTGTCAACTAAGAAATATCTTCCAATAAATTGATCTTTTAAATCATAATCTGTTTCGTTCACTTACATTGCTTGGGGGCAAGCAATAGTTAATTGTAGAGAGATTTGATGACGCTCGAATTATACATATTTTATATAGCGTCATATGTTAGTCTCTTATTAGATTCTATGGAATTTCATACTTAATTTCATAAAAATACATTTTAGGTCCAATCTGTTAGGGCAAATATTACAATATTTTATCTATACAGTCTCGTTTGTTCTATTGATGACAAACATGAAACTTGTAATACATTACGTAAAATGTATAAGTTACTTGTACTATTATTTTGTCTCAACATACTCTCAACACCTCTTGACAACTCAAGTCCTTGTATGCTTGATAACGTTGCACGCGTCGTTTGGGGTCAAAGGAACTTCCTTTTCGTCGAGCAAGTTTTATAACACCCTAGGCAGTGAACCTAATCGTTGTAGTATAGTATTAGGGTAAGCCACGGGTATTGATATCGTTCTCTAGGGGAATAGTGTCGTTAGGCTGAAGTGTATGTCGATTTAAGTCTAAAGGTGAGGGATGATTATTTTTGTATTTTTATATTTTATGAATCTCGGGTGTGAAGGGTAGGGTGGAATTAGTTGCTAGTCAACTATCCCAAAAGATACTAACTAAATTGTGGGTCTACCAGGAACGTGAAGCGTATCTACTTATGATGTATTACTCCTTGCTAGCTATCCAATTCTACCTAATGAATTGTCACATCCTATTGATGGTTGAATTATCACGTCCTTATTCTCAACGCATTGTGTTTTCTAAGGTCGTAAGGTGTGAATTCCCTAACTCTTTGAAGTCACCTTTAAGTGTAGTAAACGAAATCCACTAAGTCATTCATAAACAAACTTTGAGGTTATCTTTGGGTTTAGTAAACGAAATCCACTAAGTCATTCATAAACTATCCAAGATTTATCAAGTATTAAACACAACGATAGCCTAGTCGCACTCCTAAGCCAATTACAATTAAGATAAGAGACAACCAATCAAACAAGAGACAGTAGGATGCAAGAATTATAAACTAAACCAATTAGACTCATTGAAATTGTCACACCCCTAATGATGAAGATAGACACAAGCATCACTAAAAAATCAATAAGATCTAATTAATTACATACAAGTTTCATACAATCATAAGCAAGCACTAGGTGAATTAGCCAAGCATAATTAATGAAGAGCAAGCAACAATCATGATAATTGAAGACATACCATAGGATTGGATTAACAAACAAACCATTACATGATGTTTATAGAGTGTTTGAAACCCTTTAAGTTGCTGGAAAAACACCTACCTAGACCCTGGAATCGGACTTAGGGTTTAGGGCTTACAAAAAGTGATAATGTTATATTTATAGGCAAATTTTCTGTTGGCAAAGAATGACAGCGTCACACTTATAGAATGACGGCGTCACGACCATTTTTTCACCAAATTGTAGATTTTCTCGTTCCGGTCGCGTGCTCTTTTGAATCACCTAAATCCGAGTTCGTATGCAAAAGTTATGGCCAAAACAGTATCAGCTACTTCGCGCACATTTGCGCTTGTGGCGCGTCACCTTGTGGTTGTGGCGCAGTCGGCTTCATCTTCGGCGCCGTCTGGATCAAATCTACGGCGTCGAGTTGTGGCGCCCTACTCTTTTAATACCTGAAGCCGTCACTTGATATTAAGCAATTTGGCTACTGAGCCGTCACAAAATGTGTACGACGGCGTCGCAGTTAAGCAGTGACGCCGTCACCTTCATTTCCAGCAGCCTGAGTGTCTCGATTCTTGACTTTGGCCATTTTCTTCGTATATTCGCGTCTTTTCGTCCGAATAAGTGTCATTCCAGCAATTTGCCTTCAAGAGACCTAAAAAGTGAAAAGGAACGAAATTAGGTAGTAACGGATACAAAAGTGATCAATTAAGGGCTTAAATGACCCCTCGAAATGGTACCTTTTAAATCCTTATAAAATATCCCTACACTTGGTATTTGCTTGTCCTCAATCAAATGTGCTTTTAGCCAATTAATTTATAAGTTAGGGGTCATGAAGCATTGGTTTAAAACAATCCACAACACATATAAGCCCCGCAAAAGTCATAACAAGCACGGAAATTACATACTAGCACCTCACATGGGGTGTTTGGATACTCACATCTCTCGGGTCTATATGAAATACAACAAGTTGGAAATGGAAGATAAACACTCATTAACCGGTCCTAGTACATAGATTACCATAGGCTTGAGAATAGATCAAACCTCCATCGCTTTGGCATAAGCACCTAGGAAAGACTATCAAAGAGGTCTTTAAAGGGTTGTAATGTTAGGCTTACGGTAGGGAAACAAAGGGTTTGGTGGGATAGGCTATTTAGTGGTGGCAAGTCAAAAATCTTTATGTTACAAGCATACGAAGAATGGCGTTGCTAAGTGATGAGTCGTATTCACTCATCATTTTAGGTCAAATCGGTACAAAACATCTAAAACACTCGAAATGCATCAATCTGAAAATATCTCAAAATTATGTGTTTTATATGTTTGGATGCAAAATGTTTAAAATCGGATGAAAAATGAACAAAGTTTGCATAATTGGCGAGTTTCAGTCCCCAGACTTTCAAAATTGACGAGAAATAGTCCATGGCGCGTATTTTAAAAAAGAAAAGTCACCAAAGGTCCTTTTGAAATCATAAGTTGTCATAATTAGTCCTTTGGTGAAAATTTTCAAAAGTTTGAGAAATTACAGCTTTGATCCCTGGATTTTTAAATCGTCAAGTTTAGTCCTCGGGTTTCACAATATAATGATTTGGTCCACTTGAATATTGAGTTACACATGTTTGACCCTTGGATCAATTTTGAGAAATACATGAATGGTCCTTGGATTTTCGGATGTTACACTTTTGGTCCTTAAAAGTATTACATGGTTCTTTGTCTACATCCTAAGTCCAAGTATTTTACCATGGCCCAAAATAAACAACCCAACCAAATCCATACGTTTTCCAACTCGACCCGGTCAAGTGTTATCATAACCCAACCTTAACCTGTCTTCCCCATTTCTTTCCCGCCCCCAAACAAAACCCTAGAACACAGCTTCCCACATGAACCCAAGAACCACTAGATTCCCTCTCATCTTTCTCTTCAACCCAAAACACTCAATCCCTCCTTCATCCCTTTTAACCAGGTAATCCAACTCCTGACTCACATTTCCCCTCCTCTTCTTAGCCACGTTGGCAATCACATCTCAAAAAAAAAACCCATCAATGGCTCATGTTATCTCGAGAGTTACACCTAAGCGCTCAATGGTCAAGATCAAACACAAGAAACACAAGAAAGAAGACACCAAGAAGCACAAGAGAAGAGAGCAGAAGATATTCTTGGAGTCTAGTATAAATAAGAGAGGAGGAAAATGTAAAACTTAGTCTAGAAATTTAGCTTCTAGTCCATTTTCTTTTATGTACCGCTTTAATTTAAAGTTAAATTTCCTGCAATTGTAATTTTTAAAAATTCAATTAATTCAAGTTCCTTTATGCTTTCCGTTAAATTTCAAGTTTAAAAGTGTTGAAGCTTTCTGTTAATTTCAGGTTTAAAAAAATCAATTCAGTGTTTGGAATTTGTTATTCTAAGTTTATTTCATGAAAACATAAATTCTTGTGTTTTACTTGGTTTCAAATTGAGATTTTCTGCCCAAGGCAGTGATTGGAATAGAATAGGTTAGGTTGGTCAAAAACTCTTTTGACCACTTTGGGCCTTGCACCAGTTTTAGTTGTTACAAAATCAGGTTTTTAGTTTAGATTTCATAGGCACTCATTTGAATTTGTATCCTGTAGTAGTGAATCAGAACATCCCAACTGCAGGCCACCACTGCAGTTTTAATACCAGGTTGTAGAGTAGTTAAACTTAGTGTTAGATTATAATCTCTGTTTAATTGGTAGCTTATAGGTAGATGTGAATTAGTTAGAGCTTAAATTAGGTTTTGGAAGTCTTTTGTTAGCTTAATTCTAAGCTCAGTTTAGCGCCACTCCTGGGCGTTTTATACTGAGCGGCATCAGTAGGCTCATAAGCTTTTTAAGCCAATTTTTTTTTAGTTCTAAAAAGCCCTTGCCGATCTCCAATTAGTTTTTAGAATAATAGGGTTAGTTAGCTTCTAGCATAAGTAGTTTCTTAAGGATTTAGATTAGTTTAGCTTGTTCAAAGTTAGTTGGAAAAATCCCATTTGGGTGCTCTGAAGCTGCATGTGTGCAGTGGTTTCTTTTGTTGTTGCCTTGTTTAGCTTATTTCTTTTTTTTCTCTGCTTACCCATAATTCCTTAGGTAGTTTTTAGGATTAGTGTTGGCCTTTAGTAGATTATAGGCTTTGTCGTGGATGTTGACAGTGGTTGTTGTAGTGTTAGAACACCTCGACTGCAATTGTCCAAATAGCCCTTAGTCCATCGTTTGTGTACAACAGATTACTTGTCCCAAACGGCCTTCATTGTCTTTTATTAATCTCTTGTTAACTAGTTTTTTTACAATCTCGGTCTAGTTTTAAGATTTCCTAAGCTTGAGGTTTTGTTTAATAAGCTTTAGTAGCCATTTATTTCAGTTGCCAAGAAGAAAAAAAATCAAGCCGAGAAAAATAAATGGAAAAGGGAAGAAAGAGGATTGAACACTTGACCTGTCTGGTATACCGACCACACCACACGCCCTCTTACCAAGCCCGTCCTACAGGACTTGTTCATGTTTCATATTGCATAATTAAGTCTTTAAAGGTACTTTTCAGGTTTAAGAGTAGTGCTTATTTACCTTTTCATGACTTATTTCAAGTAGCAGTGTGCTCTTTTTTATTTTTCCTTGATTCCATTATCATGTAGAGTAGTTTCTGTAATTTTTGTAGAATTTTATAAAAATGTTTAGTATTTTTAATTAATTAATTAGTGTAAAATAGTTTTAATTAAGTAAAAATAAAATAAAGTCGAAAAATACCGGCTTTTTCTAAAATCATTTTTAGTCATGTAGAAGGTAGGAAAATTAGTTTCGCACTCATAGGATGTAAATTTCATCTTTTTCACTTTCGGGGCTCGGTGAGTTCCCGGTTTTTCACGTTTTTGCATTTTAGCACCCTAGTATGTAGTTTAGTATCGTTTTATTGCTCTTTAGGCTTAGTAGTAGTTTATTTAGTGTTTTCTTTGTTTTACATGCTTTGTTTCATTTCCGTTCTTTGTTATTTTGTAGAATCTACGATATCAAATTCCAAATTTGTTAAACCAATTCAAGTCCTTGTCACGAAACTCAACGACACCGTCAATTTCACACCTCGTTGGGACACGACCCGGGGAAATCACTTTCCGGTATCACTTATATCACTGTGAGATTTGGCGCGTTAACCCTTTTCCTAAAGGTTAATTTGTCAAGTTTTACGGTTAATTTGGTATCGTTGATATTGTGTTTTCACCACTCACTTCACAGAATCAAATTTTGGCGCGTGCGGCGAGGGAGGTGTGTTGCGAAAATATCGTGATTTTTGCGATTAGTGACTTGAAGAACCTTCCTCGTGAAGTTATTTTTTTTGAAAAACACAAAAATACAAAAATATTCTTCTCATTCCTCTTATTTGATAATTCTATTTCTCTTACCCTCTTTTACCGTTTGATTCTATCCTTCGTATCCTCTCAACCATTTGATTCTAATTCTTTAACCCTCTACATGTTTAATTCTCATGGCGATCGATTATGTCGTTGTTTTCCATTGCAAGGGCGTATGGAAGAGGATCACTTTATTGTCAAAATCACGAATGTTTATGTAGCGGTGTGGAAGGGCGGTGCAAGCAAATATTGCTATTGGTGGAATTATCGATAAAAACTCTCTGATGATTCTCAAGTTTTCTGACCACCCATACAACGAGATTTGTTCTATTGTTTGAGCCTAAACCGTCTAGATTTGATCCAAATCTTTCGCGATTCTGGTTAAGGTTAAGAGAAAAGAGCAAGAAGCAGGAGACCAAAAGCGGAAATGGTGGAAATTGCTAGCTCGAGAGCACACCATTTGTCCCACCTCCGGAGTCTTCAAAACCTTTTTTGGACGATTTCATGAACATAATTCAAAATTGCTTAAATGAATTTCGTCAAATTTCACTTGGAAATACCGTTTTACCTACCAATTGTGATGTTGTTGAGCCTCGATTCCTACTCCCGTCACCGAGATATCTTCGTTCGATCAAGAGTATTGCTACGGTTGTGGAGACTTGTTACCACAAGGTTTTAGTTGTTACAAATGTATGTGCGAGTGGTGTGGAAACTATCTTGTCAATGGATGTTGTTCGATTTGTGCAGAAATTCATTAAACATGATTCTAACCCAAATTCTTTCAATTATCCTCAAAACAATTTCAACTACCCTCCACAAAATTTATCGAACGAACCGTATTTTCATTATTTCAATGATCAAACATCGTTTCAAAATTTCTCTCCCCAATACCCTCATTGTGCTAACGTGTGGGGTCCTCATGATGATTATAAATGTCAATCGTGGAATCATAATTACTTTGGACCCGATCCTTGTTATAACACTTCGGTTTGACAATGTCCAACCCCACAACTTCCGTCATCGATCAACATCCTTGTATCCTTGAAGAACTTTTCAGAGCAGCTCTCAATGAAAGATTTCTAGCGAGGCGCGAGCAGCTCAAAAGCTTCTCCTATTTAACGAAGCTTGCCGTCTAGATGACGAGGATGAGGAAGATTGGGAGATGACAAAGGACAAGGTGCATATTTCAAGCCCACAAAGTACCGCACATGTCCACTCTCCGCCCTCACATTGCCTATCTACCATAGAACCTTCGGATAACCTTTTAATGGGGGACGAGCATCTTGACACTATTCGGAACGGAACCGTCTTGTGTTGAGAGACGTCCCACCCAAGTGAATCGAGGTTATCTCGGTGATATGTGTGATGACCTACTCGATGATGATTCTTCTCCACTTTGAAAGAACCTTTGTTGAGGTGATCTCCGAGTCGATAATGACTATCGTCATTTGATGATTCCTTATCGTGTGGAGACATCGGTATGTTGAGGAGATACACGAGCTCGTTAGCTTGGAAGAAGTGAGAGATGTTGATCCAGATGATCTTGATATGGACACGATTTTGAAATGGATGATGAAGATATTCCGTTGTGTCCGATAAGCCTTTTCTACGACATTCACTAATCCTCTGTTTGACTTTGATTCTGAATTCACTCTAGTTTCAAATAATCCCATCTTTGACATTCAGAATGAGGATAGTGACTTGTACCTCGTTACATCTCCATCTTTACCCGAAGATAAGAATAGTGGCAGTCCCTTTGGCGTTAGACCTTCTCGAGGAGTTCACCCGATGAACTTCGCTCTTATTGATCATTCTCCACGGGAGATGATGATGTGCACCGACTTTGAAGCCGACCTTGAATTGGAAAATCTTATTTACAATTGGTGAATTAGCTGATAATTCGTCAGTGACACTCGTATTGGAGAGGTCGACTTTCTTTCTTCGGATGACTTCGATGCCTTTGGGTTTTCAGAGTGGCGGTTATGGCTTAGGTCCGTCATCCACTCGTCACTTTGCTAAACGCCGGATGATGGAACCTCTTCTAAGCCCGATACGGATGTTTTCATTGCTTAGATGGTGGATAAGATTTCGAACATTAAAGTCAATGTTCCTCGATCTAATCTTTTACCCTCCCATTTCACCCGTTGTCAAGTAATTGACACTTTGCCTTCTCCTCCCATTTCTTCTCCATGTCTTAACTCCTACGAGAGTGAAGATACCATCTTTGACCCCGGCATTTCTCATTCTTTTGAGCCGGTTGTATCTCATCGGTGTGGAACTTTCATCACATTCAACGTTTATCCAAACCATTTGAATGAAAGTCCGATGGAGATTTTCTCTTCCTTTTGCTTCCCCAAGGACAAATAAATTCGGGGTCGAGTCAAGCTAGTGACTCGGGAATCAAAAACAGTAGCACACCATATGGGTTTTACCCATATTTCGACTTCTTTCTACTTTCTACCACCTAGTGTGGGGTGTTACCCATTTGTTGTATATAAGTTTCCTTAACAAAAATTCAAATAATGGCGTAGTATTTCCTTTTACGTTCTCGGTTTAGGCATAACGCAGGGTACTTTGAATATTTAGGTCAATATTCATTTCTAGTGTGGGGGGGAATTCTCACGAATTTTATCATATAATTAAATCAATTCCCCCGTTTTTGGCCAAAAATTTTTTTTTTTGGAGTAAGTGTTTTACACTTACTCATTTGGTTATCGATCCGCCATGCTGTAAGACAAAAGGATTGGCTAATCAGAGCAAGCGGCTCTTGGTAAAGATTTATCAAATCGTTGACGGCTTGCAATTTGCCCAAATTGTATGGTATTCAGCTTCACCATATCTTTAATGCTTGAAGAGTTGGCTAGCCCGCAAGTTTATGGCTTGGGGTAAAGGCAGTTGGAAAACCATAATTGGTAATCAGCTCACCAAAGATAATATTGATAATTTATCTAAGAGTTGGCTAGTCCGAACAAGCGGCTACGGTAAAGACAAATCAAATCCGTTGGAAGCTGGTGGTTTGCTCAAAATCACATGGTTATCGATGTACCATAGTTCTTACTTGAACTAAAACATTTGGCTACTCCAGAAGTAATGGCTTTTGGTAAAGAGACTCAAATCCATTATGTTTTCTCAAAAGATTGCTAGGGACTAGCAATGTTTTAGTGTGGGGGATTTGATGAGTGCGTATTCACTCATCATTTTAGGTCAATCTGAGCAAAACATCTAAAAACACTTCGAAATGCATCAAAATACTGAAAATATCTCAAAATTGTGTTTTATATGTTTCAGATGCAAAATGTTTAAAATCGATGAAAAATGAACAAAGTTTGCATAATTGGCGGTTTCAGTCCCCCACTTTCAAAATTGAAGAAATAATAGTCCCTGGCGTATTTTAAAAAGAAAAAGTCACCAAAGGTCCTTTTGAAATCATAAGTTGTCATAATTAATCCTTTGGTGAAAAATTTCAAAAGTTTGAGAAATTACAGCTTTGATCCCTGGATTTTTAAATCGTCAAGTTTAGTCCTCAGGTTTCACAATATGACAGATTTGGTCCCTTGAATATTGAGTTACACATGTTTGACCCTTGGATCAATTTTCAGAAATACATGAGTGGTCCTTGGATTTTCGGATGTTACACTTTTGGTCCTTAAAAGTATTACATGGTTCTTTGTCTACATCCTAAGTCCAAGTATTTTACCATGGCCCAAAAATAAACAACCCAACCCAATCCATACCCGTTTTCCAACTCGACCGGTCAAGTGTTATCATAACCCAACCCTTAACCCTGTCTTCCCCATTTCTTTCCCCGCCCAAACAAAACCCTAGAACCCCGCTTTCCCACAAACCCAAGAACCCTAGATTCCCTCTCATCTTTCTCTTCAACCCAAAACACTCAATCCCTCCTTCATCCCTTTTAACCAGGTAATCCCAACTCCCAAGCTCACATTTCCCCCTCCTCTTCTTAGCCACGTTGGCAATCCACATCTCAAAAAAAAAACCCCATCAATGGCTCATGTTATCTCGAGTTACACCTAACGCGCCAATGGTCAGGATCAAACACAAGAAACACAAGAAAGAAGACACAAGAAGCACAAGAAGAGAGAGACAGAAGATATTCTTGGAGTCTAGTATAAATAAAGAGGGAGGAAAATGTAAAACTTAGTCTAGAAATTTAGCTTCTAGTCCATTTTCTTTTATGTACCGCTTTAATTTAAAGTTAAATTTCCTGCAATTGTAATTTTTAAAAATTCAATTAATTCAAGTTCCTTTATGCTTTCCGTTAAATTTCAAGTTTAAAAGTGTTGAAGCTTTCTGTTAATTTCAGGTTTAAAAAAAATCAATTCAGTGTTTGGAATTTGTTATTCTAAGTTTATTTCATGAAAACATAAATTCTTGTGTTTTACTTGGTTTCAAATTGAGATTTTCTGCCCAAGGCAGTGATTGGAATAGAATAGGTTGTGGGTCAAAAACTCTTTTGACCCACTTTGGGCCTTGCACCAGTTTTAGTTGTTACAAAATCAGGTTTTTAGTTTAGATTTCATAGGCACTCATTTGAATTTGTATCCTGTAGTAGTGAATCAGAACATCCCAACTGCAGGCCACCACTGCAGTTTTAATACCATTGTAGAGTAGTTAAACTTAGTGTTAGATTATAATCTCTGTTTAATTGGTAGCTTATAGGTAGATGTGAATTAGTTAGAGCTTAAATTAGGTTTTGGAAGTCTTTTGTTAGCTTAATTCTAAGCTCAGTTAGCGCCACTTGAACGTTTTATAACAGCGACATCAGGTAGGCTCATAAGCTTTTTAAGCCAATTTTTTTTTAGTTCTAAAAAGCCCTTGCCGATCTCCAATTAGTTTTTAGAATAATAGGGTTAGTTAGCTTCTAGCATAAGTAGTTTCTTAAGGATTTAGATTAGTTTAGCTTGTTCAAAGTTAGTTGGAAAAATCCCATTTGGGGTGCTCTGAAGCTGCATGTGTGCAGTTGTTTCTTTTGTTGTTGCCTTGTTTTAGCTTATTTTCTTTTTCTCTTGCTTACCCATAATTCCTTAGGTAGTTTTTAGGATTAGTGTTGGCCTTTAGTAGATTATAGGGCTTGTCGTGGCTGTTGACAGCTTGTTGTAGCTGTTAGAACACCTCGACTGCAATTGTCCCAAATAGCCCCTTAGTCCATCGTTGTGTACAACAGATTACTTGTCCCAAACAGCCTTCATTGTTTTTTCTAATCTCTTGTTAACTAGTTTTTTTTATAGCTGGTTTTAAGATTTCCTAAGCTTGAGGTTTTGTTTAATAAGCTTTAGTAGCCATTTATTTCAGTTGCCAAGAAGAAAAAAAAAAATCAAACAGAAAAATAAATGGAAAAAAGGGAAGAAAGAGGGATTCGAACACTTGACCTGCTGGTATACACGACCACACCCACACGCCTCTTACCCAACTGTCCTAGGGACTTGTTCATGTTTCATATTGCATAATTAAGTCTTTAAGGTACTTTTCAGTTTTAAGAGTAGTGCTTATTTACCTTTTCACGCGCTTATTTCAAGTAGCAGTGTGCTCTTTTTATTTTCCTTGATTGAGTATCATGTAGAGTAGTTTCTGTAATTTTTGTAGAATTTTATAAAAATGTTTAGTATTTTTAATTAATTAATTAGTGTAAAATAGTTTTTAATTCGTAATAAATAAAATAAAAGTCAAAAAAATACCGGCTTTTTCTAAAATCATTTTTAGTCATGTAGAAGGTAGGAAAATTAGTTTCGCACTCATAGGATGTAAATTTCATCTTTTTCACTTTCGGGGCTCGGTGAGTTCCCGGTTTTTCACGTTTTTTGCATTTTAGCACCCTAGTATGTAGTTTAGTATCGTTTTATTGCTCTTTAGGCTTAGTAGTAGTTTATTTAGTGTTTTCTTTGTTTTACATGCTTTGTTTTCATTTCCGTTCTTTATTTTGTAGAATCGATATCAAATTCAAATTTGTTAAACCAATTCAAGTCCTTGTCACGAAACTCAACGACACCGTCAATTTCACACCTCGTTGGGACACGACCCGGGGAAATCACTTTCCCGGTATCACTTATATCACACCCGTGAGATTTGGCACGTTAACCCTTTTCCTAAAAGGTTAATTTGTCAAGTTTTACGGTTAATTTGGTATACGTTGATATTGTGTTTTTCACCACTCACTTCACAACGAATCATAAGCCAAGACTCGATACTCTAAACTCTAGATAACTGAAACAAACAAACATAAATTTAAAGGATAGATGTAGGATGGTAGCCCATTTTTTTTTTGTCAACACCCTTTTTTTTTCTTTTTCTCTTTTTCTATTTTTTCGATAAATATATATATATATATTTATATATATATATATATATATATATATATATATATATATATATATTTGCATACACTTTTACTCTACCATCTTCTACGGTAACATCAAAATGATAGGGATTTATAGGCACATCCCTACACTTGAGTTTTTATTACTCTAACACTAATTTGACCCGAATTGAAAAGATCAAAACATTTGGGGTACATTATTACGCAAATAAGGGAATTTAACGTTCCCTTCCAGTCATTAAACTTTAACTTTTCCCATGAGTCCCATGAGTCCCAAAACTGTGTACAAAGGATATGACTCGACTTAGCAACTCATGCAAACAACTAGATAATTGAACTAAGGGTTTAGGGTGATAACAATAATGCACTAAAAGTGAGTGCATACAATGTAGGCTAAGGCGATTTGGGTGTACATCTGGGGGTGGGGTGTAAACAATGCTCTTCATTGATATTTCGGAAAAACCGAAACATCACGAGAACCGCGAAAAGGATAGGCTCTGAGGGGTTAACTAGGGGTATCGTGTACTAAAGATGAGTACAACGCAAAGGGTGTGGGGGAATTACTCAACCGATGTGGAAGAAGTAATTATATTACGGGTATCAAACAAGGGTTATCCTAATGCCTCTTATCATTTAGTTATTCCTAACTACACAAGTGTAGTCTTACTAGCGATCTCGGAATGCATCACAAAACAAGTTCTAGAATATATTATACTACCGGTTCACACACTAAGTATTAAAGATGAATGCTTTAATTCCTACTAATCTAAGGGTGATCCTCACATTTTGGGTGGAATTTAGGTGGTAAAGGGTTTTTGTGCTAGTCATGTAACTTCCTATCCGTGAGACGCTTTTGTTAAGACTAATGGCCCACTCCTATATGTCATAAAAATTTTAAATTTGGTGCCAAAATTACCCTAACCGACATTTTCTCATGGTTTATTACACAAATACAATTGGACAAAGCAAATAATCAAGGATAAGCATAGTTTCAAAGTTTCTGTTTTATTTTCCCTCCCTACACTTAAACTGAACATTGTCCCCAATGTTCCCCGAAAGTATCAAAGTTATGATAATGGAAGGTAGTAAAGGATGAAAGACACTAGTACTCCCCTGTTTAGCTCGGTAGGATCCGTGTGAAGTGGTGGTTACATCTTTCTTCAAGAAGAATGTTATGCGTGAAAAGCTCTTTCCAATATTATGTGTCTTCTTCTTGATAAATAAAACCTGCACACTTTAAGAAAACAAACAACCCAACGCATCAAACCGAACAAAGAAAAATCACAACAAGATGTAATTCCATAATTTAAATAAGATATAATGCTTGTGGAATGGATGTTTGCAGATTTTCTGTAAAATTAAGACCTGGAAAATTCCAAAAATTTATAAATAGCACAGAAAATGAGAAAAAGTTAGAAGTTGTTTCTACTCCTCCTGACGCCGTCAGGTTGCGACCCTGACGCCGTCAGGTTATCATGACAGAAACTGGTCTGCGATTTTCTGGAAAAAATTCTGGAAAATTTTTATCTTTAAAATCTGGAAAAATTTCCTGCAAAACATCCATTATGACTCGATACAAGCATTTGACTCGAACAAACACACATGTATATCTTTTAATTAATTGTAATTCTCATGTTCACGTTTCTTTTGAAAACGTGTGTAATCCTCCCTACAGTTATCCCTTATGTAAAATACCTTTATATGTAATTAAGACAAGGTTAAAGACAAAATAAAGCATTTTTACAAATTCAAACATGAGAATAAACAATCAATAAAAGATATACGACACACAAATAGAAATGAAAAACAAATACACATGGGTTGCCTCCCAAGAAGCGCTTGTTTTTGTTCGAGTCACGAGCCTGACTCAACCCTTATTTAACGGATAAAGGGGAGGTTTTCCCTACACTTAAGTTTAAGTGCGGGTGATAGTAGTGATATGTGCTTAAACGCATATCTTTTGTTTATCAAATCTGACCCAAAATAACCAAGAAAGAGCCGTTTATTGCTAATATTTGTGGTTTTCTTGAGTTTGTGCTTGTGCAGGTACGGATATGTAAAAACACACAAAAAGGTACCAAATCAGACGTAAATCCGAGCACGAGAGATTAAGAGAGCTTAAGCTGAGCCGGAAGATCAAAATTGTGCATTTATGAAGATTTTATTCTCCGAGGATGATTTTTGGAAGATATACTCAAGTTTGAAGAAATGTCAAAAATGGCCCCTCAAGTTTCAGCATTTGGCAAAAGTGATCCTTCTAGTTTCAAAAGTTGCAAATCAACCCCTGGATTATTTGAAGAATGACAAGTGTAGCCCTTGAAAGAGATTTTTAGAGTTACAAGAATGGTCCTTGGAATTTCAGATTTGACAACTTTGGTCCTTATGGTTGCTCTTGGATCATTTAACTAATCCAATTTATCCTAAGTCCAATTCACAAAAACCTTCGGCCCAATCCAATAAACCACACCCTCCAATATACTTCAACCCAGCCACGTTTAATAATCTCAACCCATTACCCGGATTTTACCCGAGGCAAATACCCATGTACCCGGTCAACACTCACTTGAATAATAATAAACAATCCCAAACGCGCCCTGTCTTCCCCAAACCAAACACCCCTTTTACCCATTCACTTTTACCACCATTTACCCACCGGAAACCTCGTACTAAGCATCTCCTAGGCTTCTAGAAGCACTGACATGTCAGGATAAGATCACCCATGTGGCTAATTGGAGCTCTCCTATTGGACGCAACACCTCATATGATGAATTGGAGCAATTTGATTGGAGATGGTGACAATGGAATGATTTGTGGCTGAGGATTGCTTCTAGGCTCTTCCATTCAAGGATCCAAGGCTGATGGAGGCTATAAAAAGACCTCTTGGCTCACATTGAATTCGTGCAATTCCTTAGTTTTCATTTAGCTTATTGTTCTTGTATTTCAGTAGTTTTATAAATGTTTTCTTAAAGCTTTTATTGTATTCTCAATTCCTTGTAATCCTTTTTCAGTATTAATCAAAGTTCCAAGTTTTTAAATTTAATCTTGCATTTCTTATTTCAAGTAATCAATAAGCTATTTTGAATAATGGAATAAGCTCATTTCAGCTTGATATAGCTTTAGTGAGCTTATATTGTGCCTTCACTATCTCATTTCAATCAATACACAACAAAAGCTTCTTGGTCAACGAAAGTCAACTGGTGATTATACTTGGTTCAGAAATGGAAATGGGTTGAAATGATGCTTATTTGGGTTTAATTCAGTGTTTTGTGTTGGATTGGGTTGATTTGGTTCTGTTGTGATGCTAAAACTCAGCTGGACTTCTTGTAAGTTTTAAGCTCAAAACTGTCTTGTATGCTATGGTAATTGTGATCATGTGGCTGATGATTGAAGCTTGATTTAATGTTATGAGATGCTCTCTGATCTTAGTAATTTAGCTGTTATAATGTCTGCATAAGTAGGAGTAAGTGTTAGTATAATCTGCTTATTAGAATAGCTTAAAGGAGTGTTTGGATCAGTGCTTAAAGCTGTGATAGAGTTTTAAATAATGGAGTAGTTCAGTTGCTTTAGGCTTGTTATTACATTCATATCAGTCCTTGTTTTGCATTCCTTTTCCTTCTAAGTAAAAATTTCATTTCAACTGTTCTTGAGCTCAAATCTGTTGAAACCAGTTACTGAAATCATTTCATATAGGTTTAGAATTTGATAAATCAGCTTGTTAAAGTTGTAGTTCATCAGTATTCATCAACTTCAGTCCATTATTTGATCTCAAATCTCAAAAAAGTCAAAGTACCAAACTGTTTTCAAAAGTCAAAATGGTGTCAAAATCAGTTTTCTTCAAATATTGCAGACCTTGCACAGTGTTCATTTCAAATAGTTAGGGTCTGAGTTTTGGTTTAGATATAGTCTGCTAGGTGGTCTTGAAGACCACATATCTGTTTTTCACAAAAGCCCTTCTGATAAGCTTGTGAATAAGCTCAAACCTAAGACCTTAATCAACTGTTGAATAAAAACCAGTTAGTATCAAATCTGAGTAGACTGCTTATTTGAGGTTAGGAGTAGCTATAATTAGTTGTTTTAGAGTAGTTATAGTATAATTTAGTTGCTGAAACAGTTTGGTGGCTAGTTGTGCTTATTTGCTTATATTAAAGTGCTTATTTGGTGACTGTTTACACTGCAGCCCTTATATCTTACACATAATCATTATATTTTATATTTTTCATAGAACCAGAATAATAATTTAGAATTTTCCTGAGTTTTTCATAATTTTTGGTCACTGTTCACTATTTTTCTCAATTTAAAATAGTTTTTAGTCATATTTAAATAGCTTTTATTGCAAATAATTAAGAAAAAGTTCCAAGATAAATAATTTTTCAATTTTCCCAGTTTAAGAAAAATATAAAAAGCATAAAAAATATTTTTCCCTATTTTTCCCCTTTTATTTGGTATTTTTCACAATTTAAATTAGATTTAAATAGTTTTAAATTAGTAGAAAATAGATAAATAATCAAAAATATATAAAAATAGTTTTGAAAATTCTCTTATGGTATTTTAGATTTTATAAAAATAGTTTCATATTTTTCCCTTTGATTTTCATAATTTTTAGTATTTTAATTTAGTTTTAATAGTTAAAAAATTAGTTTTAATTTTAATAAAATCCAGAAAATTCATAAAAATAGTTTTAATTCATAATTAGTTTTCAACTTGCATTTCTAGAGTAAAAGTAATTTTAGGCATTTTTAGGATATAATTTAGACGTAGTTGCATTTTAATTACGTTTAATTAATTACGTTTTAGTTAATTCGCACTTAGGATTTCCCGTAAAATAGATTCCCTTAATTACTTTCCCTATTCCCGTAGTTTAATAAAATCAATCAAACAAATCTAAACATCGAGCATTAAATTCTAAACCAATAACGACGTTGGCAATTCACGCCTCGTTGGGAAACGATTCGGGTTGACTAATCCGTATCAACGATCACACACGGGATTTGGTTTAATATTCTTTTTCCTAAAGGAATTTTGAATCTATCTTCGTGATTATTTTTGATATCGATATTGAGGTTTTATCCGTACACACATACCCTTAAGCCTTCATTATCAGCGAATCAGTGTCTGAACTGTTTTAAGTTTCTTACGGTTAGTCATTCACAAGTGGCTAGCTTGTGTGAGATAACTTGACGGTTTGGCATTGTGTGCAGAAATAAAATTTTGGCGCCGCTGCCGGGGAGGTTGTGTCACGACAATATCGTTTGAGGTTTGACGATTAGTGACTCGAGATCCTTCATTCGTGAAGTTACTATTTTTCTATAAATTAAAAAAGTAAAAAAATATTTTTCCTTTTTCTTTTGTATATATATATATCATATTAAAAATACAAAAAGATTTTCTCTTGTGTTTTTGCTAATAAATAGAATACATCAATTATATACCATTCTCAACGGAGGTGTTATCATTAATAAGTTCCCGAACCAAAGATCAAAAACTTGCCTTTGTGTCGCTTGTGAATTGATTTATCTCTATCGGATAAACAAACTGTGTGGTGGGTATAAGGACGGCCTGACATTAAATTGCGGCTGAAAAGAAGCGGGTTTTAATAAGCTTCGCGCTGACCTAAAAAGCTTCTCCGCTCGCTTGTGCGTTTGTCTTATAGAGGTGATTTATTCACTTGGGATTATTGGTTAAGTTCAATGTGTTTTCGAATACCGTTCGTTTTAATTGCCTTGGTTTTGAAAGTGCATGCGCACTCGTTCCAATAACTACAGACCGATACGTGAAGCCGCTACAATTCCGAGAAGGCGAAATAGACGTGCTCCATTAGTCGAACCGAGATTCGAACTAATCCGACCCCGCCCATCATCGAAATGGCGGAGGACAACCGATCCATGCTAGAGCAACTCCAAGGCACCCACGAGGGTTATGGAGAAGCTATCGTCGTACCGGCAATCGTTGCCGATAACTTTGAGCTTAAACACGGATTGATAAATTTGATTTCGTCAAGCCAATTTTACGGATTTGAGAGGGACGATCCTCACTCTCATATCCGACGATTCAACAAGCTCACGTCTACGATCAAGTACCGTAACGTTTCGGAAGAGGCTATCAAGCTACTACTCTTCCCATTTTCACTTGAGGGGGGCTGCCCGGATTTGGCTCGAGAAACTACCCCCTTGATCAATAACCACATGGGAGAATTTAGTATCAAAATTCGTGAACGAATTCTTCCCACCGTCTAAGACAACAAGCTTAAAAAATGAAATAACAAAATTCACACAAAAGATTTGATGAATCATTTAGTGAGGCATGGGACCGATTCAAAGATTTGCTTAGACAATGTCCCCATCATGGTTTTACGGAATTACACCAACTTGATACATTCTATAACGGTTTGAATGAGACTGATCAAGACTCTCTCAATGCCGCCGCGGGTGGTATATTGTTGACCCGATCAACGAGAGATGCCTTGTTGATTATTGAGAACAAATCTAAAGTTCGTACCTCACGTAGCAAATCGGTTGCTGCCCGAGTGAGTGTTACACCATCGTCCTCATCTTACGAAAATACGTCTAGCACCGATGCTAAGATTGATAAGCTTACGGATATGATCCAGGCTTTGGTTAAGATTAAGACCGCTAAGGTTAATTCTTCTCCACCCGCTCAAGTCAAAGCGGTGGGAACGACTTGTACTACTTGTGGTGGCCCGCATGCCTACTACAATTGTACCGCCACCGATGGACATCCTTTCGATGCTAATGCCGTAACCGGAGGTAACCAATACCGTCCTCAAGTTGAACCGAACCCTCGTGTTAGTAATCAAATGGGACCTCCGGGATTTTCTCAATCAAATAATCAGACTCGTTTTAATCAGAATCAAGTTCATGGACCAAATGTTCAAAACTAATACAAAGCCCCATCAAATCAATACCCGAATCAAGGAGTCAATTACAATCAAGGATATCAAGCTTCAAGCTATCAAGCTCCACCTTTGCCCTCTAATGAATTCTCGAATTACGTTCAGAACAATAATGCTACCATCCAAACCATGAGAACCCAGATTTCAAGTTTGAGAAACGAGTTTCAATCTTCATTAACTAGACAAAGCAATGAGTTTAGGAACGAAATTCGACTTCAGAACAACAAATTGGATGCTTCGCAGAATAAACTTGAGAATATGTTGAATGCTGTTTTGTGCCAAATGAGTCAACCCTCGGGTTCTGGTTCTCTCCCAAGTAATACAATTCCAAACCCAAAGGGAGAAATGAAATCCGTTACCATTCGAGATGATGGGCCCTCGATGACCACTTCCTCTCCGGTGATGAATGTAGCACGAGAGACCGAGGTGACAAAGGACCTGGTAATTCCTCTTGATAATGGAAAAGCCCAATACGTCCAACCTCTGGTTGCCCAAGTTCCTTCTATATCTGTCATAATGCCGAGTTCTAACCTTACACCGTGCAAATCTGTTCAATCACGGTTTGACAAAATGAAAGTTGTTTCTGGAACCAAGTTCACACTTACGACTGATATGATTAAAGCTGCTGAAAAGATTTATGAAGAGAAATTGGAACAAATTTCAAAAATTTCACTTGAGCCTACACCGTTTAATTCTTCCTCGAACCAAGCTCCCGAGAAGCTTGGTGATCCCGGGAAATTTCTCCTTCCTTGCTCCTTAAATGATATTAAGGAATTTAATGCCCTAACCGATTCAGGTGCAAGCATAAGTCTCATGCCTCTTGCGATATATCATGAGCTTGGATTGAAGACTCTTATACCGACTCGTATGACTATCGAATTAGCTAATCGAACAATTGCTCACACGGTTGGTGTAGTCAACGATGTTATGGTTCGAGTGGATAAATTCCATTTTCCCGTGGATTTCGCCGTAGTTGATATAGAGGTCGATGCCCGAGTCCCTCTCACTTTAGGAAGACCATTCTTGAGAACAGCGAAAGTCATTGTGGATCATTACCAAGGAACGTTAACGATCAGAAAAGGAAATGAAAAAATAGTGTTCTATGCCGAAAAAACGTCAAAACCTCCACCCGATGATCATTCGATTCATAGCATCGGTGTGATTGATTTTTCTCAAGAAAGTGGTGATCCCATTTTACCATCTGATCCGAATGATGTGAAGAAAGTTGAACCTAAAACGTCTCGAATTGATCTTTCAAGGTTTACGATCAAGAGTATGTCAACAATACAAGCTGAACGGAAAAAGAAACAAGAAAAGGAGCCTACAACGGTAGTGGTGGAAACTGCTAGCTCTAAGAGCACACCACTTGTCCCACCTCCGATTTCTGAAATCATGGAACCTTCTTTTAAGACATCTTTCGATCCAGAATCTTTCAAAACGACATTCACGAATCCCTCGTTTGAATTCAATTCTGAATATACTCAAATTTTTAAAAATCAACTCTTTGACGAAGAAAGTGAGGAGTTCACAGATGAACTTGCTCCTACCGACTCGATTTTCTTTGAGGATGAAGAAGAATACGAT
>OU343224.1:289442919-289465736 GCA_910596185.1 Chrysanthemum makinoi | reverse complement strand
GATCCGTTTTTTCCAAAGAAAGATAAGGAAGTGAAGTTGTCAACAGATGAACTTGTTAATCCTGAGGTCCAATATTATTTAGCCGAAAGTGATTCCTCTCTTCGTGAGGATTTTCACATAGATGACACTTTGATCTCCTTCCTCTCCGAAGACAAGATTTTCAACCCCGGGATACGCGTTGATGAGTTTTATGCTAAAAATGTCATTCGAGATAAGGATCCTCTCTTGGATGCCTTCGTTGATGAGCCTTTGAGTAACACCTTTCTATACCATGAGCTCCCGACTTCTTTGGAGTATTCTCTTATCAATCTTTCATCCCTTCGTCCGCCCGCAAAACCGCCGGATGATGGATCGATCTTTCATATGCCTTATGTGAGTTTGGGAGGAGTCATTCTTTATGTGCTTGAGCCCGACATTTTCTTTCCCTCCCAACCCACCCAGTCTCATTCTTTCGGGAATGAGGACACCGTTTTTACCACATCTCTACCACTTTCTTCCCCAAGGACAAATGAATTAGGGGACGAGTCAGGCTAGCGACTCGTTTAAGAAAAACAGTAGCGCTTCGTGGGAGGCACCCCATGCTTATCTCTATCTTCTTTCTATTTTCTAATAAGTGACGCGAAGGGGTTAGCCTCTTCGATTTCTCGTGTTTGGTTGTTTGTGATGTTGTGTAGGATTTTCCCGATATGAAGACTCTCGTGCTCGAAGTTTGTCTTTTCTCCACTCGAGTTTCATGATCGATGCTGATGGAAATCCGATATCCTAATCTTATCGACTAACGTTTATCTTTGAGCACATTTAATAAACGGCTTTTAGATTTTCGTTGATGCCCTTGTTTTTAAACATTGAGGACAATGTTTCGTTCTAGTCTAGGGTAGGGTAATCTTCGATTTGATTTGACCGCACTTGCTTGTTTTTTGTCGTGTACTCTCGCAACCCCGTTTTTCCTTAGAAAATGAAAAAATTGTGCTATATATGAGAAAATTTTAAAATTTTTGTAAGCTTTTGTAAAGTCTTTTTGATTGAAAAGTTTGCTAGTCTTTTAGACAAGAAGCTATAAAATGCGAATTCTAGCTCACAAGGCTAAGAATTTGCAAGTTTCCATGAGAGATTTTAAATATGCATGACTTAATTTCATTTAGACAAAGCATTTGCTAAGTTAATATATGTTTTGACACCTTGTTGACTTTCCGCTGGTGAGAGTAGGAATAGAATTCTGACTTGACCGGGCGTGTTGAGCCCTAGCTTGTTCCCTTAACCATAGGTAATCTAAAAATTATCGGCTAAGCATCCGCGGATCTCATTATTTGGGATTTTAAATTTGCGGAGATCGAGAAATGATAGAGTTACTTATGAGTTTAGATGTTAAGCGTGGAGTAGTTGGTTCTCTTTAGAGCCCATCGAAGGTACTTATGGCTTTTTGTTCCCAAAAAATTGTTTCACCCCATATCTGTCTAATAATAATTAGAGATGTTGAGTTTTGGCGATAGTTAGTTCTTTATCTTCTTAAAAGAATCTTTGTTTTAAAAATCGGGTACACATCAAGGATCTGTAATAAATAAATAAGCAATAAGTGATATGTGAAAAGTAATAAGTAAAATTATGAGCTGCGGTGTCGAGATCGGACCCTTGGATCTTTAGCCAAGATTGAATGAGGTCTTAGCCTAGCCAGCCGGGATCCTCATTTCATGAAGCCTATAGTCTTGGAATTACCCCGTGAAGCTCCGTAGTTCATAGCTCATACAAGTAAAAGTTCATGTGCAAAAAAAAATAAAAAAAATAAAAATAAAATAAATAAAATGAAAAAATGATGAAAAAATCAAAAGTATAAGTGAATAAAAATTCCTTGATGTGGACCTCATATTTGGGACAATGGTTCTTGAGAGAAGGCGGATAACTAATTATCGACTTAGCTTTGTATCTTTATCAGAATAAAAGTTATCGAAACGAAAATTTGAAGAAATTCATTTCTCACAAAAAAAAAAAAAAAAAAAAATCTAGAGGCAAATAGGAAAATGGGAACAAAAGGTAAATTACACAAGTAACTTCCATGGGTAGTGTTAGCATCTAGAATCATATTTAACAATGATTTCGATTTTACGCTTAGTTTGGGGACTTGTGAAAAATCAGGGACGATGTATTCTATCCGTATGGTCACTTCACGCTGTGTTGTGTTTCTTACTCCGTGATCCTAACGTGTCATTTGAAAAATGTTGGAGTTATTGATCGACATGGAAGTTCAACAAACCGTCACTCATAATTAGAATGTGCTTAATCGTAATATCTATATGTGAATTAAAAGGTAAACGGGGCGTTTTTAGAATTAAGGTTTTCTTAATCTCTTTTGAGTAATCTTTGCTACTTCTTCATAGGTTTAGTAGAAAGAGATTGAAATCCTTGGTTTTAGAAGCGTGAGTTGATTGCATTGTGTGGGGACACGACAATGGTCTCGTCTGGGGTATTTTGATATGTGCTTAAACACATATCTTTTGTTTATCAAATCTGACCCAAAATAACCAAGAAAGAGCCGTTTATTGCTAATATTTGTGGTTTTCTTGAGTTTGTGCTTGTGCAGGTACGGATATGTAAAAACACACAAAAAAAGAACCAAATCAGACGTAAATCCGAGCACGAGAGATTAAGAGAGCTTAAGCTGAGCCGGAAGATCAAAATTGTGCATTTATGAAGATTTTATTCTCCGAGGATGATTTTTGGAAGATATACTCAAGTTTGAAGAAATGTCAAAAATGGCCCCTCAAGTTTCAGCATTTGGCAAAAGTGATCCTTCTAGTTTCAAAAGTTGCAAATCAACCCCTGGATTATTTGAAGAATGACAAGTGTAGCCCTTGAAAGAGATTTTTAGAGTTACAAGAATGGTCCTTGGAATTTCAGATTTGACAACTTTGGTCCCTATGGTTGCTCTTGGATCATTTAACTAATCCAATATATCCTAAGTCCAATTCACAAAAACCTTCGGCCCAATCCAATAAACCACACCCGCCCAATATACTTCAACCCGGCCACGTTTAATAATCTCAACCCATTACCCGGATTTTACCCGAGGCAAATACCCATGTACCCGGTCAACACTCACTTGAATAATAATAAACAATCCCAAACGCGCCCTGTCTTCCCCAAACCAAACACCCCTTTTACCCATTCACTTTTACCACCATTTACCCACCTGAAACCTCGTACTAAGCATCTCCTAGGCTTCTAGAAGCACTGACATGTCAGGATAAGATCACCCACGTGGCTAATTGGAGCTCTCCTATTGGACGCAACACCTCATATGATGAATTGGAGCAATTTGATTGGAGATGGTGACAATGGAATGATTTGTGGCTGAGGATTGCTTCTAGGCTCTTCCATTCAACGATCCAAGGCTGATGGAGGCTATAAAAAGACCTCTTGGCTCACATTGAATTCGTGCAATTCCTTAGTTTTCATTTAGCTTATTGTTCTTGTATTTCAGTAGTTTTATAAATGTTTTCTTAAAGCTTTTATTGTATTCTCAATTCCTTGTAATCCTTTTTCAGTATTAATCAAAGTTCAAGTTTTAAATTTAATCTTGCATTTCTTATTTCAAGTAATCAATAAGCTATTTTGAATAATGGAATAAGCTCATTTCAGCTTGATATAGCTTTAGTGAGCTTATATTGTGCCTTCACTATCTCATTTCAATCAATACACAACAAAAGCTTCTTGGTCAACGAAAGTCAACCGTGATTATACTTGGTACAGAAATGGAAATGGGTTGAAATGATGCTTATTTGGGTTTAATTCAGTGTTTTGTGTTGGATTGGGTTGATTTTAGGTTCTCATGTTGTGATGCTAAAACTCAGCTGGACTTCTTGTAAGTTTTAAGCTCAAAACTGTCTTGTATGCTATGGTAATTGTGATCATGTGGCTGATGATTGAAGCTTGATTTAATGTTATGAGATGCTCTCTGATCTTAGTAATTTAGCTGTTATAATGTCTGCATAAGTAGGAGTAAGTGTTAGTATAATCTGCTTATTAGAATAGCTTAAAGGAGTGTTTGGATCAGTGCTTAAAGCTGTGATAGAGTTTTAAATAATGGAGTAGTTCAGTTGCTTTAGGCTTGTTATTACATTCATATCAGTCCTTGTTTTGCATTCCTTTTCCTTCTAAGTAAAAATTTCATTTCAACTGTTCTTGAGCTCAAATCTGTTGAAACCAGTTACTGAAATCATTTCATATAGGTTTAGAATTTGATAAATCAGCTTGTTAAAGTTGTAGTTCATCAGTATTCATCAACTTCAGTCCATTATTTGATCTCAAATCTCAAAAAAGTCAAAGTACCAAACTGTTTTCAAAAGTCAAAATGGTGTCAAAATCAGTTTTCTTCAAATATTGCAGACCTTGCACAGTGTTCATTTCAAATAGTTAGGGTCTGAGTTTTGGTTTAGGTATAGTCTGCTAGGTGGTCTTGAAGACCACATATCATTTTCACAAAAGCCCTTCGATAAGCTTGTGAATAAGCTCAAACTAAGACCTAATCACTTTGAATAAAAACCAGTTAATATCAAATCTGAGTAGACTGCTTATTTGAGGTTAGGAGTAGCTATAATTAGTTGTTTTAGAGTAGTTATAGTATAATTTAGTTGCATAAACAGTTTGGTGGCTAGTTGTGCTTATTTGCTTATATTAAAGTGCTTATTTGGTGACTGTGTTACACTACAGCCCTTATATCTCTACACATAATCATTATATTTTATATTTTTCATAGAACCAGAATAATAATTTAGAATTTTCCTGAGTTTTTCATAATTTTTGGTCACTGTTCACTATTTTTCTCAATTTAAAACAGTTTTTAGTCATATTTAAATAGCTTTTATTGCAAATAATTAAGAAAAAGTTCCAAAAAATAATTTTTCAATTTTCCCAGTTTAAGAAAAATATAAAAAGCATAAAAAATATTTTTCCCTATTTTTCCCCTTTTATTTGGTATTTTTCACAATTTAAATTAGATTTAAATAGTTTTAAATTAGTAGAAAATAGATAAATAATCAAAAATATATAAAAATAGTTTTGAAAATTCTCTTATGGTATTTTAGATTTTATAAAAATAGTTTCATATTTTTCCCTTTGATTTTCATAATTTTTAGTATTTTAATTTAGTTTTAATAGTTAAAATTAGTTTTTAATTTTAATAAAATCCAGAAAAATCCTAAAAAATAGTTTTAAATCTAAATTAGTTTTCAACTTGCATTTCTAGAGTAAAAGTAATTTTAGGCATTTTTAGGATATAATTTAGACGTAGTTGCATTTTAATTACGTTTTATTAATTACGTTTTAGTTAATTCGCACTTAGGATTTCCCGTAAAATAGATTCCCTTAATTACTTTCCCTATTCCCGTAGTTTAATAAAATCAATCAAACAAATCAAAACATCGAGCATTAAATTCCAAACCAATAACGACGTTGGCAATTCACGCCTCGTTGGGAAACGATTCGGGTTGACTAATCCGTATCAACGATCACACACGGGATTTGGTTTAATATTCTTTTTCCTAAAGGAATTTTTAATCTATCTTCATGATTATTTTTGATATCGATATTGAGGTTTTATCCGTACACACATACCCTTAAGCCTTCATTATCAGCGAATCAGTGTCTGAACTGTTTTAAGTTTCTTACGGTTAGTCATTCACAAGTGGCTAGCTTGTGTGAGATAACTTGACGGTTTGGCATTGTGTGCAAAAATCAGTAGCGATACACACCCTTAGGGTGGAAATATGCCACGTGAGGTGAAGGGGGTGTGTGAATGGCTTCCTTCATCCTAAAACTACCCGGACTAAATCGGTTGATGGGTGGGTCGGTTCCTCTTTTGTCTCCTAGATGTATATCTAAGGATGGAAGTAAAGATTGAGGTTCCGGTTCATCAACACTAGGAAATTCCCTAGAACTAAAAGTAAGCATCAGACTACAAGTATTCAAATCTATATTCTCTAGTTGCGTTTGGTTCAAATGTTCTACCTCCATTGGGATTCCTAAAGTCTCTTCTACTACTCCGGCAAGTCACGATGCGGTGTGTATGCCTTAAATGATGGTGGGACATGTTGGATTCCTTAGGTCTAGACTTTTCACCTATTCCTCAATCATCTACATCATCTATATGCTCGTCATGTAATATTTCCTTAGGTCGTGATGAAACCAAATCTAGTAATTGATCCAACTTATGGTTTAATGCTTGGTTGCTTACCATAATATTTTCACAAATTTGGTCAGTTCTCCTAAGGGCCTTACTAAAAATAGTTTCTAAACACGGAGGTTGTTCAAGAAAGTCTATCCTAGGTGAAGGCTCAAACGAAGCATAAGTTTCACTAGATGAGGTATTTTTTGGGCTTGATGGAATGGCCTGAAACCCCAAAAGGTTTATGGACTTGGTTACTTTCTTCCCACCATCTTGAATAATCCGCTCTAGGAATATCATAATTATTTATGAAAAAACCTAATCGCGGATATAGTGGATTCGCGTTCTCCATAATGGTGAACGGAAGAGTCAATGGAAAAGTTTTACGAACAAAGGCACAAAGAAGGGGGATAGACTAGAAGAAAGCTAATAAAAAGAAAAAATCTCACTTGATAGGAATCTTGTGAGTAGACCTAAACGAGATAGAAATCAAGCCTAAGCAATAACTATTCCCCGGCAGCGGCGCTAAAAACTTGATAACGCTACACGCGTCGTTCGGGGTCAAAGGAACTTCCTTCGTCGGCAGTTTTATAACACCCTAAGCAGTGAACCTAATCGTTGTAGTGTAGTATTAGGGTAAGCCACGGGTATTGATATCGTTCTCTAGGGGAATAGTGTCGTTAGGCTGAAGTGTATGTCGATTTAAGTCTAAAGGTGAGGGATGATTATTTTTGTATTTTTATATTTTATGAATCTCGGGTGTCAAGGGTAGGGTGGAATTAGTTGCTAGTCAACTATCCCAAAAGATACTAACTAAATTGTGGGTCTACCAGGAACGTAAAGCGTATCTACTTATGATGTATTACTCCTTGCTAGCTATCCAATTCTACCTAATGAATTGTCACATCCTATTGATGGTTGAATTATCACGTCCTTATTCTCAACGCATTGTGTTTTCTAAGGTCGTAAGGTGTGAATTCCCTAACTCTTTGAAGTCACCTTTAAGTGTAGTAAACGAAATCCACTAAGTCATTCATAAACAAACTTTGAGGTTATCTTTGGGTTTAGTAAACGAAATCCACTAAGTCATTCATAAGGCCTCCACTATCCAAGATTTATCAAGTATTAAACACAACGATGGTCTAGTACACTCCTAAGCCAATTACAATTAAGATAAGAGACAACCAATCAAACAAGAGACAATAGGATGCAAGAATTATAAACTAAACCAATTAGACTCATTGAAATTGTCACGTGTCGTTTGTTACCCCAATGATGAAGATAGACACAAGCATCACTAAAAAATCAATAAGATCTAATTAATTACATACAAGTTTCATACAATCATAAGCAAGCACTAGGTGAATTAGCCAAGCATAATTAATGAAGAGCAAGCAACAATCATGATAATTGAAGACATACCATAGGATTGGATTAACAAACAAACCATTACATGATGTTTATAGAGGTTGGCGTAAACCCTTTAAGTTGCTGGAAAAACACCTACCTAGACCCTGGAATCGGACTTAGGGTTTAGGGCTTACAAAAAGTGAAGTTATAATGTTATATTTATAGGCAAATTTTCTGTTGGCAAAGAATGACGGCGTCACACTTATAGAATGACGGCGTCACGACCATTTTTTCACCAAATTGTAGATTTTCTCGTTCCGGTCGCGTGGTCTTTTGAATCACCTAAATCCGAGTTCGTATGCAAAAGTTATGGCCAAAACAGCATCTACTTCGCGCGACATGTTGCGGCTTGTGACGGCGTCACCTTATGGTTGTGACGCCGTCGGCTTCATCTTCGAGCGCCCGGATCAAATCTAGGGCGACCCTTTCTGAGTTGTGACGCGCTACTCTTTTAAAAACTGAAGCCGTCACTTGATATTAAGCAATTTGGCAACTGAGCCGTCACAAAATGTGTACGACGGCGTTGCAGTTAAGCAGTGACGCCGTCGCCTTCAGTTCTAGCAGCCTGAGTGTCTCGATTCTTGACTTTGGCCATTTTCTTCGTATATTCGCGCCTTTTCGTCCGAATAAGTGTCATTCCAGCAATTTGCCTTCAAGAGACCTAAAAAGTGAAAAGGAACGAAATTAGGTAGTAACGGATACAAAAGTGATCAATTAAGGGCTTAAATGACCCCTCAAAATGGTACCTTTTAAATCCTTATCAATGCTACAACACAGATTCGTATATGATTGTTATGTTGCATTATGAACAAACCCCTGATAAACCATTAAACATGTTTAGTCAAATAGTTTGTATAAAGCCAAAACCATTTTTATAAAACTCTTATAAGTAACATTTGTTACTTACACTTTTATAAATTACATGGCTTTAAAACTAGTTAAGAAAATGGTTAATAAAATAGGATGGATCCATAACCCATGACCCATTACCCATAACCCATTGCCTAGGTTCATTGTATCTAGTTGGGTACCCATGACCCATGACCCATTGCATGATATCATGCATAAGATCATGTTGGGTAAAACCTATGACCCATGACCCAAAGTCCGTGATCCATAACCCAAAGTCCATAACCCTTTGTCTATATACATTGTATCTTGTTGGGTACCCATGACCCAAAGTCCATGAACCATGGTGCAATACCCATATCCCAAAACCAGGTTTATAATCTAAAATACGGATTGGTTTACCCAGTATTCCGGATCCCTTGAATTACACTGGCTGGATCCCTTTATGAAGGGATCCGCCGGATCCGGGTGAACAGTATTGTCTTTGCCTATAAATACAAGACCATTTCTTCATTGCAAGATGCACCTTTTCACACACTTTCTCTCCACCATTTCTAAAATATTTAGATCAATGGGAAACATTTAAAACACCCTCATGTCATAGGATCATAATGCTTCTAACTTTTATTTTGTTGTAAGCATACTCTCGATGTGATCCTCCAAAGCAAGCCTAGAGATCTAGCATCCTTACCTACTGAAGTGAGCCTTCATCGCAAGCATACAACCACATGAATATCTTCTACAACAAGGTTGGGAAACTTGTCATCTTCATTCATGAAAGACTAACTACATCATTCTTTGTGTTCTTGAAGTTCGGTTTAGGATTTTATATCAATTAGACATACTTTCTTCGATCTTGTTGTTGGAATCACTTGTAACTAGTATTATCAAGTGTTAGTCATTTATATGTAATAGGTTGCTTTATTAGATTTATAAGTATGTAATTAAGGCTAGGCTTATGTAGTAAGCCCATGAGCCTATGCAAAGGCCCATAAGGCCAAGGTAAGGGATGCCTTAGTTCCCTTTCCTATATAAATAATGTAACCTCTCATTTGAGAGGTGTTGGTTCTTTCATTTATGCTAAAACATTTCTCATTCATGTGTGTGTGTTAGAATCGACCGTCCCCTCTTTCTCTCTTTTTATTTATACATCAAACATACTTGTGTTAATATTATGGTGACCTAACAGTGGTATCAATCGCCATCTAGTTGGGTGAAACGTTTTTGGTTGAACTTTTGTGTTGATACGCGAAAGTTTTGGTTCGTACTACTCATTTCATACACTTAAAAACTTTGATTCTTGCACTAAAAACCTCAAGATTCTTATGTTTTAAGGTTCATATAGTGTTTAGAATTCTATTTTTAGCAAAAACTTTCAAAATTTACATAGTTTCATATGTTTTTCACTCATTTTTGAATCGTAGTTCATCTTGACGCATAAGCTGAAAAATCACTTTGGTTCATCAAGTTCAAAACTTTCCTGTTATTTTAGTGTTTTTGAAGTTGTTTCATCATTAAAATCGAGTGTACAAAGCGTTTTGGTGCTTAAAAATTCATTTTGGTCATTTCTGTTGGTTTTACGCCTAAGCAAAACCCTTGTTTTACGCGTAACTGAAAACTGTTATCTTACGCCTAAGAAAACCCTAGTTTTAAGCGTAACCTTACGCACAAGTCAAAGTTTATGCCTAAGCAGACTTTACGCCTAAGCAGACTTTACGCCTAAGGAATCTTCATTAAATACTTCAAAGTTGCTAGTAACTCATTGTTTTTCTTGCTTGGATAAGATTGAAAAACACTTCGATTTGTGGATATCTCTATCACTTGGATAAGTGTGAAAGATTTTGGTTTCAAACCTAATCTTACGCCTAACCTAAATACTTATCAGTAAGCCTTTACGCCTAAGTTTCTTTACAAATAAGCATTCAGTTTACTACTAAGCTTACGTTTAACCATTAAGTTTACGAGTAAGATATTCTTGCTAGTAAGAAGGAAGTTTACGCCTAAGGAGGTTTACGCCTAAAAAAGCATGTTAGGATTTAGTAAATCCAATTATTAAAGTGTCGGTCACCTCAAGTATATGTAATCGTTAGAAAGCTCGTAGTCGTAGTTATTTACAGTTAAGTAACACCGTGGAGGACGGACGGGTCTTTACCCACTGTAGGTCTGATCCATAGCCCGTAGGTGGCGATTTGTGTAAGACTATAAATACTCTCTACCTCCCAAGGTAGAGAGTTGGAGCTCATAATAAGATTTTCACTTTCTCTCACTAAGTTCCCAAACCTCTAACTCTTTCTCTCTCTAAAACATCTTTGTACGCCTATATTGATTATGGTTTAATGTGTTTGTGAAATCCAATATGTTACAAATGGTATCAAGAGCCATGGTTTGATCATCTCTCTTACATATCTTTGGATTTCTAGTGGTTTTAGATGGTTTTTGAGTTTGAAAAAGTTTAGTGGTTTTTGCATCATTTGGATCATTTTTTGTGTTAAAGTTTGAATTTTGGGTGTACTTTTGTGTTTAGAATCATTGTAAGTGCTTGGGTTTTGATTTGGAAAGCTTGAATCACTGTGGTTGGGCTTGTTTTCGATTGAAAAGTGTGTTTTTGAAGTTTTTCTTGCTAGCGACTTGACTCTTGTAGTGTTTTTCTCTCGAGCTTTATTTCGCTTTTTTCAGTAATTGTTAGTGAGTTGTAGTGTTAATTGTTAGCGACTTGAGCCTAGCGACTTGTCTATTGAGACAAGCCGACAAACAGTAAACGTTAGTGGATTCTCCACTACGGCTAGCAACTTGGGTAGGTTAGCGACTTACTTTCAATTTTGTTAGCGACTTGTACTCTGTATTCTCAGCGACTTGATATTAGCGACTTGGATCTTAGCGAGTTGTTCTTTAGCAACTTGATTGTTTAGCGATTTGGTATTATAGCGACTTGGGTCCAGCGACTTGGGTCTTAGCGACTTGGGCTTAGCGACTTGATTCATATCAACTTGAAGTCTAGCGAGTTGCTACTTAGCGATTTGGTGCTTAGCGACTTGGTTCAAGGATTCTTAGCGACTTGGTTGAACTTTTGTTTCTAATACGGTTTTCTCTTGATTTAGTAAAATCCCGTGAAAGAATCTATTTCCCGGTTTAATCATAGAGTTATAAAATCCCGTGCAATCTGTAAACATGTCTACCAACGTATCTACAATCATCTCCACTGTTGTTGAGGACGTTCAAGCAGCTGGTTCAGATACTCGTCCACCCATGCTTGACAGACTGACGAGACTCTTGGGCTCAAAAAATCAGATTGTACTGTCTTGGAAAGGAAAATGGGGTCAACATTCTCAAATCAATTGATGAAGGACCTTATCAGATTGAGACTACAAGAGACATAATTGATACTGCTGCAGATGGAACAATGATCTTTGGAATGGACAGACCAAAGATGTATGATGAGCTCAGTGATAAGGAGAAAAAGAGATTCGATGTTGATATCAGGGCTTCAAACATCATACTTCAGGGTATTCCAAAAGACATCTACAAGCTTATCAATCACAACACTGAAGCCAAGGCTGTTTGGGATAATGTCAAGATGCTTCTCTCAGGTTCTGAATTAACTAAGGAAGACAGAGAATCACAGCTGTATGATGAATTTGAGCACTTCAAGATGAAACCAGAAGAGAGTATCTATGAATATTACGTGAGATTCCACAAACTTGTGAATGAAATGAGGAATATCAAAATGACTATGCCAAATATTCACCACGAAATGAACTTAAAGTTTGTGAACAACATGAATCTCGAATGGCACAAGTTTGTCACCTCTGTGAAGCTAACCAAAGGATTGAAGAACACCAACTATGAGCAACTGTATGCCTTCCTTCTCCAAAATGAGAGACATGCTATGTTTGAGAAAAGGATTCAAGAACAGTTCAAAACCAACCAGGGAGAAACAAGTTCCTCAAATGACTCAACAGCCTTTTACACAAATGTTGGTATTACTACCAAAGCTTCTCAAGTCATACCCATGGGTAATGGTAATTACAAACTCATCCCTGATCCAGCATATAAGCCTCAAGACCCAAACACATTCATGGAAAACTTCATCAATCAAATGTCTCTCATGGTCAGTCAAAACATGAACTCTCTTCCACACACCAACAATAACCTCAAACGACATCCAATCCACAATCAAGCAACTATCAGAGATGGGAAGGTTATGGTGCAACCAGTTCAAGAAAGGCAGCATGAACAGGGAAGAGGAGGAGTTGGTAGAGGATATGTGGTAAATCAGAATAGGGAAGGAATGGGAATCAAGGACAAGCAAAGTCGATCAAGTGCTACAACTGTGGTGGTGATGGACATATAGCTAGAAACTGCACATCCTTTGGTGCAAAACGCCCACAAAATGCCAGAGTACTTCAGATAAATTTGTTACTTGTGCAAACTCAGGACAATGGAGCTGTGTTGGATGAAGAGGAGTTGTTGTTTCTTGCTGATGGCAATGCCAAGACATATGATGCAGAGCGGACTGTGATGAGCCGCCAATTTTCTAGGCGATAGGCCATTATCAATAGAATTGGGGGTCAAGTCCTGTGATGCATACTATTTAGACCATGTCGATGATGAACCTACGCACCAGACAATTTTCATGGCTAGCATTTCTCCAATGGTCTCCAAAGGTCCCTCATCACGCAAGCTGGTCCATCCAAAGAAACAATCTTCAGAGGATTAAAACTATATGATGATGTTGATCCAAAAGATACATGATAAAGTCAATTAGAAACCCGATATTGCTATATATTGCTCTATGGAATGATAATATTGTCCCATATGATCAATATGTGACCCGGGTAATGTGAAGTGCGATTGAACCAAGTGATGAATCTAATGCAGTCAATGATGACTATATCTTTGATGAATACACTGCTAATGTTCCTAATTATTTTGCCATCTCTGAACATAATGCCTATAAAGAACAAGTTGCCATCTATGAACAACGTGCTAAGTTTGAGATAACTACCCGTGAGCAGGAGATGGATGACCAAATGCGTACAATTATTAGAAAAAGTAATTTTAGGGAAGAAATACTTAAAAAAGAGTTAGATTCCTTAAAAGAAAAGCTTAACAAAAAGCAAGCAAAAACAAGAACTTCAAGAAAATGTGAAAGTGCTTAAACATGAATTTAATGCCAAGGAATCAAAACTCTTAAATGAATTTTCCAACCTAAAAACTTTGAAAAACAAACTTGAAAACAAATTGTACGTACAAGGAAACACCATTCAGACTTCTCACATGATCACTAAGCATAGAGTTCTAAGTGACAAACATAGTTTGGCGTTAGTTGATGAACCAAACCCTAAGGCGTGTCTGAAAGCTAGAAAAGCACAGAAGGTAATCTATGATGGCAATGAAATCCTTAAGCCTAGATAGAAACCTAGTTGCACTGAGAATACTGAGGAAGATAAAAAGTTAGAAGAAGTAACTAGAAAGAAATTGGATGAAAAGATTAAGAGCCCTTTATGCATAGAAAAGAAAATCAGCTATAAAACACCCAACTATGCTAAGGATTATTGGATTGCCTTTAACAAGGTTAGACCTCAAACACAGCTGACCCCTGAACAAGTGTTTTGGAAAAAGGATATGGACCTGAAAAAAGCTGATGAGTTTGTTGAAAAGAATCCCCCATGTAGGAGAATGCTTCCTGCTTTTTATCCCCCCAATACCCCAATGCATTTAGTTCCTAGATCAATTCCCACTAAGAGCAAGACCTTAATCAGTCAATATGTAATTTTTCAATTATTTGTTGATTTTGAGAAAACTTGTAAGAAAAGGATCACACCCACTAGGATAACTGAAGGGGAAAGGGGTTTTGAGCAAACTAAAGAATGCTATTTAACTGAGGTCATGCCTTTCTTTAAACAATTAAAAGGTCAATTTGAGAGTCTTAAAAAGGGGATGGATTTAGATATTAAAGAAATGGAAAAGGAATTTGATGCAATGATAGTTGAGGTTAGTGACTATGAGCGAGAATTAAAATATCATGAGATTGAGAAGAAGAACTTGCATACCTTGAATGAGAATCTTATTTCTGAATGTATTACTCAAGATGTGTTTTACACTGCTACGAGTTGTTCCATTAATGCTTATCAATTTCATGAATGATCTGTTGCTCTGAAAGTCTCCCATGATCGTGTCATTGAGCTTGAAAAAATTAACTCTAAACTGCATGATAAAGTTCAACAGGATGATTATGATAACCTGGTGAAACAGTTTTCTAAATTGGAAGTTGAGTATCTTGCTTTGCAATTAAAATATCAACATCTAAAAGAAAATGTTAAAACCTCAAATATCAAGACATCCTGGATGCTCCGAATTTGATGCAGTTTTTGAAATTAGCAAATGTTATGAACAGATTCGAGCTCATTGTAACACGATCATAAAATTGAGAACCCAAATTTCACAATTAAAGGGTGAAAAGAACAATGTGAGGCTCCCAAATGCCTCCTCCTTTAGATTCTCAGAGTTCTCAGGCTTTTCATCTTCAAAACTTGGTTAATGTTTTACAAAAGGAAAATGAGACTTTTCTAGAAGAAAATGAAAAGGTTAAACAACACTTTAAAGAGTTATATGATTCAATGAAAGTCACTCGTGACAAGAACAACGAAAAAATAACGTCTTTACAAAAGGAAATTGAGAATCTGAAGAGTCTGGAAAAAGGGAAAATGCCACTTGTCTTTAATGAGAATGTTGCATCAAAGTCATCTGCTAACTGCAAATATACTGTGACTGTCAAATATATTCCTCCTCATCTTAGGAATAACGAACTTGCATTTCATAATTATCTTGCTCGTCTTAAGGATAGTCTTGAATGTCTTCGTGAGATTGTTGAAGAAGACTTCATAAACAAGCCACTTGATAGTGAAATTAGGTTTTCTTGCATTCAGGCCAAACGATCTCAAGAGATGTTAGAATGTTTAATAGCAACATGTCCTAAATCCTTAGGTGCGAAAGATAAAGCTGTGATGCCTTGTTCCATGCCTAGTGCTAAGTATACAAACCATTCGATGCCCAACATTAAGAAAGTGAATTTCAATGTGCCTTCAAGTAGTTCAGATCCCTGCACTTCTAGTTCAGGAATGCAAAAAGTAGCAAACCAACTAATGTTCCAATTCCCTCTACAGGAGTAAGAAGTGACACCAAAGCAAGCGGGTCAAAGCCTCAAGGCAACACAAAGAATGATAGGACCTTACATGCTAGGAATGTTCAGTGGAAGAGAGTAGAAGATCACCTTAGGGAGAATTTGAATAAAACAAATCGTATTGATTCTACTGTTAGCTCTAAGCGTGCTGTAATTAATGCGAATTCTGCTACTTTTGGCAAAACATGTAATAATGATTGCGTGGTTTCTGTTACTAATCTTGAATGTGGTGTGAATCATTTGTCTAATGTTGTTAAATGCCCAGATAAAACTGTTAATGTTATAATTCAAGCTAAGAAGGCTAAAAGGCAAAGGCGAAAGAAAGCTAGAAAACAGTGGAAACCCACAAGAAGGAAATTTAGTAATATAGGTTATCAATGGATACCTACTGGCCGTAAGATTAATGAGCGTTGCCCTAAATTTGCTAAGTCAATGCCCACTAGAAAATGGATGCCTACTGGTAGAACTATTCCCTTAAGAAGCGAACATACTTTGAATAGGTCAAATACGGACACTAGAAATGCATCTATTTCTAATGAGTCCATTGTTTCTACCTCTGATGTGGGTGTTCCAATCACTGTTACTAACCAAATGGAACCCATTCTTGCATGGGGATCCTAATTATCCAGTTATCCATTCTTGTTTGTGTTCAACTGCAGATCGTTCAAATCGTTATGTGGTACTTGGACTCAGGCTGTTCCAAGCATATGACTGAGACCGTCGCGACTCATGAACTTTGTGAGGAAATTCATCGAAACTGTGAGATCCAGGGTATATTATGTTGAAGGTCTTGGACATAATCTATTTTCTGTCGGACAATTTTGTGACTCAGATTTAGAAGTGGCCTTCAGAAAACATACTTGCTTTGTTAGAGAACTTGATGGTGTGGAACTTCTCAGAGGAACTCGTGGTTAAAACCTATACACCATCTCTATCGAAGATATGATGAATCTTCACCCATCTGCTTGCTGTCAAAGGCATCCAAAACTAAGTCATGGTTATGGCACCGTCGTCTCAATCACTTGAACTTTGGTACCATAAACAATGTTTCCAGAAAGGACTTAGTAAGAGGATTACTCAGATTAAAGTATGAAAAAGATCATCTTTGTTCAGCTTGCCAATTGGGAAAAAGCATGAGATATGCCCACAAACCATAACCCACAAACTCGGTAATGGAAGTTCTTCATACCCTTCATATGGATTTGTGCGGACCAATGAGAGTGCAAACGATAAATGGGAAGAAATACATTTTAGTCGTTGTTGATGACTACTCTCGATTTACTTGGGTAAAGTTTTGAGGACAAAGGATGAAACTCCAGATGTCATCATCAAACTTATCAAACAGCTACAAGTTCGACTCAACAATACTGTTAGAATTGTTCGAACAGACAATGGCACAATGTTTGTTAACAAAGACTTAATTCAGTTTTATGAAAGTGTTGGAATCAGTCATCAAAGAAGTGTTCCACGAACTCCTCAACATAACGGGGTACTTGAAAGACAAAATCGAACTCTTGTGGAAGCCGCAAGAACAATGCTAATTTATTCAAAGGTTCCAATGTTTCTATGGGCTGAAGCCATTGCCCTGCTTGCTACACCCAAAATCGTTCCCTTATTCATACCTCTGACGAAAAAACTCAATATGAACTTGTTCATAAACGAAAACCTGATCTCTCCTACCTTCGTGTGTTTGGTGCTTTGTGCTATCCAATGAATGACGGTCAAGATTTATGCAAATTAAGAGCAAAGGCAGATATTGGAGTTTTTGTTGGTTATGCACCAAACAAGAAGGGTTACCGAATCTACAACAAGAGAACCCGAAATATTATGGAAACAATTCATATTACATTCGATGAGCTGACCGGTCAAATGGCTCCAAGACAATCCAGTTCTGGACCCGCATCTCAACTTTCATCATGTAGTCCTATCAGTTCTACTCTCGTTTCAAATCCGTCACCAGCAACTCATTATGTACCTCCTTCAGAAGATGATTTGAAAAAATTATTTGATCCTATGTTTGACGAACACTATGAGCCAAGGGCTAATGATCTGTCAATTCCATCAACAGAGGCTCCTCCTATCCCTGTCAATGAAGTTAACCCTTCAGTTTCCATGTCACTAAGTCAAGAAGCGCCTTCTGCTGATCACTCGTATCATCATCAATCCTCAATCATCAAGTGTACACATGGAAATGTTGCTGCTGTTACAGATGATGAGAAATCCTTTGCTCCTCCGAAGATGAACCTTTTGAAAATATATTTGCTCCTGAATCATCATTAGAACCATCTTCATCAGGAGAAATCGACTCCACTACTTCTGTTCCTCAACAACAACCACATGAACACCTTAGAAAGTGGACTCATGATCACCCATTGGACAACATCATTGGAAACCCTTCTCATTCAGTATCCACTCATCGACAACTTGCAACCGATGCCTTATGGTGCTTCTTCAACTCTGTACTCTCTAAGATCGAACCAAAAGATGTTAAAACTGCTATGAATGAAGATAGTTGGTTCAGTGCCATGCAAGAAGAAATTCATGAGTTTGATCGACTAGATGTATGGGAATTAGTACCTGCTCCTGACTGTGCTATGATCATTGCTCTAAAGTGGATCTTCAAAGTAAAACTTGATGAGCATGGTGATGTATTAAAGAACAAGGCTCGATTGGTTGCAAAAGGATACCGTCAAGAGGAGGGTATTGACTTTGAAGAATCATTTGCTCCAGTTGCTCGTATCGAGGCAATCAGAATCTTCTTGGCTAATGCTGCAAGTAAGAACATGGTAGTCTATCAGATGGATGTAAAGACGGCTTTTCTTAATGGAGATCTTAAAGAAGTCGTATACGTCAGCCAACCTGAAGGCTTTGTGAATCCAGAGCATCCTACTCACGTCTATCGTTTGAAGAAGGCTCTTTACGGTTTGAAGCAAGCTCCAAGGGCATGGTATGATACGCTATCAAAGTTTCTTCTATCTACTGGATTCAGCAAAGGAGCAGTTGATCCAACATTGTTCACCAGAAAGTTAGGCAAACATTTAATTCACGTTCAAATATATGTTGATGATATTATTTTTGCCTCGAATGACCCCAATGAATGTGATCGTTTTTCAAATGAAATGGGTTCCAAATTTCAAATGTCAATGATGGGACAAATGTCATTTTTCTTGGGATTACAAATTTCACAAAGTCCCGGAGGCATTTTTATAAATCAATCTAAATATGCTAATGAGATTTTAAAGAAATTTGGATTTGATTCTTGTGACCCTTTGACACTCCCATGATTGAGCGTACTAAACTGGATGAGGACCACTCAAGGATCATGGTAGACCAAACGAAATATCGTAGTTTGATCGGATCCCTGATATATCTCACAGCCAATAGACCAGATATTTTATTCCTTTTATGCATGTGTGCTAGATATCAGGCTAAGCCTACTAAAAAGCACCTTGAAGCGGTTAAACGGGTCTTTCGGTATCTCTAAGGAACCATCAACATGGGACTTTGGTATCCGAAGGACACTGGTATGTCACTAATAGCCTATGCAGATGCTGATCATGCAGGATGTCAAGATACACGTCGAAGTACGTCTGGAGGTGCTCAGTTTTTGGGTGATAAGCTTGTGAGCTGGTCTTCAAAGAAACAAATGAGTACTTCTATTTCCTCTACAGAGGCTGAATACATAGCCATGTCATCTTGTTGTGCTCAAATCCTATGGATGAGATCCCAATTATCTGACTATGGCTTTGAATTCAACAAAATCCCTCTGTACTGTGATAATAAAAGTGCTATTGCTCTCTCATGCAACAACGTTCAACATTCAAGAGCAAAGCACATCGACATTCGACATCATTTCATCAGGGAGCAAGTAGAGAACGGTGTGGTGGAACTCTACTTTGTGAGGACAAAATATCAATTAGCAGACATCTTCACCAAAGCTCTTCCTAGAGAACGTTTCGAGTTTATCCTTCCACGACTTGGTCTAAAGAGTCTACAACCGGAAACACTCAAACGTCTTCAAGAGGAAGACGAGGAGTAAAGGTCTTTCTTCATCCATCTCTTGTAAATATTTATTCGAAAAGCAAAATACAAAATTACAAAACCCACAAAAAGAAAATAGAAAAATATAAAACTTTCAAAAATCCATAAAAATTTGAAAAAAAAATCTTTAAAAATCTATAAAAAAAAATTATTGTCATTTTGTCATATTTTTCTCGATTCGATTATATCTACGGTCTTTGTTCTGTCATTCAAAGAATGACACAGGACTTTAGATGTTGTTCGAATGTTTAAAAAAAAAATTTGGGAGAAAAGTGAAACAATGGTTTATTGTCATTTCAGGCAGTAACCGGCTTTCCAAAGAAAGAACAGAGCCATGCTTTATCTTAAATTTCAAATCTCATGCTCGATTCTAAAAAAAATGTTTGTCGCAAAAGACAAATGTTTATCTTTCAAATATTTTTCCTTCAAATGATTCTTCTGAAAAATATTTGTCATCTAATGAAAACAAAATTTCTTTGAAAATACTTCTCAATCTACTTTGAAAATCATCCGGGATTTTCATGTGTCAAAATTTCTATCCTTCAATCAATAACATATGTCATTGATTGAGGGGAGAATGATTTCAATCAAAAAGAGTATTTTTCAAACAATTAGCACGTAATCGAGAAAGGTCTACTCTTGCATAATCAAAAAGAACAATGTTTTACAATATTGTACAATTGGTACTGACCTTTGGTATTATTATGTTTTCAAAAGAAAGTCAAGCATGTTTAATCTTTGGAGTCTAAAGTCTCAAACTTGATCCTTATCGGTTAAATGTTTCTCATAATCAAGTCCATCTCCCCAAAAGCTTTCAAAATCAATTTAAATCTACAGAGATCACAAATCTCAAATGATTTGAAAATTGTGATCGGGAGAAAATTTGTGATTTAAATTGGATTTAAACTGATAATTCAACATAATGGTTTCACAAGTGCTTTAGCAAGCTTCCTCCCCACATGTGCCAAACGATTTCAAATTTTCCATGCACATGTTGAAGGGGGAGCATCTTTTTAAACCACAAAGAATTGAAACGTGATTGATTTGTATCTAAGTCAGGGTTCCTTCTAATATGTGAAAAACTATTTCAAACCTCGAGGCACATATTGAGGGGGAGCAAATTTATGAAAACCTCATCCTTCCCCAATATGCTTTATCTACTTGATTTGATCAGGGAAGTGATGTTGATATCTTTTAGAAAATGGTAATCAAAGAAGTTAATTCTTCCTCTTGCCTCCGTGTGCCAAAATGATTTCAAATACATGATGCACATGTTGAGGGGGAGCTCTGTTTTTTAAAATATCAAAAACAATTCAGGTACAAAATGCTTTGATAATATATCACAAGTATCTGAATTGATTTTCAAATGGTTTTCAATTGGTTCCAATGGCAGATGAACAATACCAAATAGACCGACCAAATTTACTTTATGTATGGTGATATAAGGATGATAAGGTTAGGTATTTTGTTCCTCACGATCCCGCCAGAGAGGAGGGATCTACCGGGGACAATCCACTAGATAGAGTCCTTATGTATGATGAAAAAAGGAGAAAAGTGAGAAATGGGAAGAGTGCGGACTGAGATAGAGCTAGAACTGGAATAAACCCAACAAGGTTCTAGTAATGAAGTATCGGTAAGCAACGAAGGGTTGAAGAATGAAAAAAGAAATGAATGTGAAAAGGGTGAAAATAAATAGCCCTCCATTATTTCAACCATAGGGCAGAAACCGGGTTCAATACATATGCTCTGGGTGGTTACTAAGGTAACACCGTATTGAAGACAATCGTCATGGACCTAGTGGCATGCACTACAACTTCCCAAGCTACTCAAGTTCCTTTTAAAAGGACTTGTTTCATGGGGAACCTACATAATATATCAACTTTCTCTTAGAGATTGTTGATATTGAAGAAGGAGACCCTCTCCCTATTCTCGGCATAGGAACCAAATGTGCACAATTGAGTCTAGATCCACAAGATCATCAAATAAATCTCATTAGGACATCAATATGAAGACTCTGTTTCACACAATGTGGAAAGAGAGATTATATCTTATGAGTCCTACGCATTATCCTTGTGGTATTGCAGAACATCTGAGTGATATGCAAACATTTTCACAATGAAGATGGAAAGCCTTCTAGAGCCAACATCAAACAAGCTCTGGTGTGCATGTGAGATCTATCCAATAGATCAACCATGTGACAACTGAACAGAAACAATGGGGCAATTTATATTTTGAATCAATCGTCAGGTATGGATTGACGGATACCTTTGAAAAACCGGTCGTTGTGCTTAAAAATTCTTTTCTTTAGCACATCGATTGTGTACTCATATTTCAAAATAAAAGGTGTTTATGATTGATAATTGAATTTCATTAAAACCTTCGTTGTTTCAAAAAAAAATTTCTATTGAGCGGTACACGATTGTTTTTCAAATCTCTTTTCATCAATCAGTGAATCTTAATTCACTGGTTCACTCACTCCGTGTTGTCTTCTTTGAGACGTTCCGGTTTGAGAACAGCTAGAGCAGCTGCGAAACCCTGTCAAGGAAATTCTTCGGAATTATAACTGATCACAGGCAGTAGTTGTACTGATTAACGGGGAACCGTGGGCCATGTACCTCAATTCAACGAATGTGATCAAAGACACTTTCGTGCACTTTATTGCTAACTGTTGTATATAGGTACGCCTGACGTTTATAGCTGATCAGAATGAAGCGGTCAATCCATAACCGCATGCTCACACATCACATTCATTTCAAAAGAAATCATGATTAGTGCATCAATGACCCTGATATTCTCACCTTACGCTTCTGCATGCTTCCAATATCATGAATCAACGAAAGCTTCCGCTACTCTGATGAGAAGAAATCATGATCCAGAATGTGAGCATGTCGGTCCAAATGTCACAACATCACATACTACCAACACCACAATGGATGAGTCTGAGAGTTATGATAGCTGATGATCTCAAAGCTAGTCAAAACTCATTAATACGTGGATCAGTTAAAGACCTCCACTAGAATTTATCCAAAACATGCGGAACATGAAGAATCAAATACTACGAAGCACCGAAAGCAAAGAACTTAAACAAGAATCCAAGAACAATCTTAATGTAATATCTGTTTGTATTCATTATAATTTGAGGTGACCTCCCCTTAGGGGAGATTAGATTTAGTAAAT
>OU343224.1:289407482-289442819 GCA_910596185.1 Chrysanthemum makinoi | reverse complement strand
CTGAAAATGTGATTCAAGTTAGTAGAAGAAAGGCTTTCTGTCTCACGGATCCCGCTGTTCCCCTCCTAGTAGGGATCCGTTAGGCAAATCTGAGGGATCCGTCTGGCTTGATTGATGAATAAAGTCAGCAAGATTGGTATAACAAGAGATGTTAATAATCAAAGAGATATGGATTATATAAGTATACCACATACTCAGAAATATAGCAAGTAGCATGTAATTTCATTTAATAAACAAGAGTTATGATATACATGACTCGAAAAACAAGACAATAGACAATACATGACTAGGAATTTCTAGATCCCCTAACTCTTGAAGCTAAGACACCACTATAATCTTCTAGCTCAAGTTTTGTTTAGGTTTAATCTCGTCGAAACGTTCGAGGAGATGATAGAACATGAAACGTTGGTCTTCGCGTACTTCATGTATCAAACTTTCAACATGTTGACAATGATAGCAATCTTTGCCATGGCTAGGTAGTGGTGGTGGATGAAATGAAATGGCTTGATTCGAAGGATCAAGTGAAGCGGCTTGTGGAGCTTCAAACGATGGAGGGATTGGTGGAGGTGCATTTAAGAATGACTCAACCAAGAATGATGGTGGTGGTAGAGAGGTGTCAACTTCCATATGGTCGGGTGGTTGATTTTGATGATTTGTCATAATCCAAATGGGATTATATGATGAAAACGCCGAGAAGAAGCCGAGAGCAAGTGTTGACTCAACACTTTGATTTTGAACCATTATTCCTCCTAATGAGGAGTATGTTGTCGGCGGAAGCGGATGAGACGGCCTAGGAGGCAAGTCTTCTAAATTGTAGAGGTGTGGTGATGATAGTGGGGATGTAAATGAAATAGCTCTAGGAACCAATGGTGATGGTTTGGTGGAGATGATATTGTTTGGCCTAGGTGGTATGGTGGTGTTTGGCAAAGGTAGTTTTGTGGGTACTAACCTTTTAGAAATTGGCTTGATTGGATGATGAAGGATTATATCATTTGTCGGCTTGAACGGAGATGAAGAGATGGTTGAGGAAATTTCGTGTATAACACGAGCTCTTTTCATGGGTGGTTCTTTGGTGGATAAGTTACTACTTGGGGTTTTCCTCATGATGAGATGATTTCAAGAGTTTGCAAGAGCTAAAAGTTGGAATGAAAGTGATGACTATGGAGGTCCTAATAAGGTGGTTTATAAACTAAGAGATTTGACAAGTGCATTTAAGCTTCAAGCCACTAGGATTCATTGGAATGTGATGATTGACATGCAGAAGAGTCAACTTCAGAGGTTGTACTGATCTAGGAACTCATTTAAGATGAGATGGAGTGTTTGAGTTAGGAAGATGAGTTGAAATGATTGCTTTAACAAGATTTGACCTATCTGTCCTACGATCCCACGGTTCCCTCCTCAGAGGGATCCGTCTAGGCTAATCCTAGGGATCCGTCTCTCAGCAGCTATGAAAGATTGGAAGTGATGTTTCTAAGATCTAAGACCTATATCATCTTGTGTGTTTCAGTTCTTCTAAGTGTTTTAAATGAAGGGATGCTTGAGTACTTGAAGGTAATGAATGATGTAGCTAATGATTGTCTTTTGTGGAAGGATTTGGAACTTTCAAGAGTACCAATGGATGAATAATGATGACACTAAAGATTTAAAATGTCAATTGAAGCTAGATGATCCTAGGGATCAGGTTGTGTCTTAGGATAGTGTTTTGGAAAATATCCTAGAAGCTTTAAGATGAGAAAACTAGATTTTGATCAAATTTGATCAATTTGGAGGTGAGGATGATTTATGATCAATTTTGCCATAATTGAAATATTTCTAAGACTAGATGTGAGGAATCAAGTAAAGAATAAGGTGTGAGTTTAAGAGCGGAAGAGTAATGGATTAAAACGAAACGGTAGATCTACAAGCGTTTTTAGAGTGTAACCTCGGTGAGTTATGTATGAATGGGAAAGATTAACCTATCTTGATAAGGACTTAATTTGCCTTAAGACATTATGTTTAGCTTAGTGTAAGGTGTTCTAAGAATGTCTTTGAAATACAATGCTTGTAATTGTATTTTCTATTCGACGGATCCCACGGTTCCCTAAGAGTAGGGATCCGTCTAGTGTAACTTTTGGGATCCGCCCATCTGCTCAGCAGGACCTTTACTAAAGGTATGCAATGATCTTGACAATGCATTATATCTCAAGGATAGTCTAAAGAGAGTTCTAAATACTAAGATATCAAATGTTTTATTTCATGAAGGAAATTGGATTACATTGATAAAGCACGAGTACAATAGATTTGATCCTATTTAGAAATATTATTAGTTTCCTTGAGTGTTCTCACTAGGAGGATCATTAAGTGATTGATGAGTGTTGGTGGAGTCAAGAATGAAGAAAGTCTTCATGAGGGATATGTTTAGCGGTTCCATCATTTTGTTCACAAGTACGTACAACGAACTTTAAAATTAAGGATGGAAGTGCATAACATTATGATAGAGGCGTGTCAAGAACATTCCATAAGGGATGAGTTTATTCTTGGAGCCTTGAAGATTTGCAATTCTCCTTGCGAAGAAGTAGGCGAGATTGTATGGTTGTTGTGTTAGCAAACAGTACAACATGTGAGCACAACAAGCGGGAAGGATTTCTCGATTTCCCCTAAGACTCCAAACATTTTCACGTAGGATGAGTGCAAGAGGCTTGTACTCTTCTCGGATATCCCTTGTAAAGATAATGTTTGGATCGGAGTAATATGGTCAAGGTTTGCATATTATGCGATTTAAATCTTCCGGAGAGGGTATGTGTGAACAATATGGACTATTTTCTTCACGAAAGTTGAAGAGAGAATCTAGAGACCAATCTTCGGTGAAGGCACATTGTCCATGATTTGGAATCCGGAGGATGTGAGCAAAATGCCCAAGGGTTAAAGCGAAATTTTGGTTTTTGATATAAAACCAAAGAGATAAAGAGCGATCCTCGTTACGAACGAGTTCGACTTGACGGAAGAATTCCATTATGAAACTTGGACATATCTTCTCGTTGATTTCAAGAAGACATTCTAGTCCTATGGCTCGGAAGGAGGTATTGATACCTTCTTCGAATTGTAGAGAGGTGTCTACAATACGTCCTTCATGGAAGTGACGGTTTTCGAGATTATTGAACCCACGGACATGATTGCCAGGCGTGTTGGGTTTGAGAGAGATGTTCAGAGTGTAGACGCTAGTGAGTGAAAAATCAAACTCATATTCATGCGTCATAGTTGAACCTATAGAAATGACAAGTTAATAAAAGGAAATGTTTGTGGTCAACTTATGTTAATCTAAGGTTTTTACTAGATTTTTATTAACAATGGTTTTTAACAGGAAATACACTTAACTCACTTATGGTTTTGACATACAAGTGGAGTATTACTTTTAGACGAAAAGAGGTTTTTGATTTGCATGAAAAAAAACTGTTTTCCAGTAGACGGATCCTACGGTTCCTTTTCAAAAGGGATCCGGCTAGTATAACTTCCGGGATCCGTGGATCTGTAGTACAGAAAAGATTTTATAGTTTTTATACCATGAAAATATGTTTTATCCTACATTTTTCTTTTAGCATGCATACATGACTTCTAATGTATCACGAAAGAAATGAAACATATAAATCAAAAGAAATGATAAACATACTATAACAAAAGCAACCTAGATAATCTAGATCATTAATAATATTGCATTTCAATGCTAAGGATGATACAAAGGATTGGGTAAATGACCCCAATATAGATTAACAACACAAAGTAAATGTCTCCGTATGTGAATTTCATCATAGGGAACACAAGGGCGATGAGTGTTATGACGATGAGCACGAGTGCGATGTAAACCATGTTGATGACGGATCTTCTTGGTTTCGGTTGAGATGGAATGAGGAGGAAGATGAAGTTTTTAAGTGAGAGGGAATTTTTGAAATTGGATGATTTGAAAAAGGTGAGGATTTGATAGATAGGTCGACGGTGAGAGTTTTTATAGGGAAGGAGAAATTTTGAATTTGTGTTATGTTTTATTATTGGATTTAAAGAAACAAAACATAAGTTTTATATACCACGATTTTTAGACGAGAAATAAAACACGTATGTGAGAAAAAGGCTTCCTAATGAAGCTTCATGTAAAACATGTATAAGCACAAAAGATGATCATATAAATACCTAAATAGGTATACTTAATTATCAAGCAAAGTAAAAAGAAAATCATACCTCTAGCGTACTTAGGAATGTCTTTACAAATGACACAACAAATGTCACTTAGACGATTCCCGCTCCTTTAAGATATCTTCTTAAGGAAGGTATTCTTGTTACCAAGCGACTCCTAAAGCTTGGTGGGTATGAGCTTTGACTAATCAACATGACAAAGAAGATTAGTGCAATTATAAAAATAAATAAGAAAAATGTTGTTATCAAATCAACATCCAAACATATAGTTTTAAAGACATGGTGTTTGTTTTTATGAAAGACCTTCTTTGTAGTTTTCAATTAACCGTGGATCGTATCAAGTTTTTAAAGTACAATATACTTCAAAAAACTTGGTAACGAAGCTCTGATGCCAATTGTGGAAAATTAGAAGGGGGGGTTGAATAGTTTTACCAATTAAAACTTCCTTTTAATCTATTTAGATCGACTTATGTCAATCTATTTGGATGTGTGTGTTGGATGTTGATAAACAAACATGTAAAGGTAAGTAATGAAAAGATTAGAGTAAGAAGCACAAAACTACAACGCAAGTATTTATAGTGGTTCGGCTACAAGGTCACCTTCCTTGCCCTACTCTACTCCCCGAGTCACCTACTCGAGAGTTCGTAATCACTACACCAATCTCCTTATGGCGGAGAAGCCTTCACAACGTCGCTTAACCTTTTTCCGGTACAAAGCTAAATACCGAGTTATTTCACACCAAGGCGAACCACACCTAACACAACGTCGCCTACCCTTTATACGGTGCTAGGCTAACCACCGAGTTCTTTCACTCCAAGGTGAACCACACCTACACAACGTCGCCTACCCTTTATAAGGTACTAGGCTAAGTACCTAGTTCTTTCACACCTTAGGTGAACTACACCTTCACAACGTCGCCTACCCTTTATTAGGTACTAGGCTAAGCACCTAGTTCCATTGCAATGGAGGAACTACTACCACACTACACCAACGACTAATCCCAAAGGAGATCTACTCTTTTACAACATCATCAAGGATATCAATATCCTTGGATCTAAAACTAGTCTATCTTGTACATCGAAACACACCATATCGAATGTACATCTAAGGCACCTTTCACTAATGCCTTTGACTAGATCTTCAAGACACCTTTCACTAATGTCTTGTGTCTTCACTTCTAAGCACCTTTCACTAATGCTTCTTTGTCTTGACTTCTAAGCACCTTTCACTAATGCTTCTTAGTCTTGACTTCCAAGCACCTACCACAAGTGCTTTATCCTATAGACGATAGATACCCTTCACTAATATCTTTGTCTTGACTCTTAAGACATCTTTCACTAATGTCTTCAACACTACACTTCTTTGAAGAAAGAAAGGAATCATCAACAAGAAGACTTCAGTAGCCTGGATGATGAGGAAGCATGGCAACTCATGGACTTGAGCTTGCTCGACTTCAAAGGTGGTGATCTTGCCTTAAGAGGAACCTAAAAGATCACACAAAAACAAAACTACAAACATAGATCTCTTTGATCTAAGGTTAGTGAGATTTAACTCAGGGGAGAAAGTATATTGAAAGGGGGTGAGAAACAATGAAGAAATGGCTCACTATTTATAGAGGGAAAACCTCTACTGTTCCCCGGATCCCACGGATCCCTACCACAAGGGATCCGGCTAGCACAAAGCTAGGGATCCGTGGTCCGCTCCTCTTTGCGCATGGGTATTTTTGGTTATGGGTCATGGGTCATGGGTTATGGGTTGATCCATGGTTTTCTTTCTAGATACAATGAACTTGGTTAAGTGGTATATATATAAAACCATGGGTTATGGGTCAAAACCATTTGCTAGTATTTTACCCATTTAGTATATATTTGTATTTACCCATTTTAGCATACACTTAGTTTTTACCCATTTTAGTATACTTAGTTTAAGTATATGTTTAACCCAATATGTAAACACTAGTTGTTGTACATATGCATCTAAATCATAAAATCACTTATACTTGTTTTAGTGTTTTATGTGAAAGCGTAAGTGTTAGAAAACTATTAACTCAAACTATTTACGTACTCTATTTGTTTCGTTAAAATGATTTTACTTTTGTTATCGACAAAATATTAGAAGATCGTAAAATATAAATAAACGTTTTTACGGCTTATTTGTATTAACAATAACCCATAATCCATAACCCGGTTTGCAAACCAAAATCCGAACTTAAGCTGACCCAGCTGCCAGATCCCTTTGATTGCACTAGCCTAATCCCTCTGGTGAGGGATTCGTGGGAACCGTGAAACAATAGAGAATTTTTCCTATAAATAGTGAGCTATTTCTCACTTACAACTCACCCCTTTTTATTCATACTCTATCTTAGTATTGTAATATCTCTAACCTCAGATCCGCAGGTGTAACACCCCAACCCGACAAAGGTCTGAATGTCACATTATGGAGTCATATCAGAACATACTAATGAAATTCTTCAAGCGGAAGTCTTATAAAATAAAATACCAAGTCATATAAACGAATGACTTACAAGGAAAAATACAAAATTCAATATGTCAAAAATGTAATATCAAAACAGTGATCTTCAAAAAGAGTCCAATAAGATAGGGAAACTAGGGTCGGTTCACTCAAATGCTCCTACTCTCAGCCCATCAAGCCCAACATCCTACTAGGTACCTGCCGCATGGAAAAGAAAATGCGGTTGAGCTTAAAAAGCCCAATGAACAGATATGGCAAAATGAAAACTAAATAAAATAAAGATATGAAGGGGATCAAAGGAAACTGATATCAAGGTCATAGCAATGAACAAAATGAGTCAATGAGGAACCAGCAGAACACAACATTTACACATACAAGAAGAACAACAATCGAAGGAGACCAAAGAAAAGCAGCACATCAGTGAACATACATAAGCACGTATAAATAACCAACCATACATATACCGAACATAAACAAATAGGGGTTGATAAATAGTATCATAAACAAAACAAATAACCAAACAGTGCACAAGCATAGCAGTCAGCGTATCAACTAAACATAAATATGGCAACACAAATAAATCAGATAATCAGAATACATATAAGCCAAGCTGAATTCTATAAGTAGGCGGAAGCAACTGAATAGGGTGTAAGTATGTGAATCACACAAATCAGATAATAAAGAATTATTAAATAGAAAAAATATCCTAACAAGCGGAAATATCAACATAAGTATAACCATGTTAATCACATGTGCCAGGTAGGAATATCGAACGAACATCATAATTAAATGAAGTAACTGAACAAGAATATAGCATGGCAAACTCCATCATTAAACGGTAGCATGAATAGAAGTGTAAGCATTGCAAATCAACAAGTTAGGTAGCATTCATTACTATGCCGGACCAATATCATAAGCAACGGAAAAAATACCAAACAGAAGTACAAGTATGGAGTCAAAAATAGCAGATAAGAATACTAATTGATAAACATACCCCACGGAAATAATTGAACTAAGGTATAACATGGTAAACGAATAAGTCAAATAATTACATACTAGAACATCAAACGGATAAATGAAATAGTCACATAATAGCATGATAACAAATGAATCAGATAATCACTTATTAGCATGGTAAACAGATAAATCACGTAATCATATATCAATATGGTAACGGATGAATCGAATAATCATATAATAGTAGGGCAAATGGATAAAGTGGAACTCTAAAATATAAGCTTGGCAGCCATCTGAAATGGAGGGAGAGTATAGTAAATCAAATGAACTGGAATATAGTATGGTAGTCGGATGAATCACATAAGAATACTGAGTGAATGTATAATCAAATGGAGGACTGGATAAAGTATGGTATAGCAACGAATGAATAAGAACGTCAAAAATCCACCACGAGCCCAAACCAATCAAACCATATCATATCATAGTAACCATGGAGTAGCTACCTCCCAAGATGTGAAGAACATGTATTGCACACAACATCAATCACCAAACCAAATGTAGCAATATCAAATACAAAACAAATCTAGGATGCATCCATATGCCCCTACAAAAGTATTAGTGGCCATATCTTCAATACACAATATAGGGAAGGTGTGGCACATCGCTCAACCAAACTAGAGTCATGCCGTTGGTGCATCAATAACACAAACATGGAACCCCCATGCCTAGTATAATGGCTCGAGTATCAAACTGAAGGGTCAAAAACAAAGTCCAAAGTTTGGTAATGTATAAGTCATCATAATCAAAGGTTCAAAGTCAATGGTTCACAATTCAAAAGATCATAGCAAAGGGTCACAATTCAAAGGTTCATAGCAAAGGTTCACAATTCAAAGGTTCATAGCAAAGTTTTACAATTCAAAGTAGCTAAAGATCAAAAGGTGCATAGAGATCATGAGAAACCTTATAAGAAAGGTCAGAATATCTATACCTTATGCTCAGCACACCAAAACCAAACACAAAACAAAGTCACGGAAGTGAGTCACTCCTTCTTCACAAAACCTATATGAATAAAATAACGTTTGTTACTATCAGATTACCCATTTTAGTCGTTTTCCTTTTTAGCAGGTTTCCTGTTTTAGTAACTTTCCTAATTATATGACTTTCCAAAAAAATAGGACTTTCCAAAAATAGAAAGGTTACCGAATTAGTTCAAGTTTCCCAAATTAGAAGGTTTCCCGAAATGGTAAGTTATTCGAATTAGGGTTTCTCAAGTTTTCCGTATTTTTCTAATATTTAATCAGTACCAATTTAGGTTCAATTAGTTTTAGGGTTTTTACGGAATTCTAAGTTCGAGTAGCCATTTTTTTCACCAATTATGCAATTAGCTCATCTTTAGAGACAACTAGGGGCTTGACCGATCTTGTTTGCATGACCACCAGTGTTGTAGTTATGACCTGCTAAACCATTGTCTTGACCATTGGATACAATTGATTCTTGAACATTTCTCTAGTGACACTAGGAACCATGTTGAGAAGAAAGGTGTAAGTTTAGTTCCTGAGTTGTTCATTAATTTTACCTTGAACGTCCCTAGAGAGAAACTTCTGAATCTGTTCTCTTTCGCCTTGAAACGTGTCCATCTATGTCGTGAGATCTGTGACTACGTCGACCGGTATATTCATTAGTGATTCAAGAAGGTTTTGTTTTCTGGTCCGAGATTGGTGCACAACTTTCTGGATCCTAGCTTTGACACGAGACGTCCACGTGTCGACTTTCTTCTTGACTGATTTCGACGTTGACTTTGTTGTGTCTTTTGTTGGTGGTGGTGATAAGTGTGATGATTATTCGGGTTTAGAAGTGTCAAGTGGAGTTTCCTAAGACTGCTTTGGTTTATGTAAGGGATTTTCGACAATGTAGTTGTCGGTTTCCTTGTTTAGGTGTTCCTCTTCAGCCTTAGCAGCTTCTTCTGCAGCCTTTTTCTTCTTCAATTCCTCTTCAGCTTCAAAAATATAATCATCTGTAACTCTCTCATCCTTATCATGATCGTCTACTCCATAGTCTATCATTTGCTCATCTTCATCCTGTTGTTTCTCCTCTACTGATTTCTCTTCCTGTGTGGCAGGTTCGATGATTTCACTCGTGCCCTTACCGGGTTGATTAACCGGATCGGTAGCGGGTTTTGTTGAGAGGGTAGCACCATCGCTGGAACCACCTGGCCCTTTCGGTTGATTAACCAAGAAGGTAGCTGCCTGGTGTTCTAGTCTCTTATGCTTCAGTGTTTTGCGAAATTGTTTCTCGTCATCCATAGCATCATACTCATCATCATCAGAATACTGTTTCTCAAGAAGTTTCTTCCCTTTGTCAACCTTGGTCTTTTCATTAGGGGATTCGTGCACATCAATGTCTTGATCAAGTTGCTCATAAGTAGGACTGCCAGTTTTGTCCTCTTGCTTCTTTTCGACAGTTGAGTCGTCAGCACGAGTATCACTGTAAATGATAACTTCTTCCGACTTAGTTTCAGAGTCATCTTATTATTGAGATGATGGCTCAAGTGAAGGTTCCTTTTTGACGATGTTGACGGGAATCTTCCTCTTGACGACCCTTGATGTTTTCTTTGATCTAGGCTTGGTCTTGGTGGAACTTCCAGAACTTCGAGCTTTCCTTGCTCTGGTCTTGGGCATTGGATCAACAATCTCATCTAAGAACCCAACTTTCTTGACTTTAATAGCCTCTATGTAGTATATGTATGATGTAGTTTCTTTGACCTTATCAATAAGTAGGCACTCAGGGAGAACAACACCTTGTTTTTGGATGGTTGTCCCTTTGAACCTAACTGATTTAAGAGTAGGCTCATTAATCATGGTGTGTTTGTTGGGGTCATTAAGATGCTTGGGAATGTCTTCATGTTTCCTGAGAATGTTGTGAATGATCAGCTTAGTGAAACGGATGAAGGGAATCCCAGAACCTTGTTTCTTCAGATGCTGCATCATGTCTTCCCAGATGAGGCTAGCATATTCGATGTGATGCACATGGACCATTGTACAGAATATTTGTAAATGCATCAGTTTTGGGTGTTCATGACCGCTATCCCTTCTTGAGAGAGACTTGGCGATCATTAGATAAAGTGTTCTCAAGGTTGTGGAATATTCTTGACATCAACTCTGGAGTGAGTAGAAATGATGCCAGAAACTTTATCATACCCAATATTGACGAAGAAATCCAGAACCTCCATTTCATTTGGGATGTTTACATAATCAGCAGGAGAATTGGTGTCAGGAAGTAGAAGAACTGCACGAAGATCAGCTACATAAACCATGATCTCTTTTCTGTCAAGAGTCACTTTAACCACATGATCATAATCAGTCCTTTCCATGGTGTATCAGAACTGGTGTAGATAGAAGTCCAGAATAGAGGATGACTTTGTGAGCATGAACTTGAATGGATGATGCAGAAGGATGTCCACAACAATTCTGCAAGAGGATTCAGAGCATGTGAAATTGTTGAAGTCGACACGAAGATGTTTCTTGCAAATTATTCTGTCATATCCAGCTGGGAATGTGTTTGCCATCGTGAGTTCAGCTGGGGCAATGATGTTTGCTTGATTTGCAGCCATTTTGTGATCTGAAAATTATTAGGCAAGGAAACAGATATATGGAAACACCTTCTGTTAGTGTAAGTCTGATTAATTATCTAACACTTTGTTTGAAGATATCATGTCTATGTTTGTTACAAGTCCTAAGTCACATTTGTCCAATAAAAATTTGATGTGATAAGTTACGTGAACGTGTTAATATTGAGGTTTTATGGTCCATTATTCACTTAACACACAACATTTTCACTTGTGTATGCTTATGCGTAAACTTAGTAATTGTGACTTATGTGTAACGTTTAATTAGCAGCTTATGCGTAACAGGACAAAAAATGGTTAACAGTAGCTTATGAGTAAACTGGATTCTTATTCGTAAGAAAAGGAGCTTATGAGTAAGAATAAGCTAAAGCGTAAGATTATGCTTATGAGTAAGAAATTCTTATGCGTAAGACATATTTAAAGGCTTTAGGCTTACACGTAGGGATAAGCTAAATGTTATGCGTAAGGCTAACTCGTAAGAGTAAAGCTTATGCGTAACAACCCTTGTTTACGAATATCTTTGCAAGATTTCCATAGTCAAGTGTAGACGTTTAAGCGTAACAAGTTACGCGTAAAGTTTCCCTTATGCGTAACATTATCCTTAAGCATAAGGTTTGAATACCTGTTTCCAGTCTTTATATTTAAGCAACATATTAATCCCAAACACAATAACTTGATTAAAGGACATTCCAAACATCTTTTAGATCACAAACAATCACAACAACAGATCAACTAAACACATAAAGACTTAGGCGTAAAAGTCTTTAAACCCTAAAACCTCTTTTTACGTGCAAGAAATATGACCATACAAGATCAATCAAACATGTTTTTGGGATATCATAGAGGTCATAGGAGATGTTCTAAACAAGTTCTAACATAATTTGACCACAGAATCAGAAAATTCATGTGTAAAGAACCCTAAAACCCTAAAACTTCAATTCTGATTAATTTGTTGTTTCTGGGCTAATTAGAGGTTATAATCATGTTTGTAGAAACTTTATAACACATTCTTGAACACCTAACAACATCAGGTAACACAGAATTGAAAATCCCCAATTGGTACGCGTAAACCCTAAAATCCAAATTCGTTCAATTGGAGTTTCTGGGAGCGTTTGGATGATAAAAACATGTTTAGAAAGCAATAATCAATGATTTAACACAACTTGTTTCAACCAAAATACCTATAATCGTAAACGCCCAATTGTTCATATGAACGAGAATTTCATAATCCTTTTTAAAAAGATTGAACTGTTGGATCTTAAAATTTTTTAAAACCATTGTTTCAAATCATAATCAAAACAGTTTTACACTTACAGATTTTGAAAAGGACGAACAAATTTGATGAATGATTCTTACGCGTAGATCTTGGTGATTGAGGGATTTAATGCAAAGGTTAGGTGCATTGAATGTGTGAAATATGTGTTTTTGATAAAATTAGTTTTCCATGTTAACACATTCGGTCCCTTAACCTCAAAGAGGTTCCAACCAAGATCCTTTAACTCACACTTTGGTTAAACAAAACAAATTTTGGCAAGAAACTTGACGATACTCGCCCTCGACTTTCGAAATAATGAATTTTATAAACATTTAAGTCCGAGGAGGGTATTTTATCATGATAAATAACCAACACTTTATGAGAAACAACATATTTTTTGTAACATGCAAGTACAATGTTTTATGAAACAGAAAAATATTTACTTTCTCCTCCTTAACACTTGTTCGGGAAAATTGGTGAAATGTTTGAGAGAACACGGTTTTCATGGTAGTTTTGTACTTGCAATGTTTGTTTTTCAGTTAAAATTTAAACGAAAAATGTTTTTGGTTTTTATAAGATTTTATATTTTTTGAATTTTGTTTTTGAAATATATTTACAAAAGAGGTTTCGGTGTTTGACTTTTCAAGTGAGTTTTAAAAGTTCATCCAGTTCTTCTGGAGTCAAACACCTCATACCAATTTGGTGAACAAAGTCAGTAAATCTTGCGGGAGGCAAGGCTTTAGTGAGAAGTCTGCCAATTGATGTTCTATACATACAAAGTATAATTCCACCGTACCCTTTTCCACGTGCTCTTTAATGAAATGGTATCGAAGATCGATGTGCTTTGACTTTGAGCATTGAACGGTGTTGCACGATATCGCAATAGCACTTCTGTTGTCGCAGTACACAGGAATCTTGTCGAATACATAACCATAATCCTTGAGTTGTGTTCTCATTCAAATGACTTGAGCACAACACGCAGACATGGCTACATATTCTGCTTCAGTTGATGACAATGATGTACAGTCTTGTTTCTTTGATTGCCATGACACCAATTTATTACCAAGGAATTGTAAACCTCCGGAAGTACTTTTCCGTGAATCTAAGCATCCTGCGTAGTCAACGTCTAAAAAAGCTATTAGTTCAAAACCAGAATCCTTCGGATACCAGATCTCCAAGTTAATGGTTCCCTTGACGTATCTAAGGATTCTTTTAGCCTCAGAGAGGTGTTTTCCAATTGGTCTAGGCTGATAACAGGAGCAAAGATTAACAACAAATACTATGTCGGGTCTACTAGCTGTTAGATACATGAGAGACCCAATAATACTACAGTATTTGGTAGGGTTAACCAATTTCCCATGTAAATCAGCATCCAGTTTGTTGGTATGTGCCATTGGTGTATTAAATGTGTCATAGGTTTGCATTCCATGTTTATTCAATATTTAAAGAGCATATTTGGACTGACTAAGGTAAATACCACGGGGTGACTGATGAACTTGTAGTCCTAAGAAGAACGTAAGTTCACCCATCATTGACATTTCAAAATTTGGTTTCATTAGTCTTGAAAAAACGTTTGAGTACTTTTTGTAGGTAGAACCAAAGATGATATCATCCACATAAATCTGAACAATTAAAATGTGTGCCCCGTGATATTGAATAAACAGTGTTTGGTTGACCGATCCTTTGACAAAATTATGATCAACGAGGAAGGATGACAACTTATCATACCACGCCCGAGGGGCTTGTTTGAGACCATAGAGAGCCTTGTTCAGTTTGTAGACATGATTAGGGAACTCTAGATCAACGAATCCTTACGGTTGGCTAACATACACTGTCTCCTTAAGTTGGCCATTTAGAAACGCAGTTTTGACGTCCATTTGGTAGACGGTGATGTTAAAGTGAGCCGCGAATGCCAAAAAAATCTGTACAGCCTCAAGTCTAGCAACCAGAGCGAATGATTCTTCAAAGTCGATACCCTCTTCCTGACTATAACCCTTAGCCACCAGACGTGATTTGTTTCGAATAACCGTACCTTCAATATCTAACTTATTCTTCCAAATCCATTTGAGACCAATGACGTAGACCCACCCCTGTCGGTCTTTCAACAAATTCCCATACTTCTAAATGTTTAAACTGGTTCAGTTCTTCTTGCATGGATTCTATCCAGTTGTCATGAGTCATTGCATCCTTAATTTTTTTAGGTTCGGTTTGATTGACAGTGAGTGCATAAATGCTGTGTTCTCCGTCTGTCTGAAGGCGTTGTCTAATTACGACTGGTTGGTTTGGGTTGCCAATGATGTTAACAAGAGGATGATCATTGGTCCATCGGTGTGTGAAAGGTTGGTGTTAGTATACATTGTGCAGATTAGGTTGATTCAGATGGCTGGTAGAAGATTCAGCAATATCTGGATTTGCCATTTCTATTGCGAAAGGGTTGAAAAACGCATTTCCATCATAATCCGCAGGTGCAGGTACATTTTGATTTAAAGGATCATCAGCTGGGTCATTGTCATTAGAAGCAGTTTATTCAGTTGTTGTTGGAGATTCAATCGGGGGTGCATCAGCAACAGTTGTTTTTGTTTCAGGTGTATCAAGTATTGGAGTATTATCAGGTTGAGCAGTGGAAACAGTTGATACATCTGGAGCACGTTGATCGAAGTCTTCATTGAAAAAAGGAGCAAACAATGTTTCCATCTGAAGACGAGTGAGTTGAAAGGTTTGATCAGCTGATGATTGAGGGAAGTTGAGACGGTTATGTCCGGGTTCTAAGTTGTTTTGCTCAGAAGCCATTTTTGTAAGCTCATCAAAATTAGCATGAATAGTCTCCATAATTTCCTTTGTAAGACGATTCCAGATGCAGTATCCTTTTGAGTTTTCATTGTATCCAACGAAAACTCCAATATCAGCTTTGGCCTTGAGCTTTCCAAAGTCATCTCGATCATTATTTGGATAACATATATCACCAAATACATGAAAGTGTTTTAAGTTCGGTTTTCTGTTATGGATAAGCTTATAAGGTGTTTTCTTGTGGCATTTGGTTATCATAGAACTGTTCTAAGTGTAGCATGCAGTTGACACAGCTTCTACCCATAAATAATTTGGAAGTTTTGCATTTATTAACATCGTTCTTGCAGCTTCCACTAACGTACGGTTTCGTCTTTCGACAACTCCATTTTGTTCTGGTGTTCTTGCAATTGATGTCTGATGCTAAATTCCCACTTTCTCATAATATTCCCGAAGAGTTTGGTTTACAAATTCAGTTCCTCTGTCTGTTCTGAATTGTCTAACTGTGTTTCAGAGCTGAACTTGAATTTTCGTAAGAAAGGTGATGATCATTGGTGGAGCTTGATCTCTACTTCGGAGAAAATAAACCCAAGTCAATCTTGAGTAGTCATCAATGATTATGAGAATGTAGCGTTTGCCATTGATCGTCTGCACACGCATCGGGCCACACAAATCCATGTGAAGAAGATGAAGAACATGTTTTGTGTTGTCTTCAACCTTCGAAGGAAAATGAGCACGAGTGCTTTTCCCTATTCACAAGTTGAGCATAAGTGATCTTTTGTATACTGAAACCTTGGAATTCCTTCAACTAGTTTGTGTCGTGCAAGATTAGTTATAGTTTGGAAGTTTAAATGTGAAAGTCTTCTGTGCCACAGCCAAGATTTTGTAGATGTTGCTTTAGAGGATAGACAGATGGGAGATGAAGCGATCATGTCTTTCATTGAGATTGTGTAAAGGCTTGATGAGCGGGATCCTGACATGAGATCGTTTCCTTGTAGATCACGAATGAAACAAGTTTTCTCCCTAAACGCTACTTCCAAATCACCATCACAAAATGGGCCGATTGAGAAAAGATTGTGTCCAAGACCTTCCACGTAATAAACTCTGCTAATTTTGATGTTCCCATTGATGTAATCTCCGTAGCCCATGATAGCTGCGAAGTGATTATTCTCGAACTTGACAGTGCCAATGAACTTTGAAACAAAGTTTGATAGAAGTTTGAGGTTTCCTGTCATGTGCCGGGAACAACCGCTATCAACAATCCAGAGAATGATTTGTATCACCTGCAATGCACAGACGACACAGGTGAAATAGAGGTAGAGTTGGAATCCAAAGAGTTAGAGGGTTCTGATATAGTTACAGATGAAACACACATGTTAATAATGTTTGTGCTCTTAAGTTGTGAAGTGCTAATGCTAGGATTAGAGGCAACTACTCCTCTAGAAGTGGAAGGAATCACATTAGTATCTTGTGGTTTGTCAGTAAGCTTCCTATTGTCAATTTTAAACATTCCAGGTGCAAGAACATTTGTGTTACTAGACTTATCATTCTCATATTTCCCCGACTTCTCTTTCAACTCTATGATAGTGTGTGACAAATCTTGATTTTCAAAGCGTATGTTTCCATTAGCACTTAATACTTCACGAGTGTACACAAGATGATCATCAAGATCTTTTGACGCTTTGGCACGTGTCGTTTTGAGCAAATTTAATATGACACCATATTCTATTTTGACTTTTGCAATTTCTTGTTCATATTTTAAGATTTGACACTTCAAAGACGCGCTCTTATCATCCAGTCGTTTGAGTTTTGGTTCAAAAGGTTTTTCACTCGTCTGGTTGAGTTTGTATTACAAAGCAAGTTCTTGATTATTACAATATTTTTGAAACCATTGAAGACGACGTGTGACGGTCAAAAGTTCATTTAAAAAACGCTCATTTAGAGCTTTCAAAGTTTCAATTTGAGACACATTATCAACAATATCAACATTATCAACCGAATAAACAATAGTATTATCAAAAGTAGAGGCAGCAGTATAATACAACACAATTGATATGGTATCAACACAGATAACATCTTCCAAGAGTCGATCTACATGATTTCGAAAAATTTTATTCATCTTTTTGGTCTTCAAAATCCATGCCTCTGTTTCATTGAAATTTTTTTTCATTTGCCCAATTTCTTTCTGAAGATCCCATTCCCAATGTGTTGTACACATAAGTAAATTTCGAACATGTAGTAAAAGTTGTTTTTGAAAAATGTGTCTTTAATTTTTGGCATAAGCCAATTGAAAAGTTTCAGCTTTTATTTCCGAATTAAGTTCAATTTCATGTTCCAAAAGTTTAATGTCAGACATGAATGTATCAAAATATTTAAGATGTTGACATCTTTCGGGTAATGGTGTAATTTCACTTAAAGAAGGTAAAGGACCATTAATTTGTGCAACTGATTTGAAGGGACCGACGTCAAAAGAGAACTCATGAATAGGTGTGAAAACCCAAGGATTGTTTGTTTTATCCTGTTGTGGAACGAAAGTTATGAGAGGTCTTTTTGAGTAATCAAAAGGTTTGTTATATTCAACTTTTTCCATTTTCAATCGACTATCATCTTCTGCATCCCATTCCTCTTCACGATTATATTCAACAACACGCACAATAGATTCATCAAGCATATGTTTGACACTATAAAACTTTCGATTTTCCTTGAATGCTCTATGAAAAAAACATGGTTTGTTATCAGCAAGATCTGGCCCATATCCATCTGGATTTGGCTTTAATGTGAACTTTTAAATTGTTATGATTGACTCACCATGTTTATAGACAACATTTTGAAGCTCTTTGAGTTTGTTTTGTAAATCAACAATTTCATCAAGATAGAGATCTATTCATTTCTTTGAAGTTTGTTTGAATTCTGAAAACTCTTTTTGACACGAAGACAACTCAGACTTGGCTTTTTGAGTTTCCGAAGTAAGAGTGTTAACGTGTTGTTTATGTTCAAATTTTTGTTGTTCTATTTGAGAAGTCAAATCATTTTTGGAAACAACTAGATCAGGTATCTGTTTTTCTAAACTTTGTTCTTTTTGGTAAGACTTTTGAAAAGCGATTTCAAAACTATGTTCACGTTTCTATTTTGTTTCAAAATTTTTGAGTTGTAGCTTATAGCATCCAATATCCTTAGTGAATAGTGCCAATGTTTCACAAAGATTATTATTTATCTCATTGCACTTTTCCGGTTGAGATTGGGTTGTCAAAAATAAGGTCATGAGCTATGGATCTGAATTAGACGAAGGTTCATTTTGTTCAACTTGAGCATCAACATGTTCATCATTTGGATCCTCAAATGTAATCTCGGGGTCAACTTGAGCATCAAATGTAACTACTGGATCCATTTGATTATCTTCTTGATGAGATGTACATGGCTCATGTTGAACACTCTGTTCCTCGTCGGATGCAGATGCCGGTGGAGATATCAGATCATGTATAAGACATGTTTTTGGATCCGCTACCTGAGACAAGCCGTCAGTGTCATACACTGGGCCTGTGTAACTCATGTGAAATTCTTGCATGATGGCCATCAACATTACAGTTGCGTTTGCTTGCAAGTCCTCCATGTCATCATCGGAATCTGCATTGGCCATGAAGCTCTGTTCTTTGTTGGTAAGTGTTCCACCAACTTCATCTTTGAGAGGCAAGAGTAAAGCCTCCTTGTGATAAGCACTGCCTCTTATTCTCCGCTTTGGACAAGCATTTGCCAGATGACCCTTCTCGTTGCAGTTGTAGCATCTAAGACCAGTATTCCCATTCTGAACATTTTCCTGATCAACAATCTGAACCCTTTGCTGAGGAGCAACCATGTTATTCCTTCCAGAAGCATTGAAACCTTGTCCACTACCTATGTAGTTACCACTTCCCACCTAACGACCATTGTTTCTAATCTGAACCTCACCCCGTCCATTGCTAACAACTACTTGATTCCTTGTGTTAGAGGAGGTACAAATATGGTTGTTGGATTTGTTAGCAAATCTCCCAAAGGCACGAGAAATTAACAAAAATCCTTGATTCTACGTATCGAAAGCCTCTGCATCCTCATTTGGTGTCTCACTGTAGAGTGCTGAATCAGAGTTGTTGTTGTAAGGAACCAGTTGAGTTTCTTGTGATTGATGTCATGGACCATATGGTGTTATCTAGGCTGATTATCGTGGATTGGTAAAGATTGTAGGCAGTAGTGGAAATTGTGTATAACAAGCTTGAGTGAACAAGGAAAGTGTGTTTGCATTAGGTAGAGGTGCTTGAACTGTACGGAGAGCTCTATCTTTGTCCACTTCCTTTTGATGGTGCTTCAAGTAGTCATACAACAACCCGTACTTTGCCTTGTGAAGATCTTTAGCTTGACGGATGAATGTAACATAGTTTTCCAAATCAGGACCAAGACAGCTTAGGAACTTTGTGTTATTGCAATGTTTGGCATAATGATGTTGTGTCTATCCAAGTCATTGATGATGTCTGTAAAACGATGATGGTGTGACTCTAATGATTCCACCTGATAATCATTAAGTTTTCATAGGATAAGGAAAGTTTTGATTCCATGTCTTCTTGATTGAGTTGTGTGCCTTCCATTAGGAGATGAATCTGATCCCATAAAGCTTTTGCAATTTTATAAGCATCAACACTGCGAAGAATCAGATTGGGTAACCCAAAAAGATATATTTCATTGCAAGTTCATCAGTTTTGAAGTGAAATAGTTGTTTAACAATGAGTTGATCCATAGTGAGTGTGGAAGTAGAGTCATCTCTTGGTGGATTAGCATTTAGATCTCCGGGTACTATTGTAGTAGGCATTTGAAAAGGACCTTCAAGGATGACCTTTTTCAAGAACTTATCATGAGGTTTCTTAAGATCACAGAACCTAAAGAACCGCATCACCCATTGATCATAGTTTCCGGGAGTGAGCATTGGAGGTCTATCAAGGGATCCAGATTCATGAATGGATTGTTGGCTACTTATAGCTTCACACATTTTTGCAAACCAAGTGGGTTCCTTTTGCGTTGTTGCATTCATAGCATACTTCTGTGGAAACTGATATTGAAAGTAGTTAGCATACTGATGTTGTTGTGGGTGTTTTTGAAGGAATTTTTTTTGCGGTAGTAGTTGTGCAATTTGATGAGGAAAATAATTTCCAACTTGTTGTGGTTGTTGCTGAAATTGTTGTTAAGGATATTTTTGTTGTTGTTGAGGATACTCATGAGGTAAGTATTTGGAGTATGGTAGTTGAGAAATCTTTGAAACTTGCGTTGATGATGCATCTTTGTAGTTGAATGAAACTTGATGTTGTTGTTGAAGATGTACTTAGGCATAAAAATCGCGTAAACAGTTGAGCTTAGGCGTAAACTACCTTAAGTGTGAACTGCTTTGTAACATATTGGATTTCACAAACACATTAAACCATAATCAATATAGGCGTACAAAGATGTTTTAGAGAGAGAAAGAGTTAGAGGTTTGGGAACTTAGCGAGAGAAAGTGAAAATCTTATTATGAGCTCCAACTCTCTACCTTTGGAGGTAGAGAGTATTTATAGTCTTACACAAATCGCCACCTACGGGTACGTGGATCAGGCATACAGTGGGTAAAGACCCGTCCGTCCTCCACGGTGTTACTTAACTAAATATTACTTAACTGTAAATAACTACGACTACGAGCTTTCTAACAATTACATATACTTGAGGTGACCGACACTTTAATAACTGGATTTACTAAATCCTAACAATCTCCCCCTAAGGGAGGTCACCTCAAATTATAATGAATACAAACAGATATTACATTAGATTTTTCTTGGATTCTTGATTAAGTTCTTTGCTCAGTAGCTCGTAGTCTTTGATTCTTCATGTTCCGCATGTTTGGATAATTCTAGTGGAGGTCTTTAACTGATCCACGTGATAATGAGTTTTGAGCCAGCTTTGAGATCATCAGCTATCATAACTCTCAGACTCATCCATTGTGGTGTTGGTAGTATGTGATGTTGTGACATTTGGACCGACATGCTCACATTCCGGATCATGATTTCTTCTCATCAGAGTAGCGGAAGCTTTCGTTGATTCATGATATTGGAAGCAGCGTAGCAGAAGCATGGAGTGAGAATATCAGGGTCATTGATGCACTAATCATGATTTCTTTTGAAATGAATGTGATGTGTGAGCATGCGGTTATGGATTGACCGCTTCATTCTGATCAGCTATAAACGTCAGGCGTACCTATATACAACAGTTAGCAATAAAGTGCACGGAAGTGTCTTTGATCACTTTCGTTGAATTGAGGTACATGGCCCACGGTTCCCCGTTAATAAGTACAACTACTGCCTGTGATCAGTTATAATTCCGAAGAATTTCCTTGGGAGGGTTTCGCAGCTGCTCTAGCTGTTCTCAAACCGGAACGTCTCAAAGAAGACAACACGGAGTGAGTGAACCAGTGAATTAAGATTCACTGATTGATGAAAAGATATTTGAAAAACAATCGTGTACCACTCAATAGAAATTGTTTTTGCGAAACATCGAAGGTTTTAATGAAATTCAATTATCAATCATAAACACCTTTTATTTTGAAATATGAGTACACAATCGATGTGCCAAAGAAAAGTGTTTTTAAGCACAACGGCCGGTTTTCAAAGGTATCCGTCAATCCATAACCTGAACCAGGATTGATTCAAAATATTAAATCGCCCCATTGTTTCTGTTCAGTTTTCACATGGTTGATCTATTGGATAGATCTCACATGCCACCCACCAGGAGCTTGTTTGATGTTGGGTTCAGAAGGCTTTCCATCTTCATAGTGAATATGTTTACATATCACTCGGATGTTCTGGCAATACCACAAGGATAATGCGTAGGACTCATAAGATATAATCTCTCTTTCCACCTTGTGTGAAACAGAGAGTCTTCATATTCAGTGTCCTAATGAGATTTATTTGATTATCTCATGGCTCTAGACTCAATAGTGCACATTTGGTTCCTATGCCGGAGACTAGGGAGAGGGTCTCCTTCAATATCAACAATCTTTAGGAGAAAGTCGATAGATAATGTTGGTTCCCCGTGAGAATGAAACAAGCCCTTTTTAAGAGGAACTTGAGTAGTTTGGGAAGTTTAGTGCAATGCGTCACTGGGTCCATGACATCTTGTCTTCAATACCGGCGTTACATTGGTAACCACCAGTAGCATATGTATTGAACCCGGTTTCTGCCCTAAGGTTGAGTAAATGGAGGGCTATTTCTTTTCACCCTTTCCTCATTCAATTCTTTTTCATTCTTCAACCCCTTCAGTGCTTACCGAGACTTCATAGCAAGAACCTTGTTGGGTTTATTCCAGTTCTAGCTCTATCTCAGTCCGCACTCTTCCCATATCTCACTTTTCTCCTTTTTTCATCATACCTAAGGACTTCTACACTATCTAGTGGATTGTCCCTGGGTAGATCCCTCCGGTTTTGGCGGATCATGGGAACAAATACCTAACCTTATCATCCTTATATCACCATACATAAAGTAAATTTGGTCGGTCTATTTGGTATTGTTCATCTGCCATTGGAACCAATAGAAAACCATTTGAAAATCAATTCAGATACTTGTGATATATTATCAAAGCATTTTGTACCTGAATTGTTTTGATATTTTTAGAAACAGAGCTCCCCCTCAACATGTGCATCATGTATTTGAAATCATTTTGGCACGGAGGCAAGAGGAAGAATTAACTTCTTTGATTACCATTTTCTAAAAGATATCAACATCACTTCCCTGATCAAATCAAGTAGATAAAGCATATTGCGGAAGGATGAGGTTTTCATAAGTTTGCTCCCCCTCAATATGTGCCTCGAGATTTGAAAGAGTTTTGCACATATTAGAAGGAACCTGCACTTAGATACAAATCAATCACGTTTCAATTCTTTGTGGTTTAAAAAGATGCCCCCCTTCAACATGTGCATGGAAAATTTGAAATCGTTTGGCACATGTGGGGAGGAAAGCTTGCTAAGCACTTGTGAAACCATTAATCGAATTATTAGTTTAAATCCAATTTAAATCACAAATTCTCCCCCGATCACACTTTTCAAATCATTTGAGATTTGTGATCTCTGTAGATTTAAATTGATTTTGAAAGCTTTTTAGGGGAGATGAGACTTGATTATGAGAAACATTTAACCGATAAGGATCAAGTTTGAGACTTTAGACTCCAAAGATTAAACATGCTTGACTTTCTTTTGAAAACATAATAATACCAAAGGTCCTGTACCAATTGTATACAATATTGTAAAACATTGTTCTTTTTGATTATGCAAGAGTAGACCTTTCTCGATTACGTGCTAATTGTTTGAAAAATACTCTTTTTGATTGAAATCATTCTCCCCCTCAATCAATGACATATGTTATTGATTGAAGGATAGAAATTTTGACACATGAAAAGCCCGGATGATTTTCAAGAGTAGATTTTGAAGTATTTTCAAAGAAATTTTGTTTTCATTAGATGACAAATATTTTTCAGAAGAATCATTTGAAGGAAAAATATTTGAAAGGAAACATTTGTCTTTTTGACGACAAACATTTTTTTTCAGAATCAGAGCATGAGATTTGACGATTTAAGATAAAGCATGGCTCTGTTCTTTCTTTGGAAAAGCGGGTTCTTGCCTGAAATGACAATAAACCATTGTTTCACTTTTCTCCCAAATATATATATATATATATATATATATATATAAATTTTTTTTAAACATTCGAACAACATCTAAAGTCCTGTGTCATTCTTTGAATGACAGAACAAAGACCGTAGATATAATCGAATCGAGAAAAATATGACAAAATGACAATAATTTTTTTTTATAGATTTTTAAAGATTTTTTTTTCAAATTTTTATGGATTTTTGAAAGTTTTATATTTTTCTATTTTCTTTTTGTGGGTTTTGTAATTTTGTATTTTGCTTTTCGAATAAATATTTACAAGAGATGGATGAAGAAAGACCTTTACTCCTCGTCTTCCTCTTGAAGACGTTTGAGTGTTTCCGGTTGTAGACTCTTTAGACCAAGTCGTGGAAGGATAAACTCAAAGCGTTCTCTAGGAAGAGCTTTGGTGAAGATGTACGCTAATTGATATTCTGTTCCTCACAAAGTAGAGTTCCACCACACCGTTCTCTAATTGCTCCCGATGAAATGATGTCGAATGTCGATGTGCTTTGCTCTTGAATGTTGAACATTGTTGCATGAGAGAGCTATAGCACTTTTATTATCACAATACAGAGGATTTTGTTGAATTCAAAGCCATAGTCGGATAATTGGGATCTCATCCATAGGATTTGAGCACAACAAGATGACATGGCTATGTATTCAGCCTCTGTAGAGTAAGTAGAAGTACTCATTTGTTTCTTTGAAGACCAGCTCACAAGCTTATCACCCAAAAAGCGAGCACCTCAGACGTGCCGACGTGTATCTTGACAACCTGCATAGTCAGCATCTGCATAGGCTGTTAGTGACATACCGGTGTCCCTTGGATACCAAAGACCCATGTTAATGGTTCCTTAGAGATATTGAAAGACCCTTTTAACCGCTTCAAGGTGCTTTTTAGCAGGCTTGGCCTGATATCTAGCACACATGCATACAGCGAATAAAATATCTGGTCTATTGGCTGTGAGATATATCAGGGATCCGATCATACTACGATATTTCGTTTGGTCTACCATGATCCTTGAGTGGTCCTCATCTAGTTTAGTACGCTCAATCATGGGAGTGTCAAAGGGTCACAAGAATCAAATCCAAATTTCTTTAAAATCTCATTAGCATATTTAGATTGATTTATAAAAATGCCTCCGGGACTTTGTGAAATTTGTAATCCCAAGAAAAATGACATTTGTCCCATCATTGACATTTGAAATTTGGAACCCATTTCATTTGAAAAACGATCACATTCATTGGGGTCATTCGAGGCAAAAATAATATCATCAACATATATTTGAACATGAATTAAATGTTTGCCTACTTTCGGTGAACAATGTTGGATCAACTGCTCCTTTTTTGAATCCGGTAGATAGAAGAAACTTTGATAGCGTATCATACCATGCCCTTGGAGCTTGCTTCAAACCGTAAAGAGCCTTATTCAAGCGATAGATGTGAGTAGGATGCTCGGATTCACAAAGCCAGGTTGGTGGCGTATCGACTTCTTTAAGATCTCCATTAAGAAAAGCCGTCTTGACATCCATCTGATAGACTACCATGTTCTTACTTGCAGCATTAGCCAAGAAGATTCCGATTGCCTCGATACGAGCAACTGGAGCAAATGATTCTTCAAAGTCAATACCCTCCTCTTGGCGGTATCCTTTTGCAACCAATCGAGCCTTGTTCTTTAATACATCACCATGCTCATCAAGTTTTACTTTGAAGATCCACTTTAGAGCAAAGATCATAGCACAGTCGAGGAGGCGGTACTAATTCCCATACATCTACTCGATCAAACTCATGAATTTCTTCTTGCATGGCATTGAACCAGCTATCTTCATTCATAGCGGTTTTAACATCTTTTGGTTCGATCTTAGAGAGTACAGAGTTGAAGAAGCACCATAAGGCATCGGTTTCAAGTTGTCGATGAGTGGATCTTGAATGAGAAGGGTTTCCAATGATGTTGTCCAATGGGTGATCATGTGTCCACTTTCTAAGGTGTTCATTTGGTTGTTGTTGAGGAGCAGTAGTAGAGTCGATTTCTCCTGATGAAGATGGTTCTAATGATGATTCAGGAGCAAATATATTTTCAAAAGGTTCATCTTCTGGAGGAGCAAAAGGATTTTCATCATCTGTAATAGCAGCAACATTTCCATTGTGTACACTTGATGATTGAGGCATTGATGATGATACCGAGTGATCGGCAGAAGGCGCTTCTTGACTTAGTGACATGTAAACTGAAGGGTTAACTTCATTGACAGGGATAGGAGGACCTCTGTTGATGGAATTGACAGATCATTAGCCCTTGGCTCATAGTGTTCATCAAACATAGGATCAAATAATTCCTTCAAATCATCTTCTGAAGGAGGTACATAATGAGTTCTTGGTGAGGGATTTGAAACGAGTAGAAGCTGATAGGACTACATGATGAAAGTTGAGATCGGGTCAGGCTGGATTGTCTTGGAGCCATTTGACCGGTCAGCTCATCAAATGTAACGTGAATTGTTTCCATAATATTTCGGGTTCTCTTGTTGTAGATTCGGTAACCCTTCTTGTTTGGTGCATAACCAACAAAAACTCCAATATCTGCCTTTGCTCTTAATTTGCATAAATCTTGACCGTCATTCGTTGGATAGCACAAAGCACAAAACACACGAAGGTAGGAGAGATCAGGTTTTCGTTTATGAACAAGTTCATATGGAGTTTTTCATGAGAGGTATGAATAAGGGAACGATTTTGGGTGTAGCAGGCAGTGGCAATGGCTTCCACCCATAGAAACATTGGAACCTTTGAATAAATTAGCATTGTTCTTGCGGCTTCCACAAGAGTTTGATTTCGTCTTTCAACTACACCGTTATGTTGAGGAGTTAGTGGAACACTTCTTTGATGACTGATTCCAACACTTTCATAAAACTGAATTAAGTCTTTGTTAACAAACATTGTGCCATTGTGTTGAACAATTCTAACAGTATTGTTGACTCGAACTTGTAGCTGTTTGATAAGTTTGATGATGACATACGGAGTTTCATCCTTTGTCCTCAAAAACTTTACCCAAGTAAATCGAGAGTAGTCATCAACAACGACTAAAATGTATTTCTTCCCATTTATCGTTTGCACTCTCATTGGTCCGCACAAATCCATATGAAGGGTATGAAGAACTTCCATTACCGAGTTTGTGGGTTATGGTTTGTGGGCATATCTCATGCTTTTTCCCAATTGGCAAGCTGAACAAAGATGATCTTTTTCATACTTTAATCTGAGTAATCCTCTTACTAAGTCCTTTCTGGAAACATTGTTTATGGTACCAAAGTTCAAGTGATTGAGACGACGGTGCCATAACCATGACTTAGTTTTGGATGCCTTTGACAGCAAGCAGATGGGTGAAGATTCATCATATCTTCGATAGAGATGGTGTATAGGTTTTAACCACGAGTTCCTCTGAGAAGTTCCACACCATCAAGTTCTCTAACAAAGCAAGTATGTTTTTACGAAGGCCACTTCTAAATCTGAGTCACAAAATTGTCCGACAGAAAATAGATTATGTCCAAGACCTTCAACATAATATACCCTGGATCTCACAGTTTCGATGAATTTCCTCACAAAGTTCATGAGTCGCGACCGGTCTCCAGTCATATGCTTGGAACAGCCTGAGTCCAAGTACCACAGAACGATTTGAACGATCTGCAGTTGAACACAGACAAGAATGGATAACTGGATAATTAGGATCCCCATGCAAGAATGGGTTCCATTTGGTTAGTAACAGTGATTGGAACACCCACATCAGAGGTAGAAACAATGGACTCATTAGAAATAGATGCATTTCTAGTGTCCGTATTTGACCTATTCAAAGTATGTTCGCTTCTTAAGGGAATAGTTCTACCAGTAGGCATCCATTTTCTAGTGGGCATTGACTTAGCAAATTTAGGGCAACGCTCATTAACCTTACGGCCAGTAGGTATCCATTGATAACCTATATTACTAAATTTCCTTCTTGTGGGTTTCCACTGTTTTCTAGCTTTCTTTCGCCTTTGCCTTTTAGCCTTCTTAGCTTGAATTATAAGATTAACAGTTTTATCTGGGCATTTAACAACATTAGACAAATCATTCACACCACATTCAAGATTAGTAACAGAAACCACGCAATCATTATTACATGTTTTGCCCAAAGTAGCAGAATTCGCATTAATTACAGCACGCTTAGAGCTAACAGTAGAATCAATACGATTTGTTTTATTCAAATTCTCCCTAAGGTGATCTTCTACTCTCTTCCACTGAACATTCCTAGCATGTAAGGTCCTATCATTCTTTGTGTTGCCTTGAGGCTTTGACCCGCTTGCTTTGGTGTCACTTCTTACTCTAGTAGAGGGAATTGGAACATTAGTTGGTTTTGCTACTTTTTGCATTCTGAACTAGAAGTCGAGGGGATCGAACTACTTGAAGGCACATTGAAATTCACTTTCTTAATGTTGGGCATCGAATGGTTTGTATACTTAGCACTAGGCATGGAACAAGGCATCACAGCTTTATCTTTCGCACCTAAGGATTTAGGACATGTTGCTATTAAACATTCTAACATCTCTTAAGATCGTTTGGACTGAATGCAAGCAAACCTAATTTCACTATCAAGTGGCTTGTTTATGAAGTCTTCTTCAACAATCTCACGAAGACATTCAAGACTATCCTTAAGACGAGCAAGATAATTATGAAATGCAAGTTCGTTATTCCTAAGATGATGAGGAATATATTTGACTGATCCACAGTATATTTGCAGTTAGCAGATGACTTTGATGCAACATTCTCATTAAAGACAAGTGGCATTTTCCTTTTTCCGACTCTTGATTCTCAATTTCCTTTTGTAAAGACGTTATTTTTTCGTTGTTCTTGTCACGAGTGACTTTCATTGAATCATATAACTCTTTAAAGTGTTGTTTAACCTTTTCATTTTCTTCTAGAAAACTCTCATTTTCCTTTTGTAAAACATTAACCAAGTTTTGAAGATGAAAAGCCTGAGAACTCTGAGAATCTAAAGGAGGAGGCATTTGTTCTTTTCACCCTTTAATTGTGAAATTTGGGTTCTCAATTTTATGATCGTGTTACAATGAGCTCGAATCTGTTCATAACGTTTGCTAATTTCAAAAACTGCATCAAATTCAGGAGCATCCACGGATGTCTTGATATTTGAGGTTTTAACATTTTCTTTTAGATGTTGATATTTTAATTGCAAAGCAAGATACTCAACTTCCAATTTAGAAAACTGTTTCACCAGGTTATCATAATCATCCTGTTGAACTTTATCATGCAGTTTAGAGTTAGTTTTTCAAGCTCAATGACACGATCATGGGAGACTTTCAGAGCAACAGATAATTCATGAAATTGAGAAGCATTAATGGAACAATTAGTAGCGATGTAAAACACATCTTGAGTAATACATTTAGAAATAAGATTCTCATTCAAGGTATGCAAGTTCTTCTTCTCAATCTCATGATATTTTAATTCTCGCTCATAGTCACTAACCTCAACTATCATTGCATCAAATTCCTTTTCCATTTCTTTAATATCTAAATCCATCCCCTTTTTAAGACTCTCAAATTGACCTTTTAATTGTTTAAAGAAAGGCATGACCTCAGTTAAATAGCATTCTTTAGTTTGCTCAAAACCCCTTTCCCCTTTAGTTATCCTAGTGGGTGTGATCCTTTTCTTACAAGTTTTCTCAAAATCAACAAATAATTGAAAAATTACATATTGAGTGATTAAGGTCTTGCTCTTAGTGGGAATTGATCTAGGAACTAAATGCATTGGGGTATTGGGGGATAAACGATGGCAGGAAGCATTCTCATACGTGGGGATTCTTTTCAACAAACTCATCAGCTTTTTGGTCCATATCCTTTTCCAAAACACTTGTTCAGGGGTCAGCTGTGTTTGAGGTCTAACCTTGTTAAAGGCAATCCAGTAATCCTTAGCATAGTTGGGTGTTTTATAGCTGATTTTCTTTTCTATGCATAAAGGGCTCTTAATCTTTTCATCCAATTTCTTTCTAGTTACTTCTTCTAACTGTTTATCTTCCTCAGTATTCTCAGTGCAACTAGGTTTCTATCTAGGCTTAAGGATTTCATTGCCATCATAGATTACCTTCTGTGCTTTTCTAGCTTTCAGACACGCCTTAGGGTTTGGTTCATCAACTAACGCCAAACTATGTTTGTCACTTAGAACTCTATGCTTAGTGATCATGTGAGAAGTCTGAATGGTGTTTCCTTGTACGTACAATTTGTTTTCAAGTTTGTTTTTCAATGTTTTTAGGTTGGAAAATTCATTGAAGAGTTTTGATTCCTTGGCATTAAATTCATGTTTGAGCACTTTCACATTTTCTTGAAGTTCTTGTTTTTGCTTAGCCGTTTTGTTAAGCTTTTCTTTTAAGGAATCTAACTCTTGTTTAAGTATTTCTTCCCTAAAATTACTTTTTCTAATAATTGTACGCATTTGGTCATCCATCTCCTGCTCACGGGTAGTTATCTCAAACTTAGCACGTTGTTCATAGATGGCAACTTGTTCTTTATAGGCATTATGTTCAGAGATGGCAAAATAATTAGGAACATTAGCAGTGTATTCATCAAAGATATAGTCATCATTGACTGCATTAGATTCATCACTTGGTTCAATCGCACTCTCACATTGGGTCACATATTGATCATATGGGACAATATTATCATTGCCCATATTAGCAATATCTGAGTCACTGGTTTCCTGCGATTGAACTTTATCATGTATCTTTTGCTGATCAACATCATCATATAGTTTTAATACCTCTGAGAAGATTGTTTCTTTGGATGGACCAGCTTGCTGTGATGAGGGGACCTTTGGAGAGACCATTGGAGAAATGCTAGCCATGAAAATTGTTTGTGCAGTAGGTTCATCATCGACGTCAGAGTCGTATGCATCACAGTCGGCGACTTGAAAGGCATTCTAATGATTATGACCTATCTCCTAAATTGGCTGCTCATCCACATCTGCATCATATGTCTTGGCATTGCCATCAGCAAGAAACAACAACTCCTCTTCATCCAACACAGCTCCATTGTCCCGAGCTTGCACAAGTAACATCTTATCTCTGAAGTACTCTGCATTTTGTGGGCGTTTTGGGGATGTGCAGTTTCTAGCTATATGTCCATCACCACCACAGTTGTAGCACTTGATCGGCTTTGCTTGTCCTTGATTCCCATTCCTTCCCCTATTCTGATTTACGACATATCCTCTACCAAATCCTCCTCTTCCCTGTTCATCTTGCCTTTCTTGGTGGTTTGCACCATAACCTTCCCATCTCGACAGTTGCTTGATTGTGTGGATTGGATCTTTTCGAGGTTATTGTTGGTGTGTGGAAGAGAGTTCATGTTTTGACTGACCATGAGAGACATTTGATTGATGAAGTTTTCCATGAATGTGTTTGGGTCTTGAGGCTTATATCTGGATCGGGGATGAGTTTGTAATTACCATTACCCATGGGTATGACTTGAGAAGCTTTGGTAGTAATACCAACATTTGTGTAAAAGGCTGTTGAGTCATTTGAGGAACTTGTTTCTCCCTGGTTGGTTTTGAACTGTTCTTGAATCCTTTTCTCAAACATAGCATGTCTCTCATTTTGGAGAAGGAAGGCATCTGATTGCTCATAGTTGGTGTTCTTCAATCCTTTGGTTAGCTTCACAGAGGTGACAAACTTGTGCCATTCGGGATTCATGTTGTTCACAAACTTTGAGTTCAATTGAATATTTGGCATAGTCATTTTGATATTCCTCATATCATTCACAAGTTTGTGGAATCTCACGTAATATTCATAGATACTCTCTTCCGGTTTCATCTTGAAGTGCTCAAATTCATCATACAGTTGTGATTCTCTGTCTTCCTTAGTTAATTCAGAACACGAGAGAAGCATCTTGACATTATCCCAAACAGCCTTGGCTTCAGTGTTGTGATTGATAAGCTTGTAGATGTCTTTTGGAAGACCCCGAAGTATGATGTTTGAAGCCCGATATCAACATCGAATCTCTTTTTCTCCTTATCATGAGCTCATCATACATCTTTGGTCGTCCATTCCAAAGATCATTGTTCCATCTGCGTGCAGTATCAATTATGTCTCTTGTAGTCTCAATCGATAAGGTCCTTCATCAATTGATTTGAGAATGTTGACCCCATTTTCCTTTCCAAGACAGTACAATCTGATTCTTTGAGCCCAAGAGTCGTAGTCGGTTCTGTCAAGCATGGGTGGACGAGTATCTGAACCAGCTGCTTGAACGTCCTCAACAACAGTGGAGATGATTGTAGATACGTTGGTAGACATGTTTACAGATTTCACGGGATTTTATAACTCTATGATTAAACCGGGAAATAGATTCTTTCACGGGATTTTACTAAATCAAGAGAAAACCGTATTAGAAACAAAAGTTCAACCAAGTCGCTAAGAATCCTTGAACCAAGTCGCTAAGCACCAAATCGCTAAGTAGCAACTCGCTAGACTTCAAGTTGATATGAATCAAGTCGCTAAGCCCAAGTCGCTAAGACCCAAGTCGCTGGACCCAAGTCGCTATAATACCAAATCGCTAAACAATCAAGTTGCTAAAGAACAACTCGCTAAGATCCAAGTCGCTAATATCAAGTCGCTGAGAATACAAAGTACAAGTCGCTAACAAAATTGAAAGTAAGTCGCTAACCTACCCAAGTTGCTAGCCGTAGTGGAGAATCCACTAACGTTTACTGTTTGTCGGCTTGTCTCGATAGACAAGTCGCTAGGCTCAAGTCGCTAACAATTAACACTACAACTCGCTAACAATTACTGAAGCAAGTCGCTACGAAGAAAAACACTACGAGAGTCAAGTCGCTAGCTAGAAAAACTTCAAAAACACACTTTTCAATCCAAAACAAGCCCAACCACGGTGATTCAAGCTTTCCAAATCAAAACCCAAGCACTTACAATGATTCTAAACACAAAAGTACACCCAAAATTCAAACTTTAACACAAAAAATGATCCAAATGATGCAAAAACCACTAAACTTTTTCAAACTCAAAAACCATCTAAAACCACTAGAAATCCAAAGATATGTAAGAGAGATGATCAAACCATGGCTCTTGATACCATTTGTAACATATTGGATTTCACAAACACATTAAACCATAATCAATATAGGCGTACAAAGATGTTTTAGAGAGAGAAAGAGTTAGAGGTTTGGGAACTTAGTGAGAGAAAGTGAAAATCTTATTATGAGCTCCAACTCTCTACCTTGGGAGGTAGAGAGTATTTATAGTCTTACACAAATCGCCACCTACGGGCTATGGATCAGGCATACAGTGGGTAAAGACCCGTCCGTCCTCCACGGTGTTACTTAACTGTAAATAACTACGACTACGAGCTTTCTAACGATTACATATACTTGAGGTGACCGACACTTTAATAATTGGATTTACTAAATCCTAACATGCTTTTTTAGGCGTAAACCTCCTTAGGCGTAAACTTCCTTCTTACTAGCAAGAATATCTTACTCGTAAACTTAATGGTTAAACGTAAGCTTAGTAGTAAACTGAATGCTTATTTGTAAAGAAACTTAGGCGTAAAGGCTTACTGATAAGTATTTAGGTTAGGCGTAAGATTAGGTTTGAAACCAAAATCTTTCACACTTATCCAAGTGATAGAGATATCCACAAATCGAAGTGTTTTTCAATCTTATCCAAGCAAGAAAAACAATGAGTTACTAGCAACTTTGAAGTATTTAATGAAGATTCCTTAGGCGTAAAGTCTGATTAGGCGTAAAGTCTGCTTAGGCATAAACTTTGACTTGTGCGTAAGGTTACGCTTAAAACTAGGGTTTTCTTAGGCGTAAGATAACAGTTTTCAGTTACGCGTAAAACAAGGGTTTTGCTTAGGCGTAAAACCAACAGAAATGACCAAAATGAATTTTTAAGCACCAAAACGCTTTGTACACTCGATTTTAATGATGAAACAGCTTCAAAAACACTAAAATAACAGGAAAGTTTTGAACTTGATGAACCAAAGTGATTTTTCAGCTTATGCGTCAAGATGAACTACGATTCAAAAATGAGTGAAAAACGTATGAAACTATGTAAATTTTGAAAGTTTTTGCTAAAAATAGAATTCTAAACACTATATGAACCTTAAAACATAAGAATCTTGAGGTTTTTAGTGCAAGAATCAAAGTTTTTAAGTGTATGAAATGAGTAGTACGAACCAAAACTTTCGCGTATCAACACAAAAGTTCAACCAAAAACGTTTCACCCAACTAGATGGCGATTGATACCACTGTTAGGTCACCATAATATTAACACAAGTATGTTTGATGTATAAATAAAAAGAGAGAAAGAGGGGACGGTCGATTCTAACACACACACATGAATGAGAAATGTTTTAGCATAAATGAAAGAACCAACACCTCTCAAATGAGAGGTTACATTATTTATATAGGAAAGGGAACTAAGGCATCCCTTACCTTGGCCTTATGGGCCTTTGCATAGGCTCATGGGCTTACTACATAAGCCTAGCCTTAATTACATACTTATAAATCTAATAAAGCAACCTATTACATATAAATGACTAACACTTGATAATACTAGTTACAAGTGATTCCAACAACAAGATCGAAGAAAGTATGTCTAATTGATATAAAATCCTAAACCGAACTTCAAGAACACAAAGAATGATGTAGTTAGTCTTTCATGAATGAAGATGACAAGTTTCCCAACCTTGTTGTAGAAGATATTCATGTGGTTGTATGCTTGCGATGAAGGCTCACTTCAGTAGGTAAGGATGCTAGATCTCTAGGCTTGCTTTGGAGGATCACATCGGGAGTATGCTTACAACAAAATAAAAGTTAGAAGCATTATGATCCTATGACATGAGGGTGTTTTAAATGTTTCCCATTGATCTAAATATTTTAGAAATGGTGGAGAGAAAGTGTGTGAAAAGGTGCATCTTGCAATGAAGAAATGGTCTTGTATTTATAGGCAAAGACAATCTTTGTTCGATACGGCGGATCCTTCATAAAGGGATTGTAATTCAAGGGATCCGAATCTTGGGTAAACCAATCCGTATTTTAGATTATAAACCTGGTTTTGGGATATGGGTATTGCACCATGGTTCATGGACTTTGGGTCATGGGTACCCAACAAGATACAATGTATATAGACAAAGGGTTATGGACTTTGGGTTATGGATCACGGACTTTGGGTCATGGGTCATAGGTTTTACCCAACATGATCTTATGCATGATATCATGCAATGGGTCATGGGTACCCAACTAGATACAATGAACCTAGGCAATGGGTTATGGGTAATGGGTCATGGGTTATGGATCCATCCTATTTTATTAACCATTTTCTTAACTAGTTTTAAAGCCATGTAATTT
>OU343224.1:289364319-289407382 GCA_910596185.1 Chrysanthemum makinoi | reverse complement strand
GAGCCTAAGGTGAATCGAATAGCTTATAATAGGTACAACTGGAATTGATACCACGTGTCTCTTGCCAAATTTCAAAATGTTAAATCTGTCGAAAATGACCTTATTGAAAAGAATAGATTATAGGTAACAGTTGTGATTCCTCGCATTTCTAGTTCTAGCGAATGTTATTACTTGAGTCTTTCTTGCCTAAGGTGCTTAGTCTCCATGACTAAAATGTTTATTGTTTGATTATCGAAGTGTTTCCGTGCTATATGTTGTCAAGTCACAAAACCTTAAATGTTCAAGTGATGTGGTGTAGTGATTGATTTTCAAGATTTGTCCCGATATTGAGTGCTTCTAAAATATTTCATCACTTAGATTGTTATCATGCTAGCAAGAAAATAGATATCAGCTCATACTATGTCGAAGAATGTTTGTTCTAATTTCACTTGTAGATGGATAGTCATTGCTTGGCCGATATGTTTAAACATGTTGCATCTCTTAATATGAAAGTGAGGTTACTTGGAATTTCTAGAGAACACAATGCCTTAGGGGAAGTTTATATCGATAACCTTAATTTAACCAAATTTTCCTTTATGGGAAACTCATTGTAGGGAAGTTCACATATTGTTGAAGCCATGTTTAGTGAAATGTTTTGTAGTCTCAGTTAGAAGACTTGGTTTCTCCCTATAGTGTTGCTTAGTGTGTATTCACTTCGTACTAAATCTTGCAACTCGGCCTAGCTAGTACTTTTGAAATGATATAATTTGGCTTTTAATCCAAAGATAGTGGTTCGGATTGTCCCGTGATGGCTTAAGATTTTTGTTGAGTTTTGAATCATCTTACTACATACTTCTAGTCCTTGTGGGGAAATCTGAAATCCTTTCATTGTTTTCTTGTATCGAGGAATCCTCCTCATAGATGGTATAGGAAGCCTTTCCTAAAAAGGTCACTCGTCAAATTCTAACTTATCGGTTGAGTGAGGGATGAATGGCGTGGGCTTCTATAGAGTGTTAACAAAAATAAATGTTTATGAACAATTTATCTGATTACAAAGCTTTGCTTTTGAGTGAAGATTGTTTTCATGACATAATTCTTCCTAAATTATACATAGGTGATCAGACTATGTATAATCAAGGACAAATGATGTGATGCTTGGTTTTGTTGAAATGGTATTATGTTCCTCCGAAGTTTTAGATGGTATTCAACGTTTTGTTTTGTGAGACAATGGTTCAATAATTTTTCAGAGTAACATGAAAATCGTTTCGCATGATGGTATTAAATAATTGATAAAATGACCGAAAGCCAATTGATAGGGTGGTAACGAAACAACTTGTTTTAAAACTTTATGAAACAATGTTTCTAAGATAGTGTAGAATAGCTTGAAATAATATTAAGTGAAATAATTTCATGAAATGGTAGCAAAATAACTTGAAATATAATTTGTTGAATGGTTTGTAGGATACACGGGGAAACCTCATAGAATGGTAATAGTCTCCTAATTGGTCAAGAATAAAGTTGGCCTAACCCCTAGTAAGATAGTGAGGTATCATGGCGAAATGATTGAAAATTGGGCAATTGGAATAAAGAATGAAATGAACAAAGGTTGTGATTATCGTGGAGATAATAAATGATAAAGATTACATTAGCTAGAAAGGTACTTATTATCTGTTCCTATTGATGGTCTAATCATGTCTCAAGTGTAGGAGCAATAGGTTGTCTAGCAACAAATGTACCTAGAACTTTCTACATTCCTCAAACCTATAAGATAGTGTAGTTTATGTAGTCTTAGTGGTAGATGGTAGTATGTGTCAAATTATGCACGCTTCCCAAGCAAATCAAATCAAATGTATGACTAATAGGTCCACTAGGACTAAGCTTATAAGTCCTACCAAATGGTATGATCTGTCTCAACAGAATGATAAAATTGTCCCGATCCTACAGTGAATCAATGGTGATCGTGATGGTGTAGGTGCAACTTCGTCCTCCTAAAAGAGTTCAGTCTCATCATCTGATGTTATCGATGTTAAGTCAACTGATGTGAAAATTATGATAGCTTAATGACGTGGCATTCTCTACGCTTGGAGTCCATGAGTATAATGGGATAGTATCATTTGAAGGCATCTATGTGACAATCGATTTGAAATGAAAGTAAATAACTCGCGAAATGTGCGTATGAAACCGCATGTATAGTGGCTATGCACTTATGATGAAATGATGAGATGCTATGATGATGTAGTTATAGACTAGGGTCAATGATGCAACCTAGTTCTCTATAACCGAAGCTCTGATGCCAATCTGTCACACCCCCAAATTACCTGTCTTGCAGCGGAATGGAATTCCTGGGGATTGACTGTCATAGCATCACAATCACAGTTATATTGAACGACCTAAAGTGTGGTTTGAAAAGAACATCGTTTGGTATATTAAAAACATTCAGAGTTACAAAGATAGATCCCAAATGAAAATCAACATGTGCGGAACATAAGTTTGGTACAAGTCAAACGATGTTTTAAAATTGTATAAATCCCATGTGAGACGCGTCGTCACCGCGACTCTATGATATATCCACATGCATGCCATGAAGTAAATGCCTTAGTTACCTGAAAATACATTGCTAAAAGTGTCAACACAAAGGTTGAGTGAGTTCATAGAGTTTATGTATATGTTTAATATGACTACCACAAGTATAAGTTATGTATGAAAATGATGTCACAAAAATGATACAATTGCTTAAGCACATGACACCGAAGCTTGACTGATGTTCGCCCCAACAGAGTGTTTTGCCAAACAACTCAAATAATGATAATGAAATGAAATGCATCCGTCCGGTTGGAATCCACCAACCCCGATGGAGGTGTCACCCTCGATAGATCTATCCACTCACCCTCGCTTCTATGAAATTAATGGTTCATGATTATGAAATGGGGACATTTAACTGGCAATGAGGTAACTTAAGCAATGTAATGAATTTGATATACTGGTATCGTAATAAAAATGATGTGCAATGTATTCTCCCCCGTAGGATTGAAATAAGTATAAACTTGAATAAATCGGGGCTATGAAAACTCACCTGTTGCAATGATAATGTTGATATAATGGCAATATTGAAATGAGGCGCAACCTCTGACCGTGACCTATTATGAATGATATGCTCTAATAATGTAAATCATGAAACAATGTCGTGCATGCAAATCCACATGTAATCTATACCACTTGTACGCTTTTGAAAATAGAATTTATCGTCGGAATATATGTTTATGACATCTCGTCATGTTATAAAATACTTTACAAGTATTTACGTTGAAATGATATCTTACTATAGTCATTTAATGATTTATTATGAAATTATAACTTTTCGTCGAAAAATAATGTCGTTGAAATTTCATGAAAGTGACAAAACGCCTGAAAAAGTTAGTCGAAATGGTGCACGCGAAAGCATTAGGAAACAAACTCAACGGTTTTGGAAAGCTTGTATCATTATCTCAAAGTTTTAACATTTAAGTTTTCATCCTAGAGGTCTCGATCACGGAGAGAAATATAGGTAAAGTATGGTACTTGTGTCCAAAATATCGTTTAAGGGTGGTTTTCGGCAAAGTTTAAGTGACCGTATTTTATTCGTTACAACTCCGCTTGACTAACGTTAGACATTTTGGAAAATATGCTTGGCTTAACTTACTTTTACTAGAAGACATCACTTTATATAAAAGTTCTACATCAATGTTAAAAACCATATTCAACATGGTCACTTGTTGTCGTAAGGTTTGTCTAATAGAAATATATTAGTTTTTCTTATATAATATAGTTACGGCAACTTCATGTAAACACGTAATTTAATCGTTACAAGTCCGCTTTCTGCTTTTATATGTCCTTAGTCAGACAAAGTATACTAATATATTTTTGATAAGTCGACACATTTTATAACGCTTAAGACTCATTTTTGACTCGTAAATAGTTGAGAATACATGCTGAATTTTCTGAAACAAATAGTTTCGTCACAAACTTGAAAAATTCATATCTTCTTCGTTATAACTCCGTTTTAACCCATTCAAGCGGCCACATTTTCGTTTTAAAGTATATTTTCTAAATATCTAAGCCAAAAAATTTTATCTACTGTCGAGATTTCCAGATTTCGAAAATAAGGACAGACCCTTTAGAAAACTTATCGAAATGAGTTTTTCTCAAGGCCAAACCTATTCTAACCAATTCAAAACAACTCCGAAGCTATTCTAATCCTACCATACACCTTTTTAGGGTGTCATGAGTTCCTAGACATCACCAAAAGTGATATATTTCAAGGAGTAATTATAGGATGACATATATATATATATATATATATATATATATATATATATATATATATATATAACTCTTAAAAACATTAAAAAGTGGTATAAACATCATATGACTTGCATGTTTTCCTTAAATATGATAAAATGAACATAAAATAAATATGGAAGATGAAAATGAATATGAGATGCTTACTAGTTAACTTGATGAGGTTAATGAACAAAGGTTTAATCCTAATCACCCAAGGTTTTTATTTCACAACCTTAATTAAGAGTGTAACTAGGGTGTATAAAACTTGTCTTGTAGATTTTTGGTGAATTCCTCCTTGGTCCTATGGTTGGCTGGTTTTGTTGAGAAGAGAGGAAGAGAGTGTTTTTGATCTTACACTTTGTGAATATGAGTAGTATGTGTTGATATTTGAGTATAATACAATATACATGAAAGATATTTAGCAATTAGTGAGTCATCCCTTGTGTCGCATAAGGGGTTTTTGGATTAGCAATACATTTTTATTTTTATTTTATGTATAATGAAGTATAATGTAAAGTTAATTGAAGACATGTGGTAACTTGTATACGCATTTGAGTATTTAGGTAGCAAGTATTAAAAATAAATTTTAACGGGTCAAGATAAAATATATTGAGGTCATAAAAGTTATAAAATACATTTCTTGCAAAACTTGAGTGAAATAATAATTATCGAGTTGAATTCTAAAAACCTCAGAAATATATATACATAACAATTTATATACAAAATAAATTGAAAACATCGGATAAACTAATAATATAATTTTTATAGTCTCAAATGAGAACAAAAAATACAGATTATTTTTGGAAGTGTCGGATCAATATTCAAATAACAAGATGATAGCGCTTATTTAATAGAAAAATAAACGCTAATGAAAATGCAAACCCATGCATAAAATTGATATGAAATGATGTTATTAATGTTTTGTAGACTAAATCTAGTCTATATGAAATGTCCTTGATGTTATTCCATGAATACGCAGCTTAACCTCCAAAGTTGCCAGATTTGATACCGTAAACCTAATTTACGAAGAATGATGAATAGTGACTCTTCCAAAGTTTGTAAAAATGACCTGAAATTACGAGTTGTCACAACTCTTGTGCATGTCAATCCTCACATTTCAATGAATTCTAATGGCTTAAGGCTTAAATGCACTTGCCAAATCTCTTAGTTTATAAACCACTTTGTTAGGACCTCCATAGTCATCACTCTCATCCTAACTTTCAGCTCTTGCAAACTCTTGAAATCATCTCATCATGAGGAAAACCCCAAGTAGTAAATTATCCAACAAAGAACCACCAATGAAAATAGCTCGTGTTATACACGAAATTTCTTCAACCGAATCATCTCCGGTCAAGCCAACAAATGATAGAATCCTTCATCATCAAATCAAACCAATTCCTAAAAGGATAGTACCCACAAAACTACCTTTGGCAAACAACACCATACCTCCTAGGCCAAACAATATCATCTCCACCAAACCATCACCATTGGTTCCTAGAGCTATTTCATTTACATCCCCACTATCATCACTACACCTCTACAATTTAGAGGACTTGCCTCCTAGGACGTCTCATCCGCTTCCACCAACAACATTCTCCTCATTAGGAGGAATAATGGTTCAAAATCAAGGTGTTGAGTCAACACTTGCTCTGGCTTCCCTCTCGGCGTTTTCAACATATAATCCCATTTGGATTATGACTAATCATCAAAGTCAACCACCCGACCATATGGAAGTTGACACTTCTCTACCACCACCATCATTCTTGGTTGAGTCATTCTTAAATGCATCTCCACCAATCCCTCCATCGTTTGAAGCTCCACAAGCCGCTTCACTTGATCTTTCAAATCAAGCCATTTCATTTCATACACCACCACTACCTAGCCATGACAAAGATTGCTATCATTGTCAACATGTTGAAAGTTTGATACATGAAGTACGAGAAGACCAACGTTTCATGTTCTATCATCTCCTCGAATGTTTCGACGAGATTAAACCTAAACATAACTTGAGCTAGAAGATTACAAGGGTGTCTTAGCTTCAAGCGTTAGGTGATCTAGAAATTCCTAGTCATGTATTGTCTATTTTCTTGTTTTTTCGAGTCATGTATATCATAACTCTTGTTTATTAAATTGAATTACATGCTACTTGCTATATTTCTGAGTATGTGAGTATACTATATAATCCATATCTCCTTTCGGTATTAACATTTCTTGTTATACCAATCTTTGCTGACTTTATTCATCAGCCAGACGGATCCCTCAGAATTGCCTAGATGGATCCCTACTAGGAGGGAACCGTGGGATTCGTGAGACGTAAATATTTTTTCTACTAACTTGAATCACATTTGCAGGAAATTGTGAATTATACTTGAATTCTAACCTTTGTTTTGTAGTTATTCAATTTACATATGAAGACTTTGACATCCTAAAGCTAGGGGAGCTTTATGTCAAAGCAATACATTGCAAATTACTTGCAATACTAGGTTTACAATCCGTGACATCCCTTTGCAATAATCTGGAGCACATCATCTCGTGATCTATATCTTTTGCAAACTTATTTGCAAACAAACTAGATTAGTATCATTTACATGACGCCCTTACATAGGGATGGACTCGTCAAGGGGGAGTAAAAGACGAGATCCTATCCCGTTATTTCTCTCTATTCCTTTTACTTTTCCTTCACATGTTTTTCTTAAAACAATGTGTTTCCTTCCTTCAAACACTTTTGTTTCGACAAAAAGGGGGAGAAGAAAGTAAAAACTACAAATTCAAATTTTACGAATTTTAGTTTTTTCCTTAAAATTATTTTATGTTTTGTCATCAACAAAAAGGGGAAGATTGTTAATACAAATAAGCCGCAAAAACGTTTATTATATTTTACGATCTTTTAATGTTTTGTCGATAACAAACGTATCATTTTAACGAATAAACAAAATAATACGAAATGGTTTGGACTAATAGTTTTCTAACACACTTACGCTTTCACATAAAACACTAAGACAAGTATAAGTGATTTTATGATTTAGATACATATGTACAACAACTAGTGTTTACATATTGGGTTAAACATATACTTAAACTAAGTATACTAAAATGGGTAAAACTAAGTATATGCTAAAATGGGTAAATACAAGTATATACTAAATAGGTAAAATACTAGCAAATGGTTTTGACCCATAACCCATAGTTTTATATATACCACTTAACCAAGTTCATTGTATCTAGAAAGAAAACCATGGATCAACCCATAACACATGACCCATGACCCATAACCAAAAATACCCATGGGCAAAGAGGAGCGTACCACGGATCCCTAGCTTTTTGCTAGCCGGATCCCTGGTAGGATCCGTGGGATCCCGGGAACAGAGGATTTTTTCCTCTATAAATAGTGAGCCATTTCTTCATTATTTCTACCCCTTTGAATCCCTTTCTAACACACTTCCCTGAGTTAAATCCACTAACCTTAGATCCAAGAGATCTATGTTTGTAGTTTTGTTTTTGTGTGATCTTTAGGTTCCTCTTAAAGGCAAGATCACCAACTTTGAAGTCAAGCAAGCTCAAGTCCATGAGTTGCTATGCTTCCTCATCATCAAGGCTACTGAAGTCTTCTTGTTGATGATTCCTTTCTTTCTTCAAAGAAATGTAGTGTTGAAGACATTAGTGAAAGATGTCTCAAGAGTCAAGACGAAGATATTAGTGAAGGGTATCTATCGTCTATAGGATAAAGCACTTGTGGTAGGTGCTTGGAAGTCAAGAAAAAGAAGCATTAGTGAAAGGTGCTTAGAAGTCAAGACAAAGAAGCATTAGTGAAAGGTTCTTAGAAGTGAAGACACAAGACATTAGTGAAAGGTGTCTTGTAGATTGTGACAACCCGTACTTTCAGGTCATTTCTCGACACAATTTATGCCTCACTATTTCAACATTTATAGTAAACTTGGGTTACTTGTTTCAAATTGCCACCTGAAGGTTTAAGCAAAATCTATGACACATATCAATACATTTCATATGGATTATGATTAGTCTACATTTCATGGCATCATGGGCATCTCATTAGTACACTACGACATTTCATTTCACCTTCAACGTACTTTTATATTTAATAAATTTTATCACAAGTATATTATTTTGAATATTTAACCTCGTTACTTTCAAAATGATCCCGTGGTATTTTAAACTTTCATTTAGTTCATAAAAACTATATTTTTAGTTTTCCTAGTGTTTCAAATTTATTTGGTACTTAAATCGTTAAAAATTAAATTATTACGCCGTTTAAAAATTGTAATTTATAATTATTTTATCACCCAATTTTCACAGGAATGTATTTTTATAATTTTTATTATCTCAATACATTCTAATTTGACTTATTAAAACTTCTTACTTGTACTCAAAAATTTCCATTTAATTGCATTTGTGCATTTTCTTACACATTTACTACACTTTCTACAATTATTACACAAGTATATCACAACTTTAAAAAAAAAAAAAAAAGAAAAATTTGGGAAACATATCCCTAACATATCCGCCCATGTGAGGTGGATGCAATAAATATTGGGCAAAATTTCTAACTTGTATACTTATATAATTCACCTTATTTTTTTCACTCAATCATTGAACTCATTTTGCAAGATAGCTAGTGTTTCTCTCTGTTTTTCTCCTCTCCAAAACCGGTTACATCTTATGGAGCAAAGAGGGATCAAAATTTTGCTAGCTCAAGTGTTTAATCAATCTAGATAACACTCTTTATAAGGTTTTGAAATAAAAACCTAGGGTGTTTAGGTTAATCCTTGGTTCTAATCACCTCTTCATTATCAATAAGCTATTCTTATCATTTTCAAGTTTCATTTTCATATGCTTCTTTTCATTTTTGGAGCTTATATGCATGATATGTGATTTATACCATTTACTTCATGATTTTAGAGTTATCTATATATATATGGTCATCCTATAATTATCCCCTTGGTATTGTTTGGTCTTGATGGTGATTAGGAAACCCATGACACCCTAAGAAGTGTATGGTAGGATTAGATTGTTTTGGAGTTGATTGAAGGATTAGAATAGTTTTGTCCGAGAAAACTATTTTCTATAACTATAAATTATGTGTTCTGTCCTTGTTTCTGATTTTCTTGAAAACCAGTAGTTGGTACGAAACTTTGGCCTGATTTTTAGAAAATATACTTTAAAAACTAACTGTGGTCAGCTTGAACGGATGAAAACGACTTATAACGGTATAAGTGAATTTTACAAGTTTGACTAATTTAAATATACATATTTTCTGAATTTCAAGAACATGTAATTATTTTGTCCGAGTCAAAACGAAGCCTTAAGCTTCACAAATTATTTCGACTCTCAAAAATATATTAGTTTACTTCAATAATGGCTAAGGACATATTAAACGTAGAAAAAACGGATTTGAAACGAATAAAGATATGCACTTTTTCATAAACTTGCCGTAATTAATTTTCTGCACACTATTAGCCAAAAACCACCATCTTTAACCCTTATTATCTTTATGTCCGAGACCTTTTGGACTAAAAACTCCTGAATCTAAAACTTTTTAGATATCGATACAAACTTTCCAAAATGGGTCGAGTTCGTTTCTCTAACTATCGACGTGCACCATTTAATAATTTACTCAGTTTTCCAAAGCCATTTTTGGTAATTTCATGATTTTTCCGACGACATTGTTTTGCTACTCTAAAAGTGGTAATTTCTCTAAAAATCATTATAAAACCATTGTAGGATGACATTTTGACGTAAAAACATGTAAAGTCATTTTGATTGGTCAAGACGCCAAAAGAGTATTTTCGACGTCGGTAATATTTTCAAAACTCGTGAAATGGTATAATAACATATCATGCATGCATAACATTACATTGCAACTCATATCATATCATATCATTGGTACTAGGTACCGGATAACGCATCACATTATACCTCGCTGTACTCACTCTATTATCTTCGCTATTACCAAGTGAGTTTCAGAGCCCCCGCTTACTTGTTTTCATAACTGCTTTGGGGAGATGCATGCTCAATTATTTTTCACGAGTAATTTTAGATTTTAAGGTTAAAATCTATCATGATTACCTATTGTTTCTAAATCAAAAGGTTATACTATATAAATTGTTCTTGTTTGCCGGCTACAGACTACGTCACATAACGCTTCTAAAATCACTGACTACCATAACTTGAGTTAAGTGCTCGGATTATGTGCTATTGTTCTACGTCGAGTTAAGTGCTAAGTGATTATGTGCTATTGTTCTACGCCGAGTTAAGTGCTATTGATTATGCTATATCGTTCTACGCCGAAGTTAGGTACTATGGTGAATTCATTTGAAATCATATGTTTGGAACATAAACTACACACATTCCTGGAAGGGGTTGTGAACACATGTGTTGCAAGTTTTGTATGTATGACTTGGAATCGAAAGTGGATTTACAATGCCTTTGTCAGCATAAACGATTTCGACATATCGAGTCATGTACTATTTTTGTGAATTCATTTGACATCATATGTTGGGAACATAAACTACACACATTCCGCAAAGGGGTTTGAACACACAAAGTTGCAAGTTTTGTATGTATGACTTGAATGAAAGGATTTACAATGCCTTGCTACATGAATCCATTTTGAAAGTCTTTACATTTAACGATTAATGCCTTGATGCATAAACTATTAACGGCTTTCATTTCCAAACAAACTCTATGAACTCACTCAACCTTTGTGTTGACACTTTTAGCATGTTTTATCTCAGGTATCTAAGGCATTCATTTCACGCATGCATTTGGACACACATCGTGGAGTCGCAGACGACGCCGCCTCACCTGGGTTTTACTGTACTTTAAAACATCGCTTGAATTGTACAAACTTATTTCCTAATGTTGATTTTCTTTCTTTTGGGACCTACTTTGTAAACTCGATTATTTTATTAAATCAAACGCATATTTTCCAAACGACACTTTAGTCGTTCAATATAACTGCGGATTGTGATGTTATGACAAGTAAACCCCGTGAATTCCATTCACAGAAAACTGTAATTTGGGGTGTGACATAGATCTAGTCAAAGGCATTAGTGAAAGGTGCCTTAGATGTACATTCTGACATGGTGTGTTTCAAGGTACAATATAGACTAGTGATAGATCCAAGGATATTGATATCCCGATGATGTTGTAAAGTAGTAGATCTCCTTTGGGATTAGTCGTTGGTGTAGTATGGTTGTAGGACCTTAAATCTATCAACCTTATCACACACACACTCAAGCACACCCCTCAAATGAGACTTTGAGGGGTTTATATAGCAATTAAGTAGAAGATGCCCCATGGGCTTGGCATGGCTCGCTTGATGGATTGACATGGATTGATATATGCTAGCTTAACTAAACTAATACCCATTTAGCTTAGTCCAATCCGCGAGCCCTTTGACTATTCTATCACGAATATCTAAAACACGCTACAAAGTTCCTAAATGTGAATGACCATCACTTCTAATAAAAAACTATTAAGTTAACAATAATCTCCCCTGGGGTGGTCATTCAAAAGATGCTCCACTTATAAGATCTTTACTTTCTCGAGCTTGAACTTTGTGTGTGTAGATATTGAATAGACTTGATTCTTTGTTCCTTTCATGCTTTGTGATCAATTAATGGTTTTCATCAAGCTTCAACTTCGTTGGTTTGGTGTCTCCACGTCTTTCTCCACCATACTCACACTTCTATTTGTCTTTGCCACTAACAATGATGTAGTTCTTTGAAGTTCAACTTTGTAGATTCTTTGACATCAATAAGAATCATCTTTAACTTTGTGTAGCCTTTGATTATGATGAGAACTTTCATGTGTTGCCTATGGAGCATGTAATAATCTGTATGATCCGTCTCATTCTGGAGCTTCCATAAGAAGAAAACATAAAAAACAAAAGTTAGAAATACTTTATTCCTATGACTTACAAGTTTGAATTTTAGGTAAGTAATGATAGTGAAAACACGCCTAACTCTCATAGAGGCCGCTCGAATCGAGTCCCACAGTGAGATAACGCGATATACGGCATATCTAATAGCTCGATGAGTCACAGGTACACCAAGCATCACCTCAATGATCAGAGACCGCTTGAGACACACTCAAGCCAGAATCCACGGGAGTTATCAAGTGACTCACGGGCAGTATTCTTGATGTTGACCTCGCAGAGTTTTATTCAATCATCAAGATCACAGATGTGAAACTTAATAAATGTTCGGCAGACATAGGATCCGTGAGGACTTCTAGAATATATCACTTGTGTCCTTATTGATGAACAACAAGCTATGTCATGTCAAGTGTTCCTATGAGATCTTTTAATGAATCTGCGGGCTCTGACCAATTATTGCATTTTGGTTTTCTTGAAGCGAGACAAGGGTAGGGTCTTCCTTCTTCAATATCAACACTCTAAGAGAAAGTCGAGAGATTATGTAGGTTCCTGAGAATGAAACAAACTTTTGAGAGGAATTGAGTAGCTAGAAGGTTTAGTGCACTCACCGGTCCATGACGCTCTTGGTCTTCAATGACAACAAATTAGTGACAACCAAGAGTGTATACGAACCCGTCACTTCTAAGGTTGAATATGGAGGGCTATTTCTTTTCACCCCTTTTTCATTTACATTTCCTTTTAATTCTTCAACCCATTCTTCCTCTTTTCTCACATTACTCTTTTTTCAATCATTCCTGTAGGACTTAATACTAACTATTTGTGAGTGTCCTGGTAGATCCTCCGCCTAGAAGGATCATAGATCTAATTTCCTATCCTAGTCACCTTATAACCATTACCGCCCTATTGTTGCCATAAAACTATTTTTCTTGAAAATCTCTCAGAGTGTTTATGATAGAAAACATGTTGAGAACACTCCGCTGAGTTTTATATTTTCTAAACACTCCCTTCACATGTGCTAATGAGTTTTAAATAAAAATCAAGACGAGGATAGAGTTTTGCACTTTTTGAATTGATCGCCTATGATAGATATCCCCACCAGACACGTTATGTTGCCTAGTTAAAGAGTTCCATTAGTTTTTAGTTGACAACTAGCTCTAATTAACTAACTTGAAGTTGTAAACACTCCTTGAAAAAGAGGTTAGACCCATGAAAGTGCATATCTATCACAAGTTTCTCGAGATGGTACATTTACTAACTTTGATTCCCACAATTCATTGGTTCCGTCTGAAATGAAAGCTCATTTTTGAGATTCAAGAATTCATCATTAAACTTTTTGATCATTATTTAATCACGCCTCCCTCAAAATAGCATAATCGATATTTTTATATCAATGATTAAACAACATTTTAGAATCTTTTGGGAGATAAAACGATTTGATTTAAGCATGAATTTGGAACATTTTAGTTTTATACTCCCTTTAATAAAGCATAATCAATTAAAGGGTTTTAGAGGGAGTTATCTTGAGCATAAAAAATTTTGAAAGATTGAAAAATCTTTGAACAATCTGAAAAGGTGCTCAAGATGATGATGATTTCTCACCATTTTTAAATGTAGTGCAATCAAGCGCATAATTTGATTTTTCTTATAAAGCACGAAGTTTTGATTTGAAAAATAATGTTGGATCGATATACTTTAATCAAACTAACTTAACTAGCTTGTTAAGGTTTAATAACCTCGTATAAATCCTAAGTTATTAACAAAGAAACACTCGAAAATCTTTATTAAGCACGCGAATTTACTTAACAAAGCTAAGAAGAATAACCTTTTATTATAAACTCTAAATCGCTTATTATGCATACTCTAATACAACTCTAAGATAATCGAACTTTTCTCTAAAACTCTAATTCTAAAATCGTAAGTCATAAGTCATATCTCTAATGCCAATCTAGAGTCCTTTTATAGGCTCAAGGATATCCTAGTCGGTTTACAATTGATAACCTTGTATGACAAGTAATCTAATACAGAATATTCTAGAGTTACTATACTTTCTATAAACTTAATATACAGCTTCTTTGTTCTTGCGCAAGTACTTTGACTTCATTTGCAATTTTGACTTTATCTTTAGCAAAGATTTTGACTCTTTGACTTTTTCCAAGACTTTTGCTCATTCTTTGATATCTTCAAGACTTTGATATCTTCAAGACTTTGATATCTTCAAGACTTTCATATCCCAACAATCCTCCCTAACTTGAATTCTACTTGCTTGACTTCAAGTTCCTTTGTGAATATATCTTTAATGCCTTCATCTTTTAAAACGGATTGTTTCTTAGTCTTTAAGCTTATCTCTCAGAACATCCGTTCTTGTCAAAGTATCTCTTAGAATTGTTCTCTTTACAAATAAAGATCCAAAGAAGCTCCATCTTTTCAAAGAACACACAACATATGACAATTTGTACATTTAATTCAGTTTAAGTTGCATACTATTCTCATCACTTTCAAGTGAATCATTGAAAATTTAATGGATTTAGATCTCTTTACCAAAGCCATTAACTTCGGAGTAGCCAAATGTTTTGGTGTGTAAGACCATGGTACATTGATAACCATATGATTTTTAGCAAACCACCCGCTATCAACAGATTTGTTTTGTCTTTACCAAAAGTTGTACTTTCTTCGACTAGTTAGTTCTTCTATCTAATGGTGAACTAATTACCAATAATGGTTTTTCCACCGCCTTTACCACAAGCCATTTTCTTGTGGGCTAGCCAACTCTTCACATTACCGATATGGTGAGTTGAATACCATCCAACTTATTAGCAAGTTGTCAACTAAAACGGATTTGATATATCTTTACCAGAGCCGCTTGCTCATGGATTAGTCAATCCTTTTGTAACCATGGTGGATTGATAACCTATTGATGTTATCATCACCAAAACCATTTATTCAACCTTTAGTTCAAAATATTTATTACTTAGCAAAACGGTTTCTTCTAAAATTTATTTAACTGGTTTAGTTAAAGAAACAAGATTTTGATGAAAGTACGCTCGATCGCAGATTTTGAATAAAAGTACCGATATATCAAAAAGTATTTATTCAAATAAAATTCATACCGCTTATTGATCATTTCAAAGAATGGTAGTCCAGGTTTATAAACAAGTTGATAACCATGCAAGCACTTTCATTATCCTCTTCTACTTCCAATCCATGCTCTAGCATTCTTCTCATGAGCTCAACCGTGAGAGGATATCTTCTTTCTGCAAACATGTGTATCATTGTTCCATTTTCCAGCTCCAAAACATGAACTCCAGATTTATTCAAAGAATCTCCAGAAACTATTTCCCGCTTTCTTGATTCTTCCGGATATCATCAAGCTTTCTTCATCAGCTTCCCACATAGTTATGAGATCACCATGTAAAACCAATCCAATCCCTTCCAATGGATGATCTTCAAAATAAGCCTTCACAACATGATATAAATAGAATAGGTCTACTCTATCAATAAACATGCAAAGAAATCCCATAACCTCTTGAAAACTTTAAAACTTTCATCTTCCTTATAAAAAACCATGTAATCTCCATTCTTAGATTTTTCAACTTTGAAAACACTGATCTTTGATCTGTTCATCTTCATATCATCATCTTCCTTTGTATAATCAAAATCTACCACTCTGAGATAATTCTTCAATTCATCACTAGTCTCGGATCTTAATTCTACCTTTTCTTTCTTTGAAAACCTAACATCCTCAGAATCTCAGCTTTTCTTTTCTCTTTAAACTTTTCTTCCTTTCTTCAGCCAAATTCGTAGTTTCTTCTCTAAAATCTTTGATGCTCAAACATTCTTCTTATAATCCTCCCTAGCAAAGATCATATAATCTTTTCATCTCAAGATAATTAAACTGTAATCCTTATACCCTTGACTTTTCAGATAAGCCATCATAGCATTCCTATCCTTAGCTAAATTAGGTCTTCTTGGCATAAATCTAACATGTGTGGGACCAGAAGGTTCAAGAGTTTCCAGATCTAATTCATCTTGCACCTCTTGAGCCGCTTTCTATTTGAGCCTCTTGAGCTTCTTGTTCTTTTCTATCTTGAGCATCTAACTCTTCTTGAACTTTTCTAGCAACAGCTTCATTCCTAGCAACTTCAATTGCTCTAAGTTCTGCCAAAGTGAGTTTCTTTTTTCTTTGTTTCAACCGTAATACCTTTCCCTTTGTCTTTAGGATCAATGGTTGGTTGAGAAGCTCTTGGTTGTTCTTCTTCTTGTACATCTCTAATAGTAACACCTCCTCTTGGTTGTGATAAATCTAATATTGTAGCAATTACTTCATCATCACTACGTAATGAATAGGTATGAATGTGGATTCCTCCTCTTCTTCTATAACAAATGTAGAAGGACCAGCTTCTTCTTCAAAAATCAATACCCTTGGAGTGCTATTACTTCTGCCTAGATGTATCATGAAAATCAAGACTTTGATGTTCAAGACGAACATCAAGACCTTGAACATCAAGCATCTTGATGTTCAAGACTTTGAACTTGCATTCTCTTCTTCTTGTTCCTAATCGAAATAATCTTGTCTTCAAGACTTCACGATTCTTTCTTCTTTGTAACATCTTCTTTCAAATTTTCCTTTGCTAAATTCCTCCCCAAGTTGATAGAAGATGACTTAGGAACTTCTTCGCTTTAATTCCTTTCGAAGTTGTTTACGACGTTGGTTTTCCTCTTTAACCCATAAGTTGAATCCATGAATATAGGGTTTAATAAAATTTCTCAACCAAATATACCACGCCTCAACTTCCTAAGTGCTTTAGCTTGAAACTCAACACTTGTTCAATCTAACTAGCTCCCTTGTCAAAGCATAGTTATCCAAAGTTAATCCTTCACGAGGTATAGTATGATCGTGATGAGGATGTGAATGTTCCTCCTAAAAGGAATAGAATGTTGTGGAGATGGAGTAGGTGTTCTTCAATATCGCTTGAACCTCGGGCTTGGAGAAACAAGACTGTAATGATGCAAGACCTTCAAGAGGCGCAAGACTTTCGTGATGCAAAGACTTTGCTAAGCAAAGCACTTTGTACGTAATCAACACCTTCACTTTCATCCTCTCCAAATTTCATTACGCATGCTTGAACAACTTCCATCATTGTAGGAGTTAATGGAATATCTCCACCTCTTAACAAAGCACTTCGCCTAGCCATAAATGTAAAGATTTTGGCTTGTTGCACAATAACAGTAACAAAGCAAAGAGGTTTTGGAAGATCACCAATTGCTTGTTTAAGAAAACCAGACAAACCTTGGGTACATCAACCATTTTGACCAAGAGGATATATGTGATAGCATCCCATCCAAAATAAGCCTTGAAAAATTAAACACTCGCAAGAGCTAAACCAACCATGCAGGATGCTATATATTCGACCCAAATCGCCTCCAAGAAGTACTTTTAGAACTTATGCAATGAAGCAAAGACATGAATCAAAAACTTCCATTGAGGACGTAATAATGCTTTTGAATGTTTGTTCTGCTAAAGACCCTTCATAACCAAGATTCCGAAAAGTATCCCAAATCGGTTGTTTGTCAAATCGAATAGCCCCATCTTCATCTCCAAATAATAAATCTTCTCGAATAGAGGCTTCTGGAATCTTGATAGTCCGGCCCAAAGAATCGTTGATCTAATATAGTATTCATCCTCCTCCATATTATCTCTAGCATTAGCCCAAAATTCTTGAATCCGTGGTTCAATAATATCCTACCAACTAAAAGAGCATAACTAATAGGCGACCCAAGAAGATAATCAACAATATCATAAAAGCTATATTTGCCTCGCCTTGTCCAAATTAGCCACCATATTGTGTTTTGAAACAGTTAAACGATTCGCCATTGTAGAATAAGTGAGCACAAGAAATGAATTGATCAAGAATAAAGAGATGGTGATTGGGAGATAAGTATGAAAAAGATGTAAGGTAATAATATGAGAGGGAAATCGAAAGTAGTTATTTATAGGTAGGATTTGAAAAATCACGTACCTATAATAACAAAGTTACCAAGTATTATCAATTACCCATCAATATTACCGCTTGGAACAAGATTTTAATACATACAAACAAGCAGATTTTCCACATAAGCAGATTTCCCAAGCAAGACTTTCCAAGCAAAGACTGTAAAAAAACAAAGACTTTGCCAAAATATCTTCATATAAACTAAGTATCAACAAGCATCCTCCCCGCAAGCAATACACATGACTATACTAACACCTTATAGTCCTTCCCTTAAACAAAGCTTAGTAGTTAATCATTCCAATGCTCACGACCAAGTGATTGAATCGCGACACATCAAAACCTTTTGTGAGTAAATCCTACATTGTCATCCGTGTGAACCTTAACTACATTGATGAGCCTATGCTCATAACAATCTCTGATAAAGTGATGCCTAATCTGAATATGCTTTGTCTTGGAATGATACACCGGATTCTTAACAATACAAATTGTACTCTCATTATCAATATTGATAGGAGTATTTTTGAAATTGAACCCATAGTCCAAGAGTTGATTTTGCATCCACAAAACTGGACCACAACAACTTGCAAGAGCTACATATTCACCTTCAGATGATGTTGCTGCAATTGTTCCGCTTTTGCATTGCTAGGAGACTAGCCTTCTTCCAAGATATTGACATCCACCGCCGGTTGTGGATCTTCTATCATAATTATCACCAGCATAGTCACTATCTGAAAAAGCTTGTAAGTGAAAAGGTGACTCTTTAGGATACCACAACCCCAACTTAGGTTGTTGTTTCAAATAATGTAAAATTCTTTTAACGCATTCATGTGAGAGATCTTCGATGAGACTTGATATCTTGCACATAGACAAACTGCAAACATGATATCGCCTAGATGCAGAAGATACATAAGAGAGCCAATCATTGATCTATAAAGCTTGACTTCGAACAGGTGTCCATCTTCATCTTTACCCAATGAATTGATAGATTTAATAGGTGTAGTAATGACGCCTTCATATCATCAAAATTGAATTTCTTAAGTATGTCAAGAACATACTTGTCTTGATGATAAAAATACCTTCCTTTGATCGCTTAACCAAGTCCTAAAAAGAAAGTCAACTCTCCCATTGAACTCATTTGAAATTTTTCGCATCACCGCTCAAACTCTTAACCATGGACTGTTTGGTAGCCCCAAAGATGATATCATCAACATAAACTTGAACTAACATGATATCTTTCTTGTCTCTCTTGATAAACAAAGTCTTGTCAATAGCTCCCTTCTATATCCATGTTGCAATAAGAATGTGGAGAGTCTCTCATACCAAGCTCTAGGTGCCTGATGAAGGCCATAAAGAGCTTTAACAACCTTGTAGACTTTGTTTGGATGTTTAGGATCTTCAAAACCAGGAGGTTGTTTGACATAAACTTCCTCTCTAATTTTGCCATATAAAAAGGCACTTTTAACATCCATCCGTAAACTTGAAAGCCCATATAAGAAGCAAATGCAAGAAATATTCTAATAGCTTCTATTCTTGCTACAGGAGCAAATACCTCATCATATTCTACCCCTTCCTCCTCTGCCTATAACCTCGAGCAACTAACCTTGCCTTGTTTTGATAACATTGCCTCTTTCATCTTTTTAACTCTAAAACCCACTGTTCCAATAACTCTTCCCATCCGGAAGATCACATAAACCCAAACTTTTGAAGTTTAAATGAAGAAGTTCTTCTGCATAGCTTCAACCCAAACTTTCTTTTAGTCAAAGCTTGAGCAATATTCTTGGGTTCCTCTTGAGAGATGAAACAAGTAAATAAACAGTTTTGATGGTCCTTATGATTCAAATTGTTTTGTTTATACACAAAGCTAAGTAAAGCATTGTGAGGTTTTGTGAAACCCTTTGCTTTGTGTCTAGTCAAGACTCCGTATAGAAGGACCAATGATTTGATCAAGGATGATCCTGAGTTAAGTTTGGAGATGGAATCATAATTATCATCTAAATTAGTAACATCAGCACCTTCATTGGAATTTGGAAAATACCTTCATCTTCAAATTCATCATCAAGATCTTCTAATCCGGGCATGGTATGATCATCTAGATCATTAAAGTAATCGGTAATCGTGCAAAGAAAAGATTTTGTTCAAAAGTAATCTCTGTAAAAGTATCGTAAGAGAACTCTGCAGTATTGTTCTTCTTTCTTTGCCTCTTCATAAGCTTCCTTTGTTCATCAAGCAAGAATGTGCTAAAACATCTGAAGAAGCTATCCATTTCCTTCTTGAATAGATTGATCCTCAGAGATAATGAGGATTGTGATGCAACAAAGATTTTGTTTTGAAGAAACAAAGATTTCTGCTTTAGAAATACAGTGACTTTTGGTTTGAACTTACAGTAATCTTTAAGCAGAAATGTAAAGATCGTGTCTAATATGAACATCATGAAATAAATATATTGATATCTTCTTCATCAGTGTGTATAGGTTGATTTTTTCTTTCTCTCACAGAACATAATTCATTGAATGAATAGGTAGGTGAGAATCTGCTAACATTGTTCTTGCTGCTTCAATCAAAGTCCTATTCTTCCTTCTGCAACACCATTCTGTTGTGGTGTTCTTGCAATACTAAACTCCCTTTTTATGCCTTTGTTTGCACAAAATTCATCCATAAGTTTGTTCTTGAATTCAATTCCATTGTCACATCTAATACCTCTAACCTTGAGTCTCAATTGGTTTTCAAGATAATAATCGTCCTGATAGCATCAAAAGTATCATCTTTAAAACCCAAAAAAAAACCCAACTGAATCTACTACAATCATCAGTAACAACCAAACAAGTATTTTTCTTATTTAAACTTGCCACCGAGACAGGTCCAAATAAATCCATATGTAACAGCTCCAATGGTTCTCTAATAGTTCTTTCCTCAAGCTTCTTGCAGGAAGCTTTGTGTTGTTTACCCTTCTTGTATGCCAAACATGATTGATCATTCTTGTAAGTCTTTGAAGGTAGACCTCTAACTAAATTGCCTTTGACCACTTTGTTGATATTCTTGAAATTAACATGGCCCAATCTTCTATGCCATTGATGTGCCTCTTCGGATGTTGCTTTAGCCACCAAACATGTGGTCAGTACTCCATATGAATGTAGACTCTTCATGTCTAAACTATACACATCATTTGTCCTTGGTACTCTAAGTACTACCGAGTCATCATCAACGTTTAAAGTCGAGGAAAGAATGAGACACTCAGGTCGTTGAATAACACAGATGCTTTTTATCACAAATTTGAGAGACTGACAACAAGTTGAACTTAAGCTCCTTCACATATCTAACATTTTCAAAATCGATTCTTCCAGCTTTAATTGTTCCTTCCCCAGTAATCCTTCCTCCATTGGGATCATTCCCAAATGCAACTTTTCCTCCACTAATCTTTCCTAAAATCGACAGATCTCTTTGTCTTCTCGTCATACTTCCGTAGCAACCACTATCCATAATAAGATGATCTTTAAGCTCCTCTTCGGGTTGCCTCGCACATAAAGAAAAGAGTTAGAACTTTTAGGAACCCAAGCCACATGACTTAGTGTTCCCTTTTGGAGTTACAAAATCAAATTCTTTGAGAATGTAATTCCACTATCTTTCGTGATGATCCAAAATTATCTTTTGAGTTTAGCATGTGGATTTTCAAAACTTCTCTCGGGTTTTTCAACATAAATCTCTTTCACCAAATTATTACATTTTCGCGGTCACACAAACATCCGATTCACTTTTGTTGAACGTGATCGTGTGTCCCTTTACCAAGACTTCCCTTTGACCCATTCGTTTAATGGGTGGTTCCGTGATCTAGATCCCCTATATGAATACATTCTAGGTTGATAATGAGATCTCCTAGAATACCTATTCCAAGCGCTGAATGTACCCCACTCTCTCGAAAGCAAGATTCTTTGGAGTAATCGAGATAATCAAGATCTTCGATGTGGGTATCTATGATCTGGTGTGAAGTTTCTGTGATTAACCCTATTTGAATTAGTCCACACCGGTTTGTGCTCTCTAGGTTTCTGATTTGTAGACTTATTCCTTGGAAACTTGCTTAGATATTTTGAGTGTTTGTCACAATCTTTGATAAAGTGAGTAGGACTATAACACACAAAACACAGTTTCTGACCCATATGACCAAAGTGATTTCTTCTATGTCTATGCCCAAAATTATTTTGCCTTCTTGGTGAGTGATTAAACTTGTTTTGACCAAAATTATCACAAAAAGGTTTAGCAAGATCGCTTTGAAAAGATTTTGAAGAAGGTATCGCTTGTGAAGACTTTGATTTAAAGGTACGCTGGTTTTGAACCGCTTTCAACAGCTTTGGGTGTTTCGCACCTAGATTTAGCAACTAGCTTTTTCCTAAACTCTGACTGCCAATTCCAAAACGAAACATCGTAGCCTGGGGTTGATGAATGCCGTAGGATGTGGAACAAAGATGATAATCATTAGCTTTCTTATATGCAAGAGGTGAGTCACTTAATGAACCATCATTACTAGATGTATCTACATAATTAATGAGTTCTTCATCACTAGTGGTTATATCCTCATACTCACCTTCATCCTGATTACTAGATTGGTTTTCTACTATCTTACTAAAATCCATACCAAAACCTAATCCAGCTTTTAAGATAAGCTCTTGTTGCTTTTTGAACATAAGAAACATGTGACAAAACCGCCTTCACCCCAAGCAAAGAAACTTAGCTAACAAATCATCTCTTTCCTTAGTTAATTTTCAATTTCAGCAATTTTACATTTAATTTCCATTCACTAAGCTTTAACCGTAATCCTGTGCATATTTTTCAGCCCAAGCTACTTCATTAGTTTCATGTGCTAAAATTTTGGCTTCCATAGACTCAAAGGTTATTTGATAACTCAAGCAATTCTCTAGCCTTAACACAATTATCTCTCTCAATCACATAACCGCTAAGCTTATGATAAAATCATAGCAATTTGAGCATACCTCAGAGATAGGAGATTGATTTGGGGACGTAGCCACCAATGCGAAGTTGAACAGATCATCTTCACTTTCCTGCTCCAGTCAAATCTTCCAAAGCCATCATCGATTCCAAAGCAAAGATGTTCAGATACTTCATTAAAAGCAAGATCTAAATTCAATGCTTCCACCGTGGTCTTCAATCAGATCTTCCATCAAGTACCATACAAGAAGTCACGGTTCATCATCAAACTCTTCACTCCGCCAATCCGATAATTCTCTTGAGCAACCAAAGCCTTTGTTTCAGTAATGGGAATTTCCTTAAGCTCAAGTTTTGGCTTCTCGGATGTCCTGCTTGCTTGATACTTAGCAAACCTGCACTCTCTTGCAAAGTGACCAGTTTTTTGACAATTGAAGCATTCAATTTGAGATTTGTCAAAAGTTATGCCCTGTTTTGGTTTGAAATCAATGCTTTTGCCTGTCTTCTTCATGTACTTTTTTGATTCTTGCAAGGATCATAGCAACTTGCCACCGATATCAATTTCTTCAAGTGCATCTTCTTCAATCTGCAAGCAGATCTTCTTCATAAGTGACAGTAAACTAGCTTGTTGTGCAAAGAAGGAGCACACTTCATCTCGAGGCCATAGTGGTAGTTGGTGGGACCTGTTGAACATATGAGGGGGTGTATAGACAAAGCAGCATTTTGAGAAACAAGACTTTGAGGAGAAGCAAGACTTTTGGAAGTACCGGCCTTCTTCTCGTGATAGAAAAGCAACACGTGAGACTTAGAACTTGTTTGACCACTCATCTCATGCTCATACACCTTAAGTTGATGATATAGATCATCAAAGTCCATGACATCCAAACCTTGTTGTCCTCTGATCATTGTAGCAATCACATGCCATGAGGATGGCAAACTCCTTAGAAACTTTAGGTTAGCATCTTCAACCGATACTGCCTTTGTATAGCTCCAACATGTTGAGAAGATTCTGAAACCTATCATATGCAGTATCAAGACTCTCTCTTTCACCAACCGGAAAGTTTCAAACTGCTGTTTTAGCAAATTGTATCTTTTAGAGGCTTCATTCCCTCCAACTGGTCTCAGAGCAGCCCGAGTTGCTTAGCATCTTTTGCATCATGAAATTTGAGAAGATGACCATCCGAATGGCGATAAGAGAATATTGAGTGCCTTCTCTTGATTCCTTAAGGTTGCTGCTGGTAATACTAGTTTAGGTGCCTTTGGTTGTCCAGGAATATCAATGGGGTCTGCTACAACTTTATTCCCATTCACAATAACATTCCAAAGAGCATGGTCTCAGGATGGCAATGTAACGCTTCATCTTCATGCACCGTAGATCATATTCTCCCTTCTTGATTATTGGAATTCGAAAGTGAGGTGATGGAGGGTGGTGGAACAGCCTTCACGACATCTTGAATATTGTTGAAGAAAGGTTTCTTCCTAGTCGAGTTTCCACACAAGCTCGATACCACTTGTTGATCGATATACTTTAATCAAACTAACTTAACTAGCTTGTTAAGGTTTAATAACCTCGGATAAATCCTAAGTTATTAACAAAGAAACACTGAGTAATCTTTATTAAGTACGCTGAATTTACTTAACAAAGCTAAGAAGAATAACTTTTATTATTAAATCTAAATCTGCTTATTATGCATACACTAATACAACTTCTAAGATAATCGAACTTTTTCTAAAACTCTAATTCTAAAATCGTAAGTCATAAGTCATATCTCTAATGCCAATCTAGGAGTCCTTTTATAGGCTCAAGTATATCCTAGTCCATTACAATTTATAACCTTGTATGACAAGTAATCTAATACGTAATATTCTAGAGTTACCATACTTCTAAAACTAATATAACAGCTTCTTTTTGTTCTGCAAAGATTTCTTTGATTCATTGTGCAAGACTTGACTTTATCTTTAGCAAGACGTTGACTTTTTGACTTTTCCAAAGATTCTTTGTACTACAAGATTTCGATATCTTCAGTACTTTGATATCTTCAGTACTTTCATATCCCAACAAAATTTTGGGCGAAAATTTTTTGAACCAAGGTTACGAAGTAACGACTTTCGTAAACACCTCTCAACCGCTTAATCGTCATCAACCACAACTCCTTTATCGCTGAATCGATCCTACATCAACTTTATCATATCATACCTTCATCAATGGCAATTCAACAAGACATTCATATGTTCTGCAATTTAAAACCCACCTCCTATGTTGGCAAAAGGTGGTTATCTTCAATGGACAAGTCGTATGCTCCGCTACATCAAGACCAAACCAAATGGCAAACTTATGATAAATCCATTCAGATGGACCCTTCAAGCCCACAAGTTAATGTCCCCGAAATGCGCATGCAACACCTCCCATCCCACCATCCTCTCATCTTTCAAACCGAATCGTATACACCGAAGAGATCGAAACAAGTCGATGCGATGACATGGCAATTCATATTGTCCAACTGGTTTACCAATAGACATCTTTTGCCGCGTAGACAGCTAGAAATCGCTTTCATATGTGGAACGTGAAAGTTAGACGACTATGTTATGGAACGTAAATTGGTAAACAAGACATGGAGAATGCTCTAACCTAATGGGAAAAGTTTACATCTACATTCAGAGAATCCATTGAATCCTACGGAAGTTTTGCACTTTGATGAATGAGCTTATCGTAAACAAGTTGGCACCCGTAACAATCGCTCAAAACATCAAGTTCTCTAATCTTCCAAGAATGGGGACGATATGTCACTATTGTCAACCAAACAAAAGACTTACATCAAGTGAACTTTGATCAACTCAATGATTAAACAAAACCAAGTCAGTTTAATGAAGTCGCAAGAAAGATTAGCAAAGAATCATGATTCATTGGCACCATTGCAGACTCAAACTACAAAGTGAATACACAACAAGAAGCTTCATCATCTTCCAACAACAACAACTTGCAAAGAATACATTCCACAACCACAACAACAATTCTATCCGCCAACAATACCCGTGAACAAGGAATCACTAATCATGAACCTAATTACGGTGAGTTTAATTCTTGCAACGTATATTTTCTTTATTGATAAAGTGCTACCAGGCCGACGTAATCGTGGTTCGTGATCGTGGTAATCGGGCCGTCAAAGATGTTGGAAATCGATGGGACGTAATGTCGGGAATAGAGCGTAGCCGGGTAATCGAATGGGTATGTTGGGTGCAGCCCAAATGCTTGGAATCATGGAAATGTAATCAAAATAAGTGTTATAACCTGCCAAGGACCGGGTCACATGGCAAGGAATTGTCCCACTAGCCGCATTGAAGAAGAATGGTGATTTTTCGAAAGCTGCTTGTTAGCGCAGATAAGCAAGAAGCGGGTTACGCTTGAGTGCCGAGGAACATGACTTTTTCGCTATTATGGATGATGTGGAAGACCGAGAGGACATCAATGCTAACCGCCTAATGGAAAATCTTCGGAGACTAAGACGACATTCCACCGACGCACCGTCGCAGACGCAAATGCGTGATTTCTAAGGTACCAATCATTGATCCATGCTATAACAATGTCATATGTGATGTGTTTACTATGATCTAACAGCATTCTCAGGACGCCACATCCACTTATGATACATACCGACAATCCGAAGTTGTAGCAATAATTTAACTCCTAAACTCATATGTGGATCCAAGTGGAGTACCGTAGCACAAAAATACCAGATCAGATGAGGAAACACGTCTTATGTTGAATCATTAATCAATCAATGTGGCATTGAAGTTGAGAAAGTTAGAACGTCAATCAAGGTTAAGGCAAATAATAAAATTGACCGCCGAGCTTGAGAGTTACAAGAGCACGCCAAAGCTATGAATTTCATACAAACAAAATGTCCAATTAGAAATTGGTTATCGAGATTCTGTTTTTAAGAAAAAAGAATTGCAAATCAAGTATAACACACTTGATGTGAATTCTCACTTGAAAATTAAATCTTTAAACAAGGAAATTTCAGATCTAAATGACCAACTTTCTAAACAAAAGCACTGCTTCTCGATCTTGAAAAAGAGAAGAAAAAGTTGATTGTCGATTTTTCAAAACGGAAGATTCTCTTCTTGATGAAATTTCGATAAAAATGAGAAAATTAAAGCTTTGGACAATTCTCACAACGGTCATTCGATAAAACAAACAAGATGCTTTCAAACCAAGTAAATCGGGTCATTATACTACATAAAATGGCACTTGGTAATCTAATTTCTTCGCTCCCAAGAAAGCTCGTGAAATCTCGTAATGTGTTGAACAATGGAAAACCTTTATGAACCCATAATTGTTCAAGGATTCTCTTGAAACGTTGGAACTATCTCGAGGAGAGTAGATCAAAAATGAAACAAAAGAATCCGCATCTCAAACCGAGATGATAACAAATGGAACAAAATTAATGGAATTACTTTTGTTAATCAAAAAGAAACGTCAACGCTTCCACCACACCAAGTGTTTCAAACAAAGTGTCAACACCGCTTTCAAAACCGGCCAAAACCAGTTGTAGTTTCAAGTCTTTTCTAAAATCTAACAAATGTCTTCAAACAATCCTTTTAACACAAGTGATACTAGAAGCATTTTAGATGACGTTAAAGCTAGAATTGGGTATCTTCAAGAGATCAGTAAAACTAAAACCAATATTACAACAAACATCCGTTTAATAGTTTTGATAATGAAACGAAAAGTTTTTGAAACCTTATTGCCCCTCACCGAATGCACAAGGCAAGGGTAATTCATGTTGAACAAGCACTTTTGAAAGAAACGAAAGTGACTTGTCAAGGACCATAAATCCTCGGTAAAGCAAGCTAATGAAAGTATTGAACACATCAAGGTTTTGAAAAAACTCAATGATTCTCTCTTCTCAAGATGTTATGACTAATGATATCATGTCCATTATTTTGCAAACATATTCTGTTGAAGATCATGAAAGACCTACCAGACCTCCGCAATTGTTTCAAAAATATGAAAAGCTCGAAACTTGAAAAGAAAACGGTCTATTTTTAAACAACTTGATCGAAAAACCGAGGAATGCAAGTATGACAAATTGTCAGAGCTGCGCCTACAAGGACATGAAGAGCAAAATGATCTTGAGAGCTCACTGAAAGTCTAAAAGGAAAGGCTATGGATACTAAGTTTCCAAAACCATTGACTGAGGAGAAAGCAAATGATCCCAAACCGGTTTCCAAACCAAAAATGTCTATTTCATAGCTCTCCAAAAGTCAATGAGAAAAATGATTTGTCAAACACGCCACCTCCATGCTTCTTTGCCTATCAAAAAGAGAATTATCAAAGCTTTTGAAAAACCTGTTTTGAGAAAGAAAAGTGTTTACACATGGCATTTCTAGGAATAGTACACGGAATGTGACCAAAAATCCGCTAAAGAACTGGCTTCTGCCTAACAACATGGTCAACAATCACTATCTAGAAGAAGCTAGAAAAAGGCAATGCACTTAAAAAAGACGAATTCTAGGTACAACATCTAGGTGATGAATTCTACAAGATTTCAAGCACCGCTAGTAGTAGTAAACCATTACCTAGGAACTCACTACAAAAGACTAGGGATTATTATCTAAGAGTAGTTAAGAAAAAGAAATGCTATGCCCTTAGAAAAAAACAACACTAGAATTCTAAGTCTTTTCAACAAGAATCATTTCCAAAAGACTCAGAAAGGACAAAGTTAAAGTCGCCGCTTTTAAACAAGAATATTGAATTTGTCTCAGACTACATGTAAAAATGTAATTTTCAGCCTAATCATGATGCATGTGCCTTACAATATCTCAAGAAAGATAATTCGCGTTAAGGCACAATCCACTAAGACACCAAATAGAAACAAGCCCGCTGATAAGATGAACACGGAAACCTAATAGGTGGATCTCTCAGAACGAAGTTTTTCTAAAAGAGTCTTCCGCAGATCCGATAAGAAAACAACTCTAGATCTTACCTTAGGTGGAACCCACTGGAAAAGTTTTCAAAGACAATAGGTCTTAGATGGATTCCCACAGAAAGATTTTGATACTTGCTCCAACACGGATAATAGTGAAACTCATCAAGATAAGGAAGTCAAAACCACTACAACCGCTGATAGTGATCACCCTCACCGTGAGGAATCTTGTACTTCTAACACTGTTATTTGTGAAAACTCTTCTCTTTGGTTGTAGAATCAAATATCTCGAACCTAGCTCATCGAGGGTTCCAATTGTGAAAATCTTCTTCTTCATTCTTCTATTTATCTTTTGATTTTCCATTTCTTTTATAAAACCAACAAAAACAAAATACAAAAATAGAAAATTTTCAAAAAATACAAACACAATATAAAATCAAAAATAAAAAATATTCTTCTCATGACACATGTCTCAGATAATCGATATTCTCAGACGCTTCTAGAAATGTCATTCAACAATGATACTGCATGTACAGATGTTGAGCTTGGAGAGTTCTTTAATATGTTTTCCAAAACATAAACAAGTCAAAATTTCTAATAAAATGGCTTTCAGATACTTCAAGACGTAAAACCCTCGACTTCAAAATAATGGCTTCAACACATCAGCCTCAGACCCGCTTCAAAGAAAGGAAAGTGCTTATCAAAATCAAAGGTTTTAAATATTTTTCAAGCACTATTCCTAAAAACATAATGGCTTGTAAGTATTTCTCGCTTTGCAACCCGATCTTTAAAGAAAGGAAAAGTGCTACGAAAAATCAATAATTTTTCATATATCGAAAGCACTTATCCTTAATCACATGAAGATAATTTTTCAAATATCTTCAAAAGATTTTAAAATTTATCTTATGCACTCATTAATTTGAAATTTTTCAAAAAGATTTTTCAAAATCTCTCAAATTTGGTACCAAGATAACCCCAAACCCTTAATTATAAATTTTCTGTATGAAAAATGTGCTTTTAAGTGGGGAGTATAAAACCAAATTGTTCCAAAATTCATGCTAAATCAGTTTCTCTCCAAATGTTGAAAACATATCTTTAATCATTTTGTTTCAAAACATCATGGATATGCTATTTTTGAGGGGGAGAAACGTGATTAAAATGTGATCAAAAGTTTAATGATCGTTGTTTGAATCTCAAAAGAGCTCTAATTTACTCGAACCAATGAATTGACGAGTAATCAAAGTCAATAAATGTACCATTTCGAGAAACTTTCTATGGACTTGACCGTGACTGTAACATTTCTGCTAGTTCTCTAGTGATGTAACGCGGTTCTCAATCGGTCTAGTTCATTTAAAGTCGATCAATTCAAAAGTGCGATCTTCCCCCTCTATGTGCGTATCAAAAACTTATAAGCACATGTGAAGGGGAGTGTTTCTGAAAATATAAAACTCTCGAAGTGTTCCAAACATGTTTTTCTATCAAAAACACTCTAGAGATTTTCAAGAAAAATGGTTTTATGGCAACAATAGGACTGTCATGGAGTTATAAGGTGTCTAAGGATAGGAAATCGTTCTATGATCCGCCAGAGTTTGAGGGATCTACACAAGGACATCACCAATAGTTAGAACTAGAAGTCCTTAGGTATGATTGAAAAAAGGAGTAATGTGAGAAAGGAGAAAGAAGGGGTTGAAGAATTAAAAGAAATGTAAAGAAAGGGTGAAAAGAAATAGCCCTCCATATTCAACCTTAGGGCAGAAACCGGTTTCAATACATATGCTACCGGGTTGTCACTAGATGACACCGGTATTGAAGACAAAGACGCCATGGACCCGCTGACGATCAGCACTCCTAACCTTCTAGCCACTCAATTCATCTTAAAAGGATTTGTTTCATTCTCACTGGGAACCCTACATAATCTATTGACTTTCTTTTAGAGATCGTTGGTATTGAAGAAGGAGACCCTCTCCCTAGTCTCCCCAGAAAACCAAAAATGCACTAATTGAGTCTAGAGCCACGAGATTCATCAAAGATCTCATAGGAACACATGACATGACATCGCTTGTTGTTCATCAATAAGGGCACAAGTGATATATAATAGAGTCCTACGCAGCTTAGCACCGCCGTAACATTTATGAGGAGTTACAACTGTAATCTCGCGATTGAATGGAAATTCTCCAGGTCAACATCAAGCGCTCGACAAAGCCAGGTCACTTGCATTCTCCGTGGATTACGCTAGTGTGTCTCAAACGGTCTACGTCGTGGTGATGCTTCTGTACCTCAACATTCATCTGAACTGTAGATGACTTTCGGTATATCGCGTTATCTCACTTGTGGGACTCCGGCCAGAACGGCCTTTGTGAGAATTATGTGTTTCACATCTGCGTGTTAACACCCTAAATTCAAACTTGTGTGCCGAATCCGCTTATTACTAACCTCGCTTTTATGTTTCTTTTCATGGAAGCTCGAAATGGATGGATCGTAAGGACCGCCACATGCTCATACCAACGACCCATGAAAGTTCTCATCACAATCAAAGGCTACACAAAGTTTAAAGACTCGAGAACTACAGCATTGGTAACCAAAAGTCAAATAGAAGTGTGAGCATAAGGATAAGATTTGGAACACCTAACCAATGAAGTTGACAACTCAAGGCACAACCACATTAATTGATCACAAAGCATGAAGGAACAAAGAATCAAGACTATTCTATATCTACACAAAGTTCGTATCAAGAAAAGTAAGTAAAGACCAAACTGTGAGCATCTTTTGAATGACCACCCCTTTTGGGGAGATTGTTAGCCTTAATAGTTTTTATTAGAAGTGATGGTCATTCACATGTAGGAACTTTGTAACGTGGTTAGATATCGCATGAATAGTCAAAGGCTCGTGGATTGGGCTAAGCTAAATGGTTAGACGTTTAGTTAAGCTAGCCTTGTATAAGTTCATGTAACCCAATCCATGTCCAAGCCCACATACGGCCCATGGCCAAGCTTCCAAGCATCTTCTTTCTTGTATTATAAATACCCTCAAGTATGTCATTTGAGGGGTGTGCTTGAATGTTTGTGTGTGTGTGTTTTCCTTGAAGCAATATACATCTTATTGTTTTCATCTTTCCTTTTATTCTAAATACATACACGAAGTTACACATCTTAAGTCACCATCCCCACTTATTCTTTCTTTATTTACGATAGTCAGCTTGGGTTTAACGTGGTATTCTTGTGTTCATAACGTGGGTATTTGATAAGGTTGGTATATCTTTGGTCATAACAAGATCATTAGCACAAGCATACGCAAGAAGTATTCTTATAGACTCTAATCTAGCCACCTGTATTTAGGTCTCATCAAATTCTATTCTTGTTGGTTATAAATTCTCGGTGCAAATCCAGTTCAGCCTTGTTCCTAGACACTACCCGTTGTATCTGTTTGTTTTTATAAACCCATTTGTTCCTATTATGGTTTGATTATTTAGGTAGAGGGACAAGTGTCCAAACATCATTAGAAACAAATTGATTTAGTTCTTCTTGCATAGCCATTACCCAACTTTCATCTTTTATGGCTTCTTGTGTATTCTTAGGTTCTAAGGTTGAAACGAAACAAAACAAGCTACTTTGGTTTTGAACTTGAGACCTTATTGATCGTTCGTTTAGTTTTCCTATGACTTTATCGACGGGGTGATCTTTGGACTCTTTTAATGTTTATTATTTCATCACTTAGAGGTTTTTCTTCTTCACTTATCTTTTTCTTTATTACTATGGCTTCACTTTCTATAATCTCATCATCGACAAGAGGTGGAGAGGGTTTGGGTGGACTTTCATCAAATTTATATTTAATGACTCTTCTACCTTCATTGTTTCTTTGTTTAATATGACTTAAGTTTTGCTATTTGGCTTAATAACCCAAAAAGATACCTTCTCGTTGATTGGGATCAAATTTAGTAAGGTAATCTTTGGTGTTAAGAATAAAACATTTACTACCAAAGACTCTAAAGGATTTAACGTGAGGCTTTTTGCCTCGGCAACTCATATGGAGTTTATCCTAAGATTGGTCTTAATCAAGACTCGATATATATACGCTTGAAGTATCAACGCATTACACCAAAACTTTGAGGTATGGATTGTTCATTAAGCATGGTTCTAATTCATTTCTTGTAGAGTTCTATTCTTCTTTTCTCTACTACCCCATTTTTCGACAGGAGTGGAGTCAGAAGTTGTGAGTAATACCATTAGCATCACAAAAGCTCCAATTGCACTTCATTATCGAATTCCCTACCATGATCCGGCCCTAATAGACATTATGGGCCTCCTAGTTGTCTTGATTTTTGCTTAATATTTCAAAATAGTTGCTCGCTTTGTTCTTTTTAAAAATTTTGTCCAAGTATACTAGATAGTCATCCACTATTAGCAAAGTATAGAAGGCCTCCATAACTTTGGATAGCGGATGGACCAAATAAATCCATATGTAGTAATTCTACACACCTAGTTGTGGACACCATGTTTTTAGCTTTATGACTCGAATGAGCTTGTTTTCTACATTACAAGCATCACAAAAATGATGTTCATATTTTAACTTAGGTAGATCTCTTACTAGATCTTTTGGATGATAGCTTATTGAATAGTCGCATGTTGGCGCGGACCCAATCTTCTTCATGCCATAAGGTCGAAGTATCATCCATAGAGGTAAGACATAGTTTGTCTTTAGGTTCATTTCCTATTTTAATGACATAGACTCCATGTTTCCTAATTCCTCTTCCTATGGTTATGCCATATTTTAGTATCTTACTATCGGCTCGTGAAAAGTACATTGCACTTTTTATCACATATTTGTCCTATACTTAAGAGGTTAAAGTTTAGGTTTTCACGTGACACACATCGTTAATGGTTAGAGATTTGTTAGAATCGTATCTTTTACCGATGATTCTACTTTTTGCTATTTCCAAACACCACATTACCTCCATTAATGGATTCATATGTGGAGAATAAACTCATTGCCGGCCATGTGCCTCGTGCACCCCGCTATCCTTGACCCATTCATCTGTGGTCTAGGTCCACCTTTAAGCACACCTAACACAATAATAAACTCAAAAGTTTGGTCCCCATTTTTCATGGGTCCATTAGTGTTAAACATTCCATTCATGTTAGACATGTATGGATAAGATGAGTATGCATTCCATGGAGCAAAGTTTTGAAAAGGAAAACCGTTGTGCATGTTTTGATTCCATCCCATTTGATGGTTTCTTTTTGGGTAAACATTATTAGGTTCCTAAATGAGTTAGGGTTTTGAAAAGATGAAGCTTTGTTTCTTGAAAAGTAGGATTATATTTTTGGAGGTAGTTGTCTAGTGGTGACATGATTTGGTTTCTTCCTATTAACTATGACAAACTCAGCTTCTCTAGATGAAGGAGCTAACATTATTACAATGTTTGCTACGCCAGATTCACGATCCCTTTTTTCACACTAGCCGGTTCCCTTTAGGGGACCGTGGGATCCGCCACAACAAAGTGGTCGGTTTTTCTAGTTCTTTAACAAATTTTGTTTCTTTATTTTCACTAGTTGATGGATCAAGTTGTTGACTACCTAGACCCTTTTGATTGTTACCAAATAACGCTTTTATCGCAGTATTGTATCTAAAGTGTTCGTGTTTCATTCTAGCAATTTTAGAATCTGGTGATCCACTAGTGTTTGAAGTTGAACCAAAGTTCACATTCCACCACTTGCTATTTTACCTTCTAAACGCTTTAGTTTTGCTTTTTAATTTATAACTTCTTTATCTAAACGCTATTTTGACTCTTAAAAGCTTGTTTTTGTTAACTAGTTTTAAGCTAATATTGCATAGTTTATCATATTCATTATGTAATGAGTCGTCATCAAGTGATGAGCTACTATAGTATTCGAGACATACCGCCTGTCATTTGCCATAAGACAAATTTTTCATCCTCTCATCGCCATTCCCCACGCGTCAGCCACTTAACGCTTTGATCATCCCGCTTTGGGACACCTACTAATAAAGTGGTTGGTCCCCACACTCTTAAAGCAAGTACGATCATCCTTGGCTTCTTCGCCCTTTGCCCGAAGCCTTTCTTATCGCCATATCGTTGTTTTGACGATCTACCCTTTCTTCTAAAGAACTTTTTAAAAGTCCCTGGCCATAGCATACTCTTCGTCGCCACTACCGAAGATGAGTTCTCCTCATCGCCGAAGCCTTGGCTTAAGGGCAAGAGATTTGTGTTTCTCTTCACCTTGAGGCTTCGAATCTTTAGCAAGGACAAGTCAGAGACTTTTAGGTTGCCTATGAGTTCATCAAGTGTGAGGATTGTCAAATCTTTTGACTCTTCGATTGTCAATACCTTGGATCTCCACTTCATGGAAGTGCCCTTAGATATCTCCTAACATCGTAGGCTAGAAAAGATTCATCAAGTGCTTGTAAAGATGTAATAATAATATTAAAGTTAGCAAATGAATGATCTATAGTTACCCTATCCTATATTGAAAATTGTTCATATTGTTGAACAAATAAATCAATTTTATTATTTTTAACTTGTTGGTTGCCTTGATGAGTTACAACTAAAGAATTCCAAATTTCTTAAGAGGTTTTAAGCATAGAAATTATTTCAATTCTTTTCGTAAAGCATTATATAAAACCATTTTGCTTTCACTATTTTTAGAAAGCTTTTTCTTCATTTCATCATTTAGTTTATCATGAGGTATGTGAACTAAATTTCCTTTATCATCATTTGAGGTAGCCTCAAAATCACCTTCAACAATTATGTACCAAAGATCAATATCTTTGACTTCACATATGTTTCGAATCTATTTTTCCAATATATAAAACCATTAGTTTCAAGTAGTGGTGGTCGTTGCATAGATTGCCCTTCCTTATAATTTTCAAAACCTATAGTGATCGAAAAGTTTTTAAAATACAATTTTATTTTAAAACTTTTATAAACTTAGCTCTTGATGCCAATTGTGGAAAACTAGAAGGGGGGTTGAATAGTTTTGCCGATTTAAAGTTGATTTCAAAAACTTTAGATTCGATATTATGTGAAATCGTATGGATGTTGAGAACGTTTAGATCTAATGATAATGCAAGCAAATAAATAAAGTTAAGGGATACAAATGACACAACCGATTTATAGTGGTTCGGCTACAAGGTCACCTTCCTTGCCCTACTCCGCTCCCCGAGTCACCTACTTGAAAGTTCAAGCACTATGTCAACAAACTCCATTCACTTGGCGGAGAAGCCTTCACAACGTTGCTTACACTTTTTCCCGTACAAAGCTAGATACCGAAGTCCGTGAGTATCCAAGTGGACCAAAACCACACAACTACACAACAAATATGTGAAATATCAAATAAAAGATCTTCGCTACGTAAATCTTATGAGTGACAAATCAATCAAGGACCCCTTGCTTGGATGACTTGTAGAATGCTCGTGATCTCATCTTAGAGAAGGACCTATAAGGAGGATCACAAATAGAAAGAAAGAAGAACAACCTCTAGATCAAGTGATTCATATGTTAGAAGAGAATGAGAGTGTGTGAGAGATTTAGTAAGAAGATGGGTGAGTTAGAATGAAGAAATGGCTCTCTATTTATAGCAAATTTTTCTCTCTGCTCCACGGATCCCACGGATCCCTCCCATTTGGGATCCGCTATGTAATCCTAGGATCCGTGGTCCACCTCTTGCCCATGGGTTTTTTAAGGGGTCATGGGTTATGGGTTGGTCCATGCTTTTAGATTCATGTTCTAAAGTATACATTGTATCAAGTTTTCTTTGGTATGGGTTAAGATCCATGGGTTATGGTCCATGGGTTATGGTTTTTACCCATCCTAATAAAGTATTACAACAAATGCTTAATTATTACATTTTTGTATTTAAATGGCTATATGTAAATACTTTATAAAAATAACATGTATTCTTATAATTATACTTAAGATAACATTACATTTGTTATCAACAAAACACAAAGAGATCGCAAAATATTAATAAACGTTTTTACGGTTTATTTGTATTAACAAAACTTTTCGTGAATATTATGAGAAAGTGGGAATTGAGCATCAAACATCAATTGCACGTACCCCAGAACAAAACGGAATTGTTAAGATCAAACCGCATCGTTAGGAAGCCGCCACGATGTTAATCACCTAAAACTTCCAGATACTTGTGGGTGAAGCCGCCTCAACCGCATGCTACACTCGTAACCTATGATTACATACAAAACGCCACAACAAAACACCTTTCGGCTTATCCACAACCAAAACCGAATCTCAACACTTTCATGTATTTGGCTCCCTTTGCTACCTAAATAATGATCGGATGACTTTGGAGCTCAAAGCCAAAGCCGACATTGAGTCTTTATTGGATACCGTGAGAATCTGGGCACCGGATCCGAATCGCCGCATAAAGCGCGGGTTATGGAAACGATTCATGCAAATTTCGATGAGCTTACGAAATGGCTTTCGAACATAACAAGCTTGGAACCCGGTACAATCGTTTAAACTTCCCTCAAACCCCATCATCACCGAACCAAGCCCCAAACTTACTCGTCCAAAAATGGAAAAGCTATTTGCTTCTCGTTTAGTGATGATATTGATGAACGTGCTCGTGTGTATCCAATGTTTCCGTTCTCAACCCGATCATATTCCAATACCGATACACCTGCTACAACAACTATCGCTTGAGGAAGCACCACCAGTTGACTCTACAACAACATTGAACAAACCGCATCCAACACGCCAACGAACCGGGATGATGTTCTCAACAATGAAGTACCACCACCTGGATTATGATCCAAATGCGCTTCAACCCGTTCTAATGAAACTGCCGCATCGATGTTGTGGAATCATCTACAAGCCATTTGAATCCTCCCAACCCGCATGTATATTAACATCAACCTTCCACACATCGTTGGACGAAAGACCATCCTCTTGAGAACATTATTGGTAACCGAATCAACCGTAACAAGACAACGCTTTCACATAGACTGTGAACATTGCATTTACGCCACCACCGTCAGCCAATCTAACATAAAACATTAAAGATGCATGACAAGACAACCGATTGAATCCATGCAAGAAGAACTCAATCGCTTAAACATCTTGAAGTATGGGAATTGGTTGAAAGACCAACGTGGGTCTTCGCCATTGGTCTCAAAAGGAAAAACAAATTGGATGTCAAGGAACCGTAATCGAAAAAGTCACGCCGGTGGCTAAGGGTTATAGACGTGAAGAAGGTATTGACTTTGAAGAATCATTCGCCCCGTTGCTCGCTTGAGGTCGCATGCATTTTTCGCCATGCTCACATGAACATCACGGCCTTCGATGGATGTCAAACCGCTTCTCAATGGACAACCTAAAGAAACGGTTTATGTTAGTCACCTGAAGGATTCATTGATCCGAGTTCCCAATCATGTCTACAAACTGAAGAAGGCTCTCTACGTCTCAAACAAGCTCATCGGGCGGTATGATAAGTTATCATCCTTTCTCGACGCTAATAATTTCATCAAAGGTTCAGTCGACCCCACCCTTTTCATACAATATCACGGGGCACACATTTTAATCGCTCAAATTTATGTGGATGACATCATTTTTGGGTCAACACATCTAAAGTACTCAAACGCTTTTTCAAAACTAATGAAAAACATTTTGAAATGTCCATGATAGGTGAACTTACATTCTTTCTTGGATTGGAAGTTCATCAATCACCCCGTGGTATTTTCCTAAGTCAACCAAATATGCCCTTGAAATTTTAAACAAACATGGAATGACAAGTTGTGATACCTATGCCACCCCAATGGCACATACCAAGAAATTAGACGCTGATTTGCATGGGAAATTGGTTGACCCTACCAAATACCGTAGTATCATTGGTTCTCTCATGTATCTAACGTACCAACAGGCTCGATATTGTTCTTTGCAGATATCTTTTGTATCACGAGACCAACTGAAACTCACCTCTCATAGGCTAAAAGAATCCTTCGATACATCAAGGGAACCATTAACTTGGGGATCCGTATCCGGGATTCTGGTTTTGAACTAATAGCTTTTTTAGACGCCGATCACGCAGCTTCTTAGACTCTCGAAAAGTACTTCAGAGCATTACAATTTCTTTGTGATAAAATGGTGTCATGGTAATCGAAGAAGCGGATTGTACATCGCCGTCTTCAATCGGCGAATATGTAGCCATGTCGGCATGTTGTGCTCAAGTCATTTGGATGAGAACACAACTCAAAGACTATGGTTATGTATTTGACAAAATCCCGATGTACTGCGACAATCGAAGTGCTATTGCGATCTCATGCAACTCGTTCAACATTAAAATCAAAGCACATCGATCTTCGATATCATTTCATCAAGGAGCACGTGGAACAGGGGACTGTTGAATTATACTGTGGGTAATCAATACCAACCGCGATCTTCTCACCAAAGCCTTAGCTCCCCGCTAGGTTTAATGAGTTGGTCCACCGATTGGTATGCGTGTTTGACTCGTGAGGAACTGGATGAACTTTTAAAACATTCTTAAAAACCAGTCAAACACCAAACCTCTTTTGTAAATATTTTTCAAAAACAAAATACAAAATTATAAAATCTGATAAAACAACAAAAATATTCTTCTATCAATATTTCTTTTAAAATGGCAAGTACAAATCTTTCGTCAACACTTTTATCTTTCAAAATTCAGTATTTTTCTCAGTCAAGTGTTGAGGGGGAGAAAGTAAATATTTTTCGGTTTCATAAAACCTTGTACTTGCATGTTACCTCATCCTGGTTGTTTCTTTGATAATGGTGGTCACATTTCTGGTTTACTGTCACTCCCCGAGCTCAAATTTATAAAATTCATTATTTCTAAGTCAATGGGAGTGTCGTCAAGTTTCTTTCCATAAATCATACTTTTGGTAACCAAAATGGAAGTTATGGGCGTTTGATGTAAATGGTTAAGGTGGAGGGACTGAAAGTGTCAAATGCTCAAAGTAATTTTTAATAAAACATTTCAAAATTACATTTACTTCACGACATTTATTATCCAACCACCAAATCCTACGCTTAAGAATCATCTATCAAAACCGTGTTTTTTATCATAAATCTGTAAGTGTTTTTACATTCTAAATGATTATATAAACAATGGTTTTGATTCGTTTAACCAACCAAGTTTAAACTTTGTGTTTGAGTGATTTTGGTGTTCTACGCATAAGCCATGAACACAAAATCTTCATTTGTGTGTTTGTGTTGATACAAATGTTGTTAAAATGCTTAAATATTCATACCTTAAACATTCTTGTCAAACAAATCAACCCAAAAACACGAATTGAACGCTTTTGAATTTAGGGTTCATGCGTAAATTTGGTATTTTCTTTAGGAGAGTTTCGTTAAAAGGATGGTTGTGTGTGGTTATTTACATGCTTAATTGATAGTATCTTGGCTTTAAACATCTCTAAAACATCAAATCATTTAGGGTTTATGTTCATAAGAATTAGGTATTTTTGATTCACAAGTTCTTTTGTGTTAAAACTTGTTTAGAACAACTCACAAGGCCTCTAAGATAGCCCATAAAAGATTTGGTGCATTTTCTATGGCTAAATCTCTTATCGTAACTTGAATATTTAGGGTTTAAGATTTACGCGTAAACTGCATTCTACGCATAACTGCTTAACTAAGACTCCATGTTTAAAACAGAAAGGGATTGATTATATGTGTTAACATTGATGTTATGATAAATATTCATGATTTCCACGAAGTGAAAAATCGTAATCAAGGTTGTTAGAATCTACGATAAGGATCACCTTACGCGTAGCAAGTTATGCGTAAGAGAAATCTTACGCGTAACCTTTTCGCGTAAGGCTCTACAATGGGGACTACGCCGTATCCCGCGATATGCATAAACAGAATCTTTACGCATAAGGTTCACTCTATGAGTAAGCCTACGCTGCAGGTTCCACATACGCCACGCTGAAGCTTTATGCCTATGGCCCTTTTTCCTACGTAACATTTCTTACGCGAAGTCAAGATCCCACGCATAAGCTTACGCCAGCTGATAACCACTCATGTTTACGATAAGCTTGCAATTTTACCAAGCCTTAGTTCAACCAAAATTATGAATTGTTACGCTGCGGCAAACTTGTAAATAATAAATCATAACGCCACGATACCAAAATGTCACCAATAAGCTTAAATGATTAATAAGTTGTGAAAATAAGTGAAAACTTGGACTTTAAAACTCAAAGTTAATCTACTCACTAAACTTATCACGACGTCTTTGGACTATTGGACTAACAAGTGACATTGGACTCGTAATAATCATTGACATATCACATTCAATAAATAGACAATAAAATCATCTGTTGACTAACGTAATGTCTTTCGATAAGTTGGTTCTTTTGGCTAAATATCTTTCAGATCATGATATGGACGTTCAAATGCAAAATGTGGATGCACCAAATGTTCTCAATGTTGAAGATATCTTCCCTAATGGTTACCCAATGAAGATCGGAAAGAACAACCTCAAAGTTGATTTTGATAGCTTCACATGTCTCGAGTCTTCGTGTCGACAGTGGATATTCTCAAGACTCACCCTACCGAATAACATTCTTACAAATTCCGCTAGTGCCGAGATCTACATTCACCACATTCGCATACAATACATAAGGTCAAAGGTCAAAATGCTGTGATGGTGACGCTTAACAACAAACAAGTCACCATCACACCAGCAGATTTGAGGGCTATTCTTCTTATTCCTCACGTAATCGAGCCTATCAATACAATGCTACTCCAGAGGAAGAGGTCGTTCTCCAGTTCATGGTCGACATCGGCTATGATGAAGCTACCAGGGTAATCACAAAGCACTCATCTGTGGATCTCAAGAACATTCCCCAGCCATGGAGAACCCTCTACATAATGATCGCCAAATCCGTTTCCGGACGTGATAGTGGTCATGAGCATCCCAAGCTCATGGAACTACAAATATTTTGGGCTATGGTCAACATGAAACACATAGAAGTTGAAGCTATGATATGGGAGGACATGATGTCTTACCTTAAAAAGTCGCACCAAGATCCCGTATATATCGATACACCAAACGTTGATCCAAAGAGCTCTAGGGTATAATCCCATATTCCTCTTGAGACTTGATGACCCCAACAACACTCCAGGTTGTATGAGCCCACACTCAATGTCGATTTAAGGACTCAACAACGAAGAAACAAGGTGCGGTGTTACCAGATCATCTTCTTACCGATGCTATCAAAGAACTTTATTCGTGACAAACGATATCCGGCAGTTGAAAGCCGGCAAAGTAGGTTTCCTTGATGAAAAGTCCTCGGTACACCTACTAGGAAAACAGAGAGGCAAGTACGAAGTGTTCTCGAAAGAGAGTACTAGAAGGTATCCAAAGAGAGTCCATCTCTCGTAAAGGAAAGTTCCATTAAAGGAGGCAATCCCTATTCCCAAACCCAATCACAACAAAAAGTTAGGACGAGGACTCAGAGGACATTGAAAGGATGAAGAGGTCATCTACTCTGAAACTCCAATCGATGACACTCAAACAATAGCAAAACCTCCAGCCCAAAAGTCGATAAAGGTAAAGGTAAAACCCAGCTTGCCGAGCCGTAAGAGGAGAGCTCGGATGAAGAACAACCGGATAGAGACTACAGGAAAAGGTGAAGAATCTCGAGACTCCAACACGTTGCTCGTGAATTCACCGTAAACGAACAAACTCGTGGCCCCGAGGGTCAAGTGGTGGTGCACTATCTACACCAGCCTCGACGCGTTAATCAACCCATAAGGGGAACGTACCACCACCCACGATCAACAACAAAGGCAACTGGAGGACGCTATCACCTATGACTTTGAGGAACCGTAAAAGGAAGAAGAGAAAAGAGAGCCGATGTTGGGTTGCAGCTAAAGAAAAGGAGATAAAGCCAAGCTCAGATGAAGAAACTGGGATTAAGGGTGAACAAATGGCTAAGTTTGGAAAAGATGACGAAGTTGATTATGATGATTTTCTTCTAGACATCCCAGCACGATC
>OU343224.1:289256489-289364219 GCA_910596185.1 Chrysanthemum makinoi | reverse complement strand
TAGACGCTTAGTCGATAACGTTTACCAATCAACACCTTTGAATACTTGAATAACCCTCAAATAAAAACTCCTTACTTGGATGTCAAATTCGACTAGGAACACAACCAAGTTATACAAATAATAAACCTTTAAAACACTTGAATCTAAGATGCAAGTTAAAAGGTATCATTTACTTTAAACTAAAAATTCCGATCGACTAAAATTTATATCATTGGTTTAAAGTTCTCGAACGATAAATCAATATAGAATATAATTGTGAATGGAATGTTTAGTGCATGTATGTAGGACCAACCTATGGATGAATCAATGATTCGATTATCTTTAGGTTTTAAGGAATAGAAAACAAAACGTTTACAATGTTTCGCTTTTAGAGATATTGTAAAAATCATCTTTCTTTGGATGCATGTGAGTTTATTTTATAAGCTCATGATTTAACACAAGCTTGGGCTTTTTTCTTGATTGACAAGCAACAAAACAAATACCCACCAACCCGATCGGTTAGAAGTACTAGGCCCAAGGCCGACCCAAATAATATATGGACAAGTCCATGGGTCGTTTGATGGATCGGATATTCATGCATGCAAATCGGGTCTAATATATACGAACGGGTCGTATGTAATTCAAGTAGTAAAACATTCATCACGTACTCTCGTGTTTAACATGTGTGCCCCCATAGGCTCACACACTTCTAGTCGTTTACGTGTGTTTTAAACTCCCACAAACCAACAGTAACCACTTTAACTTAAGCGACTGGATATGTGCCCCCAAATGGTGTGTAAAGTTGGAGCTCTAAACCAACGAACACGAACTTAAAACAATAGCAATTATACAATCTCATTATATTATACTATTTAACATTCATTGTAACACCGACTATGAGAACTTGCTGAAATAGTGATGTATTTAGCTTTTGTTATACAAATAGCATTGGATAAGTTGCTGTTATTAGTAGCCGATGCTAATGTACTGCCTTTGTATCTACGGGAAATTATAGGCGATTACTACAATTAGTAATAACAATATCTTAATATCTTAGGCGTCAAATGTGTTTCCTACATTAATATAAAATGACGCTATGTTGTTAACAATAAAAAAACAAATGAAAGTGCGATGATAATAGCGGACAACTAATGAAAGTATTCTCTTACTTCAGATGGTTGTCATACGTTTATTATTAAATAGGAAGTCCTTATGGTCTTCTACTATTTAATTTTGACTTTTCATCTGATATGCAGGTTTCTTGCTGTTGAGGTTTCGTTCGGATATGAATGCAACTACCTTATGGTAAAGATTTTGGTCTTAAAGAGTTTGTTTGACTTGGAACCCAGTTGATGTTTTTGTCTGATCAAGGGTTTCCTTTTGTACACTTTATATTTTGAATTAAGATTATCATATTTAGAATTTTACTACGTTGTCTTTATCAAATTTGCAATGTGCCTTTGTAATGTGTGAATTAGTGCACCTTTGATAACATGACTAACTAGACAGCCAAGGGGTGATCATCCTAACCCTTATATAAAATGATGTCCCCAAATCCAGATTAGTTCGGCAAAAATATGTATATCGGATTTCCCATTATTGGTCAACGATGTCAAAATATGCGGTACAGGGTCTTATGCTTCCACTTCTTAACCACCTATACCTCAAACCATGCCGGTATCTCTAAACGTATATAATACTAGAACCTGCCGCGTTGCGGCGGACACCCACACCTTGTTGATAACAGAACTGGAAGCTATGTTTGGGTCAATACCCAGCCCAATGAAGCAACAAAGTGGGAAAAAGGGGGTCGGATGTCATGTGGTGGTGCAAGTAACAAAACATTATCACTAGGAGGAGCTATGCATGCACCTAAAACTGATCTTTACTCCATTAGATATACACCTAATACCCATCACACCAAAAAGAATGAACGTCAATCTAACAACAGGATGATGGATTTGCAACACTTTCAGATTGTACGCCTATCAATGTTCTATTGCTTTTATAACAAGAGATATAAAATTAAAAATGTCCACCATGATTTCACATGGTGATGATAATCCAATTTTATTTGTTGAATGTTGTTTTGTCTAATATAGTATATTAATAAAATCATTCCCAGTCGTGGTTGTCAAACTCAGATATGCTTATGCAAAAGGGATGTTAATATATACTTGCTATATGGATGCACAAATTGAATGCAATTGAGTGTTCATACTCGTCTTATTCTTGCATTGTTTAAGATCGATGCGACTGGGAACAAAATTAAAGCTTATGATGACACACTTGGGACTACAACGATGATGATTTTAAAACCAAAGATGACGATGATGCAAAAGTGAAGATGTTGATGATGCTATTGTTAATGTTGATGCAAAAATCTAAGACGGCGAATATGCAATAGTCGAGGATGATGATGCTAAAATCTTAGATGATGATCGACAATAAATTTGAAATGAACTTTAGATCGATGCATGTTATTCATAAAACTATTTTTGATGCATAAATGATATTGATGTATATTAATGTAAAAAAATGAATGTGAGGAATATAGTTTTGGTTTATTGTTTATTGTTAAAAATTACAGAAGTTTGTATGTTCAACAGCTTGATGACAACTTGATGCAAAACATAAGTACAATTCGATCCAAAGATGGTTTCGTGAGTGATGCAATTTACATTGTTTTTATCATTCTAATTGATGATGATGTTGTAATCATATTGAAGAAATACCACGGCTGCAAATAAATCAAATAACAAGCCTAATAAAAATAAGTTAAAATTGCTTCGTAAATAGATGGGAAGATGTCGTCTACATGATGATGCAACAATAACAATTTTGAAAATGCCTATTTTTTACCCTTAGAGGCTTTGTGTACATGGCATCCTCTTGTGGTGTCTTACATTTTTTACTATACCAGGTTGTTTTCTAGGAACTAATCCCTAGCAAATGAAGTAGATTGACTTAAAAACTACAATAAACTGAAGATACAACTAATGGTAGTTGCTATTGTTGTCATATTATAGCTCTATATGTTGTATGTTTCTATCCCTGTTTTTTGTTAAGGTGTTTAAAATCATATTAATGAAGTTTCATGTTGAACTAAAAGGATTAGTATAGACAGAAATTAAGAGGGAAGTTAGCGTAAATGACACGCTAATTGTTCAATTCAATTTTTTTGGAATTTATATATATGCATGTTGTTAATTAGAGTAATGAATTGTATCATCGACATGCTCATTAGTTGATTTGAAGTCTAATACCAATATGTATAATTTGTCAAATTAACAAATTGTACTTATTTTTTGGAAGTTTTAATCATTTGTAGGTGCTATCATGTGGAAGTGAGCATAGGATTATATGAATACACTTAAACCTTTTTATCTTGGCTTAAGGGTGATGTACCTTGCACTTACGTAGTGTTTGATATGCTGTAATCAAAGCCGGAATGTAAAATATAATTACGATGTAATAAAAAAAATGTTGTTTGTTTACATTTATAGGATGTAATGATTCATTACAAAGAATGACCCATTACGTCAAAATCATTTCTTAGGGGTCCCCTACTTTTTTTTCATTACATCTTGTAATTGAATCAAAATTACATAAAACTCCATCATTAACTAACCACATTAAATAAACTTCTTATCATCAATGGGTATTTTAGTCTTTTTTTTATCGATTCCATTACGTCTTATCATACAAACCAAACATGATTAATGATGACAATGAATCATTACATTACCCTATTTATTCCATTACATCGTTTATTCCATTCATTTGACATTTATTGCGTTCTACCAAACGAACCCTTAGTTTCTCCAACAGATCCTCCTCCATGCTTCAACCACTAGATCAAGACAGTTTTTTGTGATTTACAATTTAAAATAAGTAATTCATGCTTAAATAATTGACATTGCATGGAAAGATAACTAGGAAAATCCCTACATCTACATTAATCTACGAATCATTAATTATCCCTTCCTTCAAGCAAAACCCACACAAAACCCTAAAACAAAAACTAGAACAAAAAACAAACCCATATTCAGCCACCATCATCATCATCTTTTTTGCAACCACCTAATGATGTGTACGCTTCTAATATGCAATACCATAGATATGGAGGTACTTCAATTTAAGTTTGACATTCAATGATTCTTCGTTAATTTTAGTTTTTTTTTTTCATCAACAATGATTGTTTGATTTCAATAGGGAAGTTATATTTATATGTTGTTGCAACTGTAATAAATCCTCAATAGGTAATTGTTGCACGTTATATGCTTCAATACTTCTGCAACTTATATTACTTTCTAAGGTTAGTGATATTCTAAATTAAGGGATTAGTGTATTTTAAGTTTTGTTATTTCAATGCGCATTGAACTACTGAACTTAACCAATCTATATCAAAATATAAGGAAAGTTAATTCAATATTATATTTTTGCAAGAGATTAGGTTATCATCAATAGTATTAATAGTCCGACATAAACACTTTTTTGGGGTCAAATTATATGTTGTTTATTAACTACCATGTTGTAGTAGTAAGAAAAAACAAGCCAAACAGACAAAGATGATTAAGAATAGAAGAGCTGAAGTTCCTGACAAGTTGGACGAATTCTCACTTTTCCTTCAAATTACTAAGATTTCGTATTGCAAGTACAAGGATTCTGAGAAAATTCTTGGAAATACCTATGGCATTTACAGGTAGATGAATACTAATCATATTGTTGTTGGTAATTTGGTTCAAAGTGTTGGTTCATATGCAAATTTAAGTGTTTTCATTGTTCCAATATTTTGAAGCATTGACACCAAATCTTCTAGCAAGAACTATATAAATTGTGCAGGTTGGTGGATTGCTTATTCTGTTATATATTTGTTCTACTAAACCTAAAAATAAAAACCAAAACTCATACCCGTTCATCGGACGGGTTTTGACACTAGTATATATATATATATATATATATATATATATATATATATATATATATACTATATGCCGGTACCCGCGCTCTTAAGGCAAAGGTGTATAGGCGAGTACCCGAGCCTTGTGCCTAACAGCGAGGTTGTGTTAATTTATTTGTGATTTTTTATGCATTCACAGGGTCATTAAGAGGTAATAATTGTTTGTGTTTTTTTTTGAATTTTTGTGTGTGCCTCCTTCCTTTTGTTGGTTAGGCGAATTACTATGGCGACAACTACATGAAAGATTAATAGATTATTTTTGTGTGTGTTGTTAGACTTTGTTGTGTGTTTATGTTATTTTATATGTAACGTTGAATATTTTTTTATTATTTCATGTGTTAATTTATGTATTTTAACTTAAGTGACTTGATGTCTACAAAAACACCGTTGCACTATAAAATGCCATTTGGCTTTTGAGTTGTCTAGATACGACTATTATACAAGCGAATGGGGTGGGTTAAACAAAGATCACAAAAAACTAAAAAATCAAATGAAGCAATACTTTGAAAACGATAAATCGTTAAGTGACAAAAAATAAACAACCGCGACACGAATTTTTTATCTTTGCCGGCCCATCGGTATAAGAGTGGTCAATCAACCTAAAAGTTGTGAGTTCAAATCTCATTGTAAAAAGACTCGTAAGGACCACATCATGTAGAAATGATTAAGTGATTAACACATTATTCGTTGTTTAGCAAACACATTAAAACTCTATCGAGGAAAAAAAACTTTGGATCATATAATTATTTTTCTAGTTTAATTTATTTGCATGGTCGCTTTTTGTACATTCCAGTTAATTACCATTTTAATTCACTTTTTTAAGTTTGTGTCCACTAAATAATTAGTGTGAGCCATCCTCAGTTTTTTTTTAACAAAAACATTGGAGCATCAGATTGTTAAAAACTAAGCATTGTCAAAACTCAAAAGTTAAATTTTTGTGCCTCGAGCAGTTCACTTTCTGCATAAAACTGAGATGCCAAATCACTTTTGTACTAATTCACGTGACTCCTTTTTCTTGTCATTCTTAACTTTGCAAGTCCCTAAACTCATTGCATCTTTTCTACAATGTTTCAAATCCAAACTGAAATTTCATATTTTGAGTCAATTTAAGTTTTGAGATTTCCACATTTGGTCTCAAGGCTCGAGACACACAAACTTGGTCACATGAAACCCAAAATTCTAAATTAGCCATATAAACTTTTTCTGTCTTGCAACAAATTAATTGGTTAGGAATCCTTTATTTTCCAAATTTTCAATAAAAGTTATATACCAATAACCTTAAAAATTACATTAGCCAATTTTAAACATTAATATTTGTATGATAACAAATAAAAAATAAACCATTAAACAGAACTACCAAAACACAATTGAAAATGCCACATTCGACCAACACTTGAACATTACCACCTATTAAGCTTAAAGATCTGAACCCTGAAGGCATGAAAAAAGATTAACTCAGTATATGAACTCAAAATGCTACCTTACAAGACTTGAAAGTTCTACAAAAACCATTCAAAACCACCAAAAACACCACGACCAAAGTCTAAAAACAGATCCCTGAACCGAAAACTCAAAGACAACACCACCATCATGGCTGCCTATGTACACCGTTGTCAAAAAAAAAAAAAAAAAAGTCACATCGATAGATCTTACAAAAGAAAACCATTAGATCTAGCAAAACCCGTCAACAAAACCAACAAAAACTCGCAAACTGTCGTTACCCCAACACCAAACTTGAAAACTATAGACAGATCCATAACTTCCAAATCTGAAAGAAACACAAATATTAAACAAACACCTCATGAAAAAAAGTAACCGAGGATAAACTAAGAGAAAGTAAAAAAAATGAAATACCTTTGGTTGTATACATGTTTATATTGGTGATAGCAGTTAGATGCCGAGAGCTATAGAGAGGTGGTGTCCGATTCTTGTGATGTATGTTTTAGATATGAGATTAAGAGCATATACAATTTGTGTTCCTATTTATGCTAGAGAGAGAGTGTGTAAAAAAAAAGAGAAGGTGAATGTTTGTTTTCTGTCATGTGCGTGGTTTCTATATGTCGGAGGTTCGGAAGTCTCAAGAACCAGATCTGTAAAATAAAATTAGTAAAAAACTATAAGAGCATGAAATAATACATAGATCTAAAAAAATGTTTATATCTAAAAAAACATGAAAACGTTTAGATCTAAAAAAAATGTCAATCCATTAAAAAATATAAATAAATAAACACTAACAAAAAAAACCGGTGATGGGCTTTGTGTGGCTGCGAGGATGAGGTGGTTCAGGCAAAAATAGTAGTTCCGGCGGGGGTTGAGGTTGTGGCAGCTGAGGAGGAGCAGGATGTGCCGGAGAAGATTGCTGGTTATTTTAGAGAGAAGATAATAGTGTTTGTTTTGTGTGTGTGTGTGTAATATGTGGTGGGTGTTAAATTTTTTAGGTGTTTTTATAATCCTCAGGCTCGGGAGTAGGTTCGGGTGGCTGAATCTTATGTTTAGGTTCGGAGTTAGGAAGTGAATATCCATGTTTTATAAGAGAGTATAGATATATATATACACTAGACGAGTACCCGCGCCTAGCGGCAGCGATGTCTAGTTTTCCAGTAGAAAGTTCCGACGATTCATAAGTTTCTTTCAACAAACTGTATTTGTAGCATTAGAGAATCGTTTTCTAATAACTACAATTCTGATGCGTGGTTGCATAGCAACATAAATATATAGTTTTTTAAAAAATTATGTGGAGTCGATCTAAGTGTGTGATTATATTTTCTAATCGGATTGTTTTAAGTTATTAAGATTTTTAGTAATAATAGATTCAAGCATTACAAAAGCAACGGTATTATGTAGTTGGCAATATTATATTGTAGTTTAGAGGTATAGCCAACATGTGTGACCGCATTTTCTTGTTTTGTCAAGAATTTAGGCTGATAACTATTTTTTTACATGTGTAACGTTTATCATTTGGTGTGTGGCTTTTAAAATTGTAACTTTGCAAATTGGATATCACCATATAAGATTATTTTGTACTATCAATTTGTATAGATATTTATGCATTGTTCAAAGCTATTTGTTTGAGGTACAAATAATTATCGCTAAAGATAACAATACTATTTATTTTTGTGATTTTAATAAACTTACATAACATTATTGATACACTTGACAAATGGCTATACAATATATATTAACTTTTAAACGACGATTCATATATGCTAGTCCCTTAAATGGTGCAAGAGCAACATTTTTAAAATAACATTATACAAATGACAAATTACATGTGTCAAAGCAAAATAAACCAAAACTACAATTACTTGGTCTCTCCTTTCAAAAAAATTGTCACTTGAAACCCGATCACCCGGTGGTTCAACTGGTTGAACCGTTCGATAAAAAACAGTCGATTTAAACCGAGTCAAACCGATAGGTTGGGTCGTCAAATTAAACCGGGTCACCGCCGTGTTTGAAGCGCCCGGTCAACCCTATCGGTTTCAACGGTCAACCCGGTATCGGTTTCAACGGGTCAACCCGGTATCGGTTTCAATTGGTTTTTTTAATTTGGTAGATGTGCTTTTAATTGGGTGTACAATGTGAATACATTATTGTACTTTTAAGTAATGGGGTGTTTTAATAAGAGTATTAATTATATTATTTATTTCTCTCTCCATTGACCATGTTTTCAACATTCAACTTTCAACATTTTTCACTTTTTCCACTTTGACCATTTTTCCATTTTATATAGTATAGATATGATACCAAGTTGTAACACCCCGTGAACGACACGACTAAAAGCGTGAAAATGTTTCGCATAAAGTACACCTGAAAACTGACCCACTGTCACTCTTTTACAATCTGACAAAAATATATAAATATCTAGACCTTGAGACTATTTTTAAATGAAACTAGACTCAATTACCTTCAAAATTACGGGTGGCACGACCCGTGACGACTTACGGTTTAAAAGATATGATTTTTCGAAAATTGACAAAATCTGCTCACTTTCATAACGAAATTGGCATACGGAAATTTGGAGTTTTGGTTCCAAATTTTGGTGCCAAACCGAAATTTGGTGTATTTGTTCCAAATTTTGGTACCAAACCGAAATTTGGTTCCAATTTTCACTTTCAAACCGAAATTTGGAGTTTTGGTTCCAAATTTCGGTACCCAACCGAAATATCATTCTGCACTCCAAACTCCATTTTCTGCATACCTCTTTTGTGAACTTTTGACCCATTTTCCGGAAAACGACTTCTATCACTTGGCATAACACCCGTTACTTTGTAAGGCATGTTTCTGCGGGTCATTTTATAACCATGTTTATACATATATTTGATGTTTATAATGTCCTAATGATTTCTGGACCTTATGGCATGGTTTTTAGCTTGCCTTTCATGGCATAATTGTATAGCTTGCCTTTTTGGCATGATTTTTAGCTTGCCTTTATGGCATGGATAAAAAGTTAAAGATTGGATCCCAGGCTAGATAAGAATGGAAAGAAAAGTAAGTATGATTGTTGTGTCGGAAGTACGTAAGTGGTATTATTTGTAATTTCTTTATTTAGATGGATTGGGACGCCTTTTCATTTAAATAAAGAAATTGTAAATCACCTAACCATAAGTTTATGATTCCTTACTTACATAGATTGGGAAGCCTTTTATGTACATAATGAATTGTAAATGAGTGGGTTTATGTGTATCCGATATGGCATGAGTGCGGGTAGAGAATGGAAAGTGAAAGCTAAAGCTAGTTACAAGTCATAAGAAATGAGATTAGATTTGAATGGAAACTTATAACGGCATTAAGGTCATGTGTGAAACCTTAAGATAGACGCCTAGAATGAGTTTGTGCTTTAAGTTGAGAAGATGATGAGTAGTATTTCCAAAATTTAATAGAAAAGATTGCTTAAGTAATGCGTGAGAAAGATTTTGAAAGTGCCGTTTATATGGAACCTTATATAAATTTAGTTATCAATTTTTGGAGTAGAAATGAGTTGGGTGTTAAGTAGAATGCGAAATTGACCAGTTTATGACTTAAGATCATGTTAGTGCATTAATGAATGACGTGAAATAGTATTGAAGTTTGACTTATATAAAGTCAAATAGTAGATGTTTCCGGATGACAAGTCGTCATTGTGGGAAGTTTGAGATAAGCCTGTGATGTGAAGTGTTGTTTATAGTGGATTATGAGTAATGATTGTATTATAGTAAGAATAGAATTGCAAGATCATCTAGATCGTTGCAATGAAATGACTAAGGATTTGAAAGCATGAGAACATATGTATGTTGAGAATTAATTTTGGATAGTAATAGACGAGAGATTTCGGGGATGAAATCTAAATAATGGGGTAGAATTATTAGACCCGTATCCCAGATACAAATAGGCCCCACCTTAGATGAAATTGACCAAGGTTTAACGTGATTGGTTAGTCAACGAATGTTAAATTTACTAGTCAACTCAATAGTCAATCTATTAATTAACAAATGTTATGTCATAGTTATAGAAAGAATGGGGACCTATGTTGCTAAGTGGTAAACTTGTTATAATGTTTTTAGTGGCCAAATTAGAAGGAATGGGACTTGAGGGACCAATTGTTTCAACCGGGCAAACATACCACCTACAAGTGTCTGGATAATTCTTAATCTTTCTATGGATATCCAGAAAAATATATGGAGCGTGTGTGTTTCGTGATATGATGAAGAAGGAAAAGACATGGTGGTCTTGATAATCAAATTGTGAAGGAATTAATGTTCCCAAACCATGAAATAAGCTAGTATCTATGATCTCTAACCAAGTAAGTACTCTTATTAATGTTTAATTGATGAATTGGTAGGTTAGGGTTTATGAACCCTAACTTGGGATAATTGGGTAAAAGTGATTTCAAGCTAATTAAGAGTTGGATCATCATATGATTAACATATAATTATATGATGATTAGAGGTGTTTATACGTAAGTTAAATGGTTGTTTTAATCCATGGTTATAGCTTTGGATGATGATGATGGAAGATAGTGATGATGATGATGTCTTTGGTATTATTTAGCTTGGATTAAGGTAAGTAACTTGCACTAAAACAAATGTTGTATGTGTGTTATCCATATATGTGTTATGATTGTGATAGTGTTTAGCATATGGATTGAGTAATGGATGAAGGTTTATGTGGTATATTGAATGTTATGGATTGGAAGCAATGTAAGTGATCATGATGCTTATGTGCTAATATATGTATGATATGTGTTTTATGTCAGCTTACTTACTAAGCGAAAGCTTATGGTTTAGCTGTCTAACTATTTTGTAGGTTCTTGTGACCGTGTGAAGCTTGGATTAAGGCTTAAGGATGGGTTATGCGAATGTTAGAAGCATTGGGTAAGAAAGTAGGAGCTAGGTAGTATACCTAGCTCAAGTGTCAATGTTTTACCCCCGGAAGTCTAAAATGGTGTGTAAATGTGTCGTCAAGTGTCAAAGTATACGTCATGGTCTTTGAATTAATTGGGTCGTCAAACGGTATGTTATAACAAGGTCTTAGTGTTTATGGTCATGTTAAAGAGGTGTTTGGAATAATGTGTATTTATACCCATTTTGGGTTGTAAACGGGTTATTTGATTATGGAATAAGTTTAATACTGTTATATTAATGGCTTTGAATGAGTTTGGTGTGGAAATAAGGTAGTATGGGTTGTTTATTGTGAAAATGGGTGAAATTTCGGTATGGGGTACACTAAATTTAGGTTTGAAAGTGGAATCCAGAACCAAATTTCGGTTTGGAACCGAAATTTGGAACCTCAGATTTTGTCACTTTTCGAAAAATCATATCTTTTTAACCGTAAGTCGTCATGGGTCGTGCCACCCGTCATTTTGAAGGTAATTGATGTTTATAGATTTTTGTCAATGGTTAAAAGTGTAACAGCAGGTCAGTTTCAGGACACGTATTTTCCGCGTAAAAGTCAAAGTTTTTGTGTTAGCGGGCACGGGGTGATATCTGTACATTATATATAAGAGGAGGCATGCTACATATTATTTCACATGGCATCCCATAAGTCACGTCATTAATCCATGTCATACATTAATGCCACCTAAGCAATGCTTTATCATTCATAACTTTCAAAAAATTTTAAAAATGATACATGCATGGTTCGAACCTGGGTTTATTAGTCCACAAACAAATATGATAACCACTAGACTAACTCATTTTTTGCATTATATCTTGAAAAACCAAATAAATAAACCTCTGAGAACATTTATTTCGGGTAATTAACTTATGAGGAGAGTTATTTTACATACAAAACTTTTCTCACATACCAAGGGACTCATCTCCACCATCCATCTAAAAAAAAATCAATGGCTGAGATTAAAATCATTTTATTATTTCACCTATTTTTATAATTTAAATATCTCTTAAACCGTTAATTGTTAAGTAAAAATATTTATATCATGCGACGAGCATTTAATTATCTTTCTATAGACGGCATTTTGATATACTTTCAAAAAGAAAACTTTTTTTCACGCTAAGTATTTTTTCGTTTTTTGGTTACCGAAATTTATATGAAAAAATCATATATGATAAAACGCTAAATTGAATATCACATGTGATATTAGTGTTAAATCATATATGATATGTGATATCACATATGATATTATATGTAATATCATATGTGATATTTCACTAATATCACATGTGATATTACATATCATATATGATATTACACTATCACATGTGATATTCAAATTATGTTTTATCATATATGATTTTCAATGCAAATTTAGAACGTGAAAAAAACAAAAACTTAAAAAACGTGAAAATACTAAAATAAAAATTTTGTCGAAAAGTATATCAAAGTGCCAATCTAGAAAGATAATTAAATGCTCGTCGTAATGATATATTTTTTTTCGCTTAACGATTAACGGTTTGAAAGATATTAATATTTGAAAAAATGATGAAAGCGTGTTTTAAATTGTTTTATTAATCTCATCAATTGATCAAATAAAAATGTACATTTGATTGATCCTTGGATGAAATAATCTATTATCTTAAATCTTAACTTATTTAGGTATTTTGTAAAATTTGACTCAAAATTAAAAAAAACTAAATATTGGCTTTTTATCATATAATTTAGGGAACACATCACAGTTTTTATTTTTTTAGATAATTACGATTATATTTTTTTAACCTAATATACGATCGTATCATTTAATCATACGTATATTGTTCCATAAAAAAACCCTAATCATCAAAACGAAGTCATGATTATAGAGTTTTAATTATTTTTAATGTGTTTTTTTGCATGTTGTAAAGTCATGCAATGGCCATAGAGTTGTAAGTGGACCAAAGTTTTGGTGATCTATGCTGCTATTGAATCATATCAGATTCATCAGGTTTGGCATACTAAATTCTTTTGATTTTTTATTTTATCAATTTTGCAGTTTCTTAAGGGGGATTGTTATGTTGGACAAGACCTCCATGAAGCAAGAACTATTTACATCAAGTAATGGCTTCGTTTGTGTTGGTTGAAGGTCGATTCATCTGGGTAGGTTCATGCAGCTAGGAACGAGAGAGAGAGAGAGAGGGATAGAAAAGGCGGGACACTGGAACACGACTTAGGTCTGAAATCAGTGCGTATTGTGGAGGGAATAATAGTTGCAGCTGACGGGCTCCCTGTTCAATTCGTGACAGAAAATTACTCTTAAACATGGCAACTCCTAGTATTGAACCTGGTTCAGTTACTTCTAAGAATAGCTTAATTTATGGTTGGTTTGTACCATTAGTTTGCGAACTGAATAACGGATGGTGATGAATTAAAAGTCAATGAATCAACTTAAGGCCAACTTTAGCATCGATTATTGGGAATTGGGATTGAGTCAACTTTAGCACCGATTGACTCCCCGGATGGATCTTACACACATTTTTTAAAGTGTACTATATCTTTTAAAGTATAACATAGGACTCTAGGTATTCACCTATTTGTGTGTGTTAGTGTTTTAAAATGTTCATATTTGCGGATTAGATCTTTTATGTCACACGTTTGTTGACAGAGTATTGTATGTATGCAGGATGCTAATAGATTGATCAACCAAGCAGATAGGTATTCTCAGTATGCAGAAATAGTCACCCCATTGTTTCGGGCTATGCAGAGTTATAGATTCGGGCATTTTGCTTAATCATACCAAGCGGTTGAGAAATCTGCAAAGTAATACAGTTAGCTGGTGCTCCGTTAAGGACAGGGTCTATTAGTGGTGGGAATACCTCGTCCCATTCCATGACTCGAATAGGTTCTTTGTCGGGTGGTGTTCCTGGATCAGGTTCAATGAAGAAAATGAGTTCTGGTCCATTAAAAAAACATGGTGAACCTATAAGAAGGTCATCTAGTCCTCAAGGTGGAGGGATGTCTTCTAGGAAAAATTTTGGATCTTTACCTCCGGTTCTCCCTGCCACTGTTCTAATTACGTATGCTCCGCTTAACTCATCAGGTGCGCCACGAAAGTCATCTGGTCCATTGGACTCTTCAAGTTCAATTAAGTCACAAACCATTTCAATGGTTAAAAACCTGTCGGTTACTCATTTGAGCCAGGAGGATACTAATTCGTTCTTCAGGAGCTTCCCGAAGATTGTGTTTTGGTCGATTGTTTTGTTGTTTGTTATGGGATTTATTGATGCAGTTTTTATACTTGCAGCCTTCTCTGTCAATATGTGTCATTATTCCTTTATATGATATATCTTCCAAATAACAGTTATATACCTTTATCATTTGGTAAAATATTTGCAGGTAATTTATTTTTGTCTTTTTTGTGTGGTTTCCTTTCTCATTGGGTAAAATATTGTAGGTAATTATATTCCGTTTTTCACGCTATTGTACCTGTTCATGAGGTAGGTGCCAAAAATGAAAAGTTTCTTTCACAAACAGGAGGTCGGGTAAGCTACTAAACTGGAGCTATCCGAACGGCCCTTGATAACATGGTTTGACTGCCAAATGACTGCTAAAATGGTTTATACAGGATTCAATTGGAGGTATAGCATGTCTTTCCGGGAATCATGTAAGTATTCACACTGGGCATTATAATCTTTGTATAAAAGGATGAATTATCTTCGTGCTTCTACACGTACCCGCGACTCCTTTTTTCACTTTTCTTTAATATTGGTACGCGCCTGTTGCCTGTGTTTGGTCGTCATGAATCTTTTTTTTTGGCATGTTCAAGGCTCTTTGAAAATCCATAAAAATTCAGACTGAAGTTACGTATTTTACCATTGCTTTACATACACAATGCGCAAATGACTATTTTCCCCCTGATTGGAACCCTTCGCCTAATATGGAGGTTTGCCTTTGTTTGCTTATGTTTAATATCAGGTTACAAAATGGACGTGTCGGTCAGTTTCAGTAATGGGTCAAAAAGGTTCTGGGTGGATGAGGGCATCCTTAGTGCTTCTGTACATATACAGGTTGGGGGACCAAAGAAAACACTCAATAACAACTTTGCATACGTGGAAAAAATGTGTTTTGTTCAAATGACGAATTCTTATTCGTAAACATCAAATGATATACCAAACCCTTTTTGTCACCGATATGGTCGAACTGTTAGGTAATCTATATATTTAGAAGTTAGTGTACATAAATTTAAGTTGCAACAAATTATTAACTCCTTCACTTCATCCCACTATGGCGATTTCGATCAGGCAGATGTAACCGACCATCTATACGGTCTCGAACAGGTCCGTATTTGCAGTGTGTACTCCATTGTTGCAAAAATTTTCTATATATTATGTTATTTTTTTACCTACATCAATATAATATGATGGTTACATTAATATCTTTGAATTCGTGTGTGCTTTTGGCAGATTGAGATTAGGCTGGGAAATTTATGTGCCTTGCGTAGTGAGGTTTTATGAAATTGTGAGGTTAGAGATACCTTTGTACATTTAAATATGATGATATAAATGTTCCCTTCCTCATCTACACAAGTTAACTACTTGAGGTTACATGTATGACTCATGCCATGTAACTAGATGTCGTAGTCGAATTAATAGTAGCTACGATGATGAGGCATAAAAAAGTCGCATGAATCAATTAAACACAAATTTTATAATTCTATTTATCAAGTTATATCTTAATTTGTTTTTTATAGTCTTTAATTTAAAGCGAGCAATTTTATGTAAATTAATTCTTCTACTTCCACTACTTGGATACTCAAATTGCCGCATATATTTTCATCATTGGGTACTATTACCTATTCATTCATAATTTGGCATGCTAATTTATACTAATGATGCTTTTAGGAACAATGGAGGATTGTGATCAAGAGACGTCGGCTGACATTGTATGCTAGCATCCAGATTGGAAGGATAGGTGGTGCGGGATCAACTGGTCGGGCTACTTAATATTTTACAGAGCGCGGTATACATGTCCACTATCTTGATCATGTCTTTAGGATTACTCATAAGGTCTGTTACTTAATGCTCAAGATTTTCATTTTTATCTACTTAAAGTTCAAACCTTTATTCGAAAGAATAACATATGATTTTACCCCACTTTACAGGTATCGTACAGTCTACGGATGATGTACTATGCAAAGGAGCTAGACGAAGTATGTACAACCATGTAGTTGGTGATTAGTGTTTATACAGACCTCATCCACGAAGCATCGAATATTATCCTTAAAATTTTACAGAGTATGTACTTTTAACCCTTTAGAGTTCCAGGTTCGCTTGATCGCTCGTAAAGACACAAACAAAACGAGAGGATAAGCTTTCATAGAGTACATGCATACTCGTCATATGAAAGGTATTTTTTCCCCTCAACATTTTTGGTGTATGGAACATTTTGATTCATGGAAAAGAATTTGGTGACATTGGCTTTTAAGTTGAGGTATCATGAACATGGTCTATTATTTAAGCATATGTTGGAGTCGTCATTTCATGACTTGATTGCAATTTTTGAGTCTTTTGACTTTGCTCCACATCTTGGCTTGGCGTTGCTTCCTGAATTGGAGTTTGCAGCCATGTTGGAGCAGAACTCTCGAGACTTCACCCGTTTTGGTGCAAATTGTATGACTGAAATTAATATGAGGTTGAGAATGACCGTATCTTGGGGGGGAATTTCTACTAACGCAACCATGACGGGTTCTCCTCCTTTGTTCTGAATGGGTGAATCTGATATGTAGATTAATATGTCGAAGATGGTTGTTTATTCATAAGCCATATATAAGAAGATTATCGCAATGATATAAAACTGGTGTTGGGCCTAATAATGCCCTAAAAGGGGGGGGGGGGTTGCTTGTCTCTGGGGCGTAGATAGTTGGATAACTGAGATGGGTTTGATTAGGATTTGGGTTTTATTAAGCTAATTTTGGAGGAGCTGAATACGGGGATGATTACATTAGTGTGTTTTGAATTATGGCAGTTAACTGGATGAGATAATGCGTGGGGTTATTTTATTAAGCTAATTTTGGAGGAGCTGAATACGGGGATGATTGTATTAGTGTGTTTTGAATTATGGCAGTTAACTGGATGAGATAATGCGTGGGATTATTATCTTTAATTGTTAATTGGATGATACAAATAGAAGCGGAGATAGGATTGATCTGAGTTTATGGTTTGGGATTAGAAAAGTGCAAAAAGGTGTGGTTTGCTTGAATGTTATTGTTGTGTTGTGGGATAGCCGATTGGTTACCAGGGAGTGATGAGGAACTGATAAGTATCAAAGGGTAAAGAGAAGTCTCTAATTTCTTAAATTCCAATGTAATTTGGGCTTGATGGACCAAAACAACAAATCTGAACCAAAACAAAGTTTTGGTCAAGAATATCCCTCATGGCCTGCACTTAATATATGAACTATCGGGAGGGACTAGAAAGAAGCTTTAGTTAAACCCACTTACAAGCTTGGCAATATACAAGTCGGGGCTCATGGGTCTGAGTCGGCCGCGGTACCCTCATGCAATGTAGATTGGATTGAAAGTTCTTTGATCGGTGTGGCTATCTCTCTGGAGACTATGCACAATTTAAAAAATTTGTTGGAAGATGATGGCCTTTTGGAAGTCAAACTAAAGTATATTGGGGGTCTCAAAGTTGCCATTAAGTTCAGGTAAAGAGTAGAAGAAAACACTATTCTTGAATACAAGAAAGATATATAAATGGGGATCCTAGAAATTAAAAAGAAAAATCCAACACGACATAATCACCATTTTGATTTCGCTTGAGTTTATGCTGACCAGATACTCAAAATGAACTTGATGTAAATCAACTATCATCGTTTAATGCCATTTTTACATGGTCCCGGTCTCAACCGTAAATGGTTATGCTACTCATTTGTCTATGTTCCATCTAACCCAAGCTCTATAAATCACACACTAATCATATTAACTTTTGTAACTTCACTCCGTTAGTGTAACATCTCATTACATTGCAGTGCTGGAAGTGGATATCATTCATAGTGGACGAAATCTTAAAGATATTCGATCATACTCCACCGTCACACTATCAAATGCATCTTCATGCTCACTTTCAACATGGTCTAGAAAATGTTGGGTCACAACTCAATGGGGTATGGGAATCTGAATTTCCGTTGTCCAGTATATTTAACTTTGTATGTTCTAAGGTAGCCGAAAATTCTTTTATGGACTTTTCAGTTGATGGATTATCAAAGGTGGCTGTGGAAGTTAAGCAAGCTCTAAGCTTGAGGAAGAGAAAACTTGTGGTTTGTACCTATGTAGTAAAATTTAAAAATAAACTTTGCTTATTTCTGCCAAATTTACACGTCTGATGCATAAATAAACTCATTGCAACGCGATCTTTGTTTTTTCTTCAATGTTTTCACAAAGTGTAAATGTTGGTAATAATTTAGTTTTGTATTTAGCTTGTTGAAGTAGAATTGGACTCTCAAAAGCAAAGCATTGAATGTGATTCGGAATTAGTTGAACCACCTAAAGCACAGAGAAACACCCGTAATGGAAATTTAAAGCCAAAGGTGGGATTATATTCATGTGAAGGCTCGTCGTGGACAAGCCACCGATAGCCATGGCATTGCTGAAAGAGTAAATTACCAAATTAATATCCTTTGTAATATTATTATATGCTCTTAGGCAAGAAGTAATTGGAACCTAATCTTTGTACTGATTTCGTGATATGGTAGGCCACAAGGGAGAAAATAAAAAGGAAAATGCAGTTTTTGCAATATTTGGTTAAAGGATGCAACAAAGTCACCAATAAGGCTGCAATTCTAGATGAAATAATCACTTATGTTCAGTGCCTTAAAATGGAAGTTAAGGTAAATGGTTTACTTGGACACTTTCCTCTCACGGTTATCTCATACCTACAAGGCTACAAGTCTATTACCCAACAATCTTAAACTATATGATAGGTGATATGTCATGTTATGAGACGAATTAGAGTAGTTGTAATATACTTATCGATTGTCCAAAAGGCTAATAAGCTTGGCTGATTGAGTGTCCATTTTTCATGTTCTAACAATGAAACTTGAAAAAAGTAATATTTTGCTAATATTTCTGAGGATGTTTTTGTTAGTAGTGCTAGATAAACAACTGTAATAAGGCGAACTTTAAATATAGTATTCGGACGTAATTTTGCTATTTTAAGTTGTAAAGATTCAGAAAAGCCGATGTTTAGGTGTTTTTTTGGCTTATTTAGCAGGATTATGGATTATTTGGTTTTGGTCTTATATTTTCATAAGTCCACTTTTTGCGGATAGGTGGATGGAATAAGTGGCAGGGATGGAATACGTGCACACTTATTTTTTCATTTATTGGGGTGTAAAATCATTCAACTATGAAGCAAGGTGAACCGACATGAATAACAGGTAACATGAATACATGGGACTTCCTTTGGACGTATATTTTGCTTTTAATCACCTGCTATTCATCACAACTCCCCTACTACGCAGATTATGGTGAGATTATATGAACATCTTTTTTCTTCTTTGAGTTAAACACATTTTATTAATTTAAAGGTGCTAAGAAAGGTGGATTCAATATGTGGCGGAGTTTTTGCAAACACAACACATATTACTGTACTATTCCACTCCCCTTTGTTGGTCGGGAATCAACCATCACCCCCTATTGCTAGGGACCAGGGAAGGATTCCACATGATCAAACTCTAGGTTGACGCACAAGCCGTGGTGGTCCAACATCTATCTCTTAGGGTATGTAATTTTAGTTCTCACACGCTTATTTATCTATTTGTATCTAATAGATTATCATTGGATCTTTATATCAATTGTTTATGGAACTTATAGGAATGTGATAAAAATTGGTGGTTGCAGCTGATGTTGACCTCCTTGATCTGGAGTGTTTAACTCTGTGCTTGGCCATTAAATTTTACCAAGAAGATACGTGTTAATTCAGATTGTGCCAAAAAAATCAGTAAGTTTGCTACAAACCATTTGTTTCAAGATGATTTAAGCAATTTTCACTTGGTCCAGTTCTAATGCTTTATGCTCAAAAATGTCTTCTAGATTTGGTAATAATCCAGGTTCTAAGTAATTAATTGTTCATTATCGTCATTGTGTAATAAGCAACATGATACTTTTGTTTAATCGAATCTTGAAAAGTAGTCAAACATTTTCTAATAAAACTATTGTAGAAGAGTATGTTGTAACATGTTCTAAACGGGTCAAATCAAAATGTTATGTTGTCATTTATGCAAGATACAACAACCTAAATCATTTTATTCAGAGATTTAAAGAATTAATGTTCTTAGAAAATTGTCTAAAACATGATAAGTAAATAAATATGTTTGTGGGTCAACCCGGCTTGACCTGTTTTTACCCGTACAAAAATGTACATATTCAACAAAACACTTTTAAAAAACAGAAGTAGCCCAAACACCTAGCTCTTAAAACATAACATTTGTTATATGGGCGGTGGACGCTGATAAGGGGTGTTTGGGATTCCTTATTTTAATGTGCTTATCTGCTCAAAAACAAAGTTTTATCTAAACTCGTTACGTGGTAGTGTCATTTTGAGGCAATACATCCTTCTGTTTGTTCTTGGTTAAATAACTTGAAGTGGTTGCATCCGGCTATTAGTATTTCTTTAATAGATAAAAGCAAGCTTATTGGTTATCAGGTACTTCGATCAGCTGGGAATATCGTCTGTTAACATATTATAGACAAACTTTGATAGGAGGAAACTACGGGTTACTACAGATTCAGAACTACAGTTTCGTTTTGATACATCAAATGGTTGCTAAGGGCCTCATATTGGATGGAATGCTTTGTAAACCAAGAAATATTCAGTTATATCAGAAGACGTTGCAAACTGCCATGTATATTTCGTTCATTCTTACTGTGTTGTTCCGGTATGTTTGCTTGTCTTATTTGTTCTTCACATCTTTCTTATTTTTACTGAACTTTAACTAAAGATTGGACATTGGTTTGCATATAATCAAAAGAAAATGAAGAGTGGGTTGCATCCACCTGCAACTACGGGATTAACTTCATTTTATCTATTAGAAAGGGAAATGTGCATACCGTTCAATTTCACCTAGAAAAGAGTGGAGGCAAGTTTTCTTTTACGTGTTTGATAAAGTATTGGGTTTTAAGTTTTAACTCAATGATCTTATTAGAAAGCCATTTTAACATTAGATGCCTAGAATCTTCTCCTTTCTTAGGGTTAGTTCTACTATTTCTGACAAATGTAATCAACTGCTTCAAATTATTCAATCTAAATACCACAAATGTCTGAAACAATTTAGTTTAACTTCTATGAGGTCAAACTAACCAGATCATAAATTACAAATTTATGGTTCATTTTTAACAATATACCAAGTATTAGCAAACTTGTCTTCAATGGATTGGTTTTTACAAGCTCCTTTTATCAGTATTGCTCTATGTGAGCTTACATAATGAAAATATAGAATACGTAGAACATGTATGGTCTTACTTTTCGTGTGAATAAAATTGCGCCCAGGTGAACAATGATGCCATTGGTGGCAGTATAGCAGATGAAGAAAAGCTTTAAGGGTAATGGTAAAGCTATTGTTAGTTCATTCATATCTGAGGGTAATAGCAGATAAACAATTCTTTTTTGAATTGGCATATAGGTTACGGGAAGTCAAATCGAATGGAAAAAGATTTTGACCAAGTCTCATGAGTTGGTTATACAATATGTATAAACAAACTACTATGGAGCAAAACTTATGGTTGAGCATTTCATTCCTCTTCGGGAATTATCTGAATCATCAAGGATCGTAAACGTTTCCTTCTTTATAGGAATGTTAAAGGTACAAGATCCAAATGTATTGATAAATTTTTTTAAAATAATCAATTAATGGAACCAATTGTATAACCTATAGGGGCCAAAATCGACAGATAGAGTGGGTTAAGGAATGGGTCAAAACAGATACGGGTTAAACATGGGTCACTATTTAAGTCGATACAGGCAGGGCTGGGTTGGCCCGTAAATAATTTTTTTGCTTAGATTTTGAATTTAACTATCAACTATTTAGTGAGTTGATCATGACGACAGAAACCAGGATATTCATATAAATCATTGTTTCTCATCCGTGTGATTTTTTCACTTGTGCATATAAGCAACAACAGGAGGTATATATGTATTAGAATCTATACATACATGCATATAAGATATAATGAAACAACTGCTGAACGGGTCAAAAATTTTCTTAGAAAAAAATTTATTGGGTCAACCCAGTCATGTCTCAACCCGAAAACAAATGATCTATTTTGACCTCTACTTATGTAGAAACTTTGAGATAGGAAAAAAACAAGGCAAACGTTTGGTTTTTTTTTACTTTCTATTAATGATGTTAGGTCATTGATGTGTACAACCAGAAGTACGAGAGTGTAGCATCAATTTGGCCAGACGTTCATCGACGTATCGCTGAGCACGAAACAGGCGGCACACTCCACACCCTTTCTACTTAGTACTTCCAGTGTTAACCTTCTGGTTTCATAATATTTTCAAGGGTTGGCTCGAATCTGCATTTCAAAAGTTCCCGTTACAGGTTAGATACAAATACTAACACCTTTATATTGATCACACGACCCACACATTTTAGTGATACCCAATTAGAAAACCAAAACTACACTTTTTGTTTATGATATAATATTTCTAAGCTTGATGACAGGATGCAAAGATCAAAGATACAATGGGAAGGGCAACAAAACTCAATTAAATTTGAAAGAGTCTGAAGGATGCTTATATGCATCCGATATTCAAAGGTGGGGAAGTTGAATTGATAAATTTTGACAATGATGATGATGATTTTCATATAGTAGCTACAAAGCGGGCTTCACGAAGAACGAAAGAAGTAGTCAAGCTGGAATTCAAGATTGTAGTTAAGGCCCCACCACCGGATATCAGTCTTAATGTTGTTTAATCATTGTACATTTTGAACCAGTATTAATCTTTATACTTTGTACAAATAAGTTACATTTTTAGTTACATTTAAAGTGTTAAATGAGTCCAGTTTTAGATTTACGAGCATTTAAAGAGTTATGTTTTGAATGATAAGAATGAGGTTGTTTTGACTCTGACTATTTTGGCTTGTGGATATGGTCATGGTTTATCATTTGTAAAAGTTAAAATTTTGACCAGTAACACTTTAAAGGTTCCATGGCTTGCGAATACATACATAAGGAAATAAATACTTTATACTATAAAATTAAAACCTTTATAACCTATTTGTCTATCATTAACAAATTACTAAGTCTGTTCAAATTTAAACAAACTCACTTTAACCATACCCTGTATACCAAAAAAAAGACCCGTATAGCTAATACCTACTATTTAAAGAGAATTTTAACTAAACAATGAGCATTTAGTATACGGTATCACTAAGATCCCTATATCTAATAAACATCAAATATAACTAAACAATAATTGAGAAACATAAAGTCGGACCTGAGGTAACCCCAACAAACACGCTTTATCTTATAGTTAATCAATTTCTGTAATTGTGTTACAACTTACGTGTAAAGACAATAATGAAAAAATATGCGGTGATGACGATAGGATATGATATGATTTATACATGATTAGTTCATGGTTGCAGACTTACAATAGCTATTGTGGACAATAGTAATGCATTCCCTAAAAAAATGTATAGGATTGATGTTAGGATTTATGTGTACATAAAAAAACACTATGTTTTACGATACATATTTTTTATTAAAGTTTTGTGATATATCCCAGGGAAGATCATTCCTGCACCATTCATTCCCTCTTAAATTTCGAAAAACCTAACTTCTGTGTGCTTCATCATCTTTTGGTTTATGTTACAATAAATAAAACAGTAATTAATAGAAGTTGCTATTTTTTTGTCCATTTGATTTGTGTTTTTGTTGTTACTGATCTGTATATTTAAATTATTATTAAGAATCCATGTGAGCATCTGTAAGGTAACTACTGGTACAAGCCGACATAGTGTGCTTTCTATATATTCAGGTTCCATAGTGAGCTTTCATGCATGCATCTAATCTTTTATTTAGTGAGTTGTCTATATATTAGTAGGTGATTATGTTTCTTTTTTTCAAGACCCTCCTGATTTTATGTTCGTTTATTTTGCGGAACTATGGTGGAGGCTTTTGGAGAGGTTTGGTGGGACAAAAAACAAAATACATATTTTTTTCTCAAAACCCTAATGATCTTGTGGTTTTTGTAGTTGAAGAACTATGTTGGACGCTTTTAGTGTGATTTGGCTAGGAAAAAAACAATTGTACGTCTCTTTTCCTCAAAACCCTAATCATATGTTGATTATGTTAGAGTTGATATCTTAGCTAAGGTGATTGGACATTTAGGATTCATGTAACTTGTGCATTACTATATGAGAAAACACCATCAGGCCATAAACCTGCGTTCATAAGGTAGTTGAACCATGGCAGGCTCAAGTATTGCGAGTAGCCACAAAAATAATCATGTGTATCATCACTTTATATATAGAGGTTTTTAAAGGAGGTGAATGTGAGCATAGATCCTAAGTGTACTTTAATGGGTTAAGGAGTGTAATTTATTAGGTTACTGGCGTTTAATTTTCATAGGACATAAACCAAAGTAAAGAAAAAAAGTTCAGAACCCAACTACCGAACAAAATTATGAGAAAGAGATATGAAACATGTATTTGAGATATATTTAAGGACTCGAGATTAACAATCATAAGATACAAATACAATAAGTTATCGAATAACCATTCTTTTTTAGTTAATTTCATTATTCACTATATAAGTGTATTATAAAATTTATTCTCATGCATTTGCCTTTGCCCGTTAGGAAAGTAAATTATGTAGATAAAAATTAATAAAAAAAACTAACTTATAAAAAAATAAAAAATGCATATATATAACTTTTAATTACTTTTACTAGATATTTGTTCTCGTAAAACCTAGAAACAAAAACCACAAGTCATACACGTCCATCAGACGGGTTTTGACCCTAGTATATATATATATATATATATATATATATATGTGTATATATATATATATATATATATATATATATACATTTCCATATTATGTAAACACTAGTTGTTATACATATGCATTTCTATAAGATGTAAACAATATTACTTGTTTTGTGTTTTATATGAAAATGTGAGTGTGTTAGTAAGCTATTGGCTCAAACCATTTACATATTTTATTTGTTTCGTAAAAATGATTTTACGTTTGTTATCGACAAAACATTAGAAGATCGTAAAATATAAATAAACGTTTTTACGGCTTATTTGTATTAACAGTTTAGTAACATGGTTGAGGCGCAACCAAGACTAGCAGAAGGTCAAGAACCGGTAGATGGTCGAACTATGGAGCAGGTTTAGATTCTAAAAGATGAATTCAAGGTCAAGAAGATGACAAAATGGGAACTCCAGAGGATCAAGAACGATGCCTTCAATCTACTCAAAGAAAGATCCTGCAATGCAATTGAGCTAGAATACCACTTGGACAACATTGCTCGTGCAATTTCCACAATATCAATTGGCTCGACCCGGAATCAAGCATCGACTACACAAGAAAGGATAATGAACCTTACTACATGGATTGGACCAAAGCTCTACCGACGATTAGCAAACCAGAACAACTAAGGATCCTGTTGGAAATGCTCCTAAACAGTATTATCAAGTGTTAGTCATTTCTATGTAATAGGTTACATTTATATGGCTTTTATGTTAGTAATTAAGGCTAGGCTTATGTAGAAAGCCCATAAGCCTATGCAAAGGCCCAAAAGGCCAATGAGGGGACTAAATGTGTTGCCCTAACTCCCTTCCCCTATAAATACCTTGTTACCTCTCATTTGAGAGGTGTTGTTCACTCTTAATACTATACGCATAACTTTTATCATTCTATCATGTGTTGTCTCATTTCTATCATCTACACACTTTTCTTATCTTATGGTGACCTAACAGTGGTATCAATCACCATTTACTTGGGTGAAACACTTTTGTTTTTGAAGTTTTTTATCGTACGCGTAAGGTAGTATCGTTCTACACTTTTCTCTTGCATAAAGCTTTGATTTTTTTACTTGTAAACTCAAGATTCTTATGGGTTAAGGTTTATTTAGTGTTAAAGTTTATGTTTTTTGCAAAAGGTTTTAAACTTTGCGTGTTTTGATTGGTTTTTTAACTTGGTTTTTGGTTCATGTATTTATTTACGCGTAAGGTAAAATTTCATATTGATTCATCAAGTTTCAAACTTTCTTGTTATTTTGGTGATTTTGAAGCTGTTTTATCAATAAAATCAAGTTATAAAACGCTTAGTGCATAAAAAATCAAGATTGGTGAATTCTGTCAAGTTTACGCATAATAAAACCCTAGTTTTATGCCTAAGTCATCAGTTACGCCTAACAGTTTACACATAAGGAATTTTCTTCAAAGATCTTCAAAGCTGTTGGTTAACTCAGTGTTTTCTTGCTTGGGTAAGCCTGAAAACACTTCGACTTGTGGATATATTTTACACTTGGAAAAGTGTAAAGGATTTTGGGTAAAACCCTAAGTTTACGCATAAGCATAAAAGTTTACGAGTAAACACTTTATGCCTAAGTTATCCTTACGCCTAAGGTTCTTACTTCTAAGCATTTAGTTTACGCCTAAGCTTATGTTTAACCTAAAGCTTACGCGTAAGAAGGATTTATGCCTTACCTCTCTTGTTTACGCGTAAGTGAAGTTACGCGTAACATTACAAGTTTACGCCTAAGCTTGTTTACGCCTAAAAGGTACTTCATCAACAACATCAAGTTTCATTCGACTACAAAGATCCATCACTTACACAAGTTTCAAGATGTCTCAACCACCATACTCCAACTACTTTCCTCATGAATATCCTCAGCAAAAACAACAACTACTACAACAATATCCTCCAAAACAAAAAATTTAACAACCATCATCAGTTTACTTTCCTTAATTTGTACAACCTCTTCCACCACAAATCCCTCAACCAAACCCTCATCAACAATATCAGAATGCTAACTACTTCCAATATCAGTTTCCAGCTAAGTATGCTATAAATGTCACAAACACAAAAGGAACCCACTTGGTTTGCAAAGATGTGTGAAGCTATAAGTAGCCAACAATCCATTCATGAAGCAGGATCCCTTGATAGACCTCCAATGCTCACTCCCGGAAACTATGATGAATGGGTGATGCGGTTTTTTAGGTTTTGTGATCTCAAGAAACCACATGGTAAGTTTTTGAAGAAGGTCATCCTTGAAGGTCCTTTTCAAATGCCTACTACAACAGTGCCCGGAGATCCAACTGCTACTCCACCAAGAGATGATGTTACCTCCACTCTCAGAGTAGATCAACTCACTGCTAAACAACTACTTCACTTAGAAGCAGATGAAATGGCAATGCAATATATCCTTTTGGGTTTACCCAATCCGATTCTTCGCAGTGTTGATGCTCAGAAAACTGCAAAAGCAATGTGGGATCACATCCATCTTCTAATGGGAGGCACAAAAATCAATCAAGAAGACATGGAATCAAAACTTTACTTATGATATGAGAATTTCATGATTGAAACAGGGGAATCATTAGAGTCATACTATCATCGGTTTACAGACATCATCAATGAGTTGGACATACACAGCATCATAATGCCAATGATTGCAATCAACACAAAGTTCCTAAGCTGTCTTGGTCCTGATTTGGAAAAGTATGTTACATTCATCCGTCAAGCTAAAAACCTTCATCAAGCAAAGTACGGGTTGTTGTATGACTAATTGAAGCACCATCAAAAGGAAGTAGACAAAGACAAAGCTCTCCGTGGAGTTACTACAACTATACCGGATAATCAAACTCTTGCTCTGTTTACTTGATAACATCAAATAGTCCTGAATATTAAGTGTCAATTTCCCCTGATTATGCTTGCAATTTATATCATTTATTTGGATTTACGCTTGTTTTCCATTGTTTTCCACTTTCAGGTAAATTACAAGCATTGGAGCTAAAGAGACGCGGAATTGGAGAAATATCAAAGATTTATCATAGTATGCTGACTTTGAAGAAGTTACGGCGTAACTCACCTCTCACATTACGCCGTAACTAAAGCGTGACTCAGAAAACTAACTCATCAGAAGGTTACGGCGTAACTCTCCCCAAAGACTACGACGTAACTATATTTGGTCAAATGAGGTTCCACGCCGCTGATAACTACGCCGTAACTATTTCATCAACTAAGGGGTAACCAAGTAATATTGAAGATACGGCGTAACCACTTATAAGATTACGCCGTAACCAGCAGATCTAGTGCAAATTACGAAGGAATTGAAGATTACGCAAAGAACTCTTATATTAGTTACGCCGTAACCTAGATCTGGCCTATAAATATCCCATGATTTCCAGCATTTCAAAGCATCCCATTCCACACACCACAACCAAAGAACGTGGGAAGAAGCCAAAGGCACGGTGCACCAATTTCCATCATTTCCGACAGAGATAGTCGATTTACCTCAAACTTCTGGAAATCATTACAAGATGCATTTGGAACCCAATTAGAGATGAGCACTGCCTATCATCCTCAGACCGACGGTCAGAGCGAAAGAATGATTCAAAAATTAGAATATATGCTCAGAGCATGTGACTGATTTTGGAAATGGTTGGGCTAACCATTTTCCATTGATCGAATTCTCTTACAATAATAGTTATCACACCAGCATAAAAGCAGCACCATTCAAGGCACTCTATGGTCGAAAGTGCCGATCACCTGTCTGTTGGGCCGAGGTTGGTGATGCACAACTCACTGGTCCATACATGGTTCGTGAAACAACGTAAAAGATAATTGAGATCCGAGATAGACTCCGAACTGCCGGAAGCCGAGTTTTAGAAAAGTTACAGCGGCGTGCGGCGCAAACCATTAGAATTTCAAGTTGGCGTCAATGTTATGTTGAAAGTATCGCCTTAGAAAGGCGTGATACGATTCAAAAAACGCGGGAAGTTGAACCCGAGGTACATTGGGCCATTTAAAATTCTGAACAGAGTCGGCCCTGTAGCATATCACCGAGCTTCCGTCAGAGCTTAGCGGTGTACATAACACATTTCACGTTTCAAACCTCAAGAAGTGTCTTTCGGATGAATCACTCGTAATTCCATTAGAAGAAATTCAACTCGACGATAAACTCAATTTCGTGGAGGAACCAGCAGAAATCATGGACTGAGAGGTCAAACAGTTGAAGAAAAGTCGAATTCCTATAGTGAAAGTTTGCTGGAATTCTCGAAGAGGTCCCGAGTTGGGAGCGGGAAGACCAGATGCGACTCAAATATCCTCATCTTTTCACAAATAACACCGTAGAAACCAACATGAACTGAATTCAGGAACTGAATTCAGGGACTGAATTCCTTTTTGGGTGGGCGAATGTGACAAATTGTAATTTCAGGTCATTTCTCAAATTTACTATTCATCTAGGGAATTTACTATTCACTAGTTACTATTCATCATTTTACTATTCATCATTTTTGAAGTCCGTTTGCGACTTTGAGAGGTTATTTTAAAATTTAACTATTCATGAAACACTATTCATTCCCGGAGAAAAATCACTATTCATGGTTACTATTCATCATTTTCGTAAACTAGGTTTACGAGTATCAAATTCGCGTAACCGTAAGGGTTAAGCTGTGTATTCATGGAACATCATTGAGAACATTACATATAGACTAGAGTTAGTCTACATATCATCAGTAACATCATTTTCATATTAGTTCATGCATGGGTTTGCAAATTTCATTAACGTATATTTATTTATTAAATAAACGCTATCGCACGATCAATTATTTTGAATAATTGATCCGACACTTCCGACAATTGTCCTGATATATTTTTATACTCTTTTTAAGACTATAAAAATTATATTATTAGTTTACCCGATGTTTTGAAATTATTTTGGTATATAAATTGTTATATATATATATATATTTACGACGGTTTTCGTAAATTTTATTCGACAATTATTTATTCACTCAATACTTGCGAGAAATGCATTTTTATAATTTTTATGACTTCGATATATTTTATTTTGTTCCGTTAAAATCGATTTCTAGCTAACGCTACACTAAATAACTAATTATATGTACAAAACATAAAATATACTTAACTTTAGATACATTGAATTATCAAAAATACACAACTTGTCTCCCCATTTTACCCTTGCCGACCACCCCCTTGTCATTCTTTTACTAAATATCTTGACCTTAATAGGTGTACACATACTCCATAATGACTAGATATTTGTATTAGACAAGTAACTTATTAAACTAAGATACCTAGTAACACATACTAAAAGGTGTAAAAAAAAAACAAGAAACCCTCCGAAGCCATTGTTGATGATCGGCCAAGCAAGAACAAGAAGAAGAATCCATAATTTTTTCAAGATCAAGTGTTAAACAAGTCCTAGTAGTAATCTACTTAGGGTTTTGAAATTAAAACCTCAAGATTATTAGGTATACTTTGCTCAAAAATTCATCATCACCCAACTAAGCTAGTGATAAATTTTTCCTACTCTTTTGAACTACTACTTGTTATATTTTCATGAACAATTAGCAAAAGCATGCAACTATGTTATGAATCATACCACTTTTTACTTGTTTTTCTACTTATAATGAGTTTTAACTATCCTATAATTATTTCCATGAACCCTATCATTCTTGGAGAATATTAGGACCCCATGACACCCTAAGAAGGTGTATGGTAGGTTTAGAATAGTTTTGGTGTTAATTGGAAAGGGTTAAAACAAGTTCTACACTATAAAAATCATTTTCGTCAACATAAAATTTAGGTCTGTCCAAATTTGTAAAATCTGGAAATTTCAGTAAGTGGTGGATTATTTTGGTTTATATTTTCAGAAAATAGAATTAAAAACGAAACCTTGGCCGCTTGAACGGGTTAAAACTGGTTTATAACGAAAAAGATACGTTAGTTTTAAGTTTAACGACGAAAACTAATTTTCTGAAATAATACAAGCTGTCAAAGGGATTTTTAAGGGGAAAAACCGACTTTTAAACATAATCTAAATTAGTCGATTTATCAAAAATATATTAGTATACATTAACACGAAACCAAGGATATATAGATCGTAGAAAACGGACCTATAACGACCAAGATACTCGCGTTTGAATTACGACGATCACAACTATTTTCTTCAACACTAACACTCAATATTCACTATTTTGCGACTAAGCTTCGCGAGGTTACTTAGTCATTTTCATGAGTTGTCAAAGTATATTATTTCATGACGAAAAACTATAAATTCTTGTTCTATTTCTAAACGATTATCATGGGATGTTTTGTCACATCCCCAAATTACCTGTTTTGCAGCGGAATAGAATACCTGGGGGATGACTGCCATAGCATCACAGTTACGGTTATATTGAACGACTAAAGTGTTGTTTTGAAAATACATCATTTGATTGAGTAAAATAATCCGAGTTTACAAAACATAGGTCCCAAAAGATTTCCAAAGTACCAATATAAGTTTGTTACAATCAAACGATAGTTAAGTGCATAAAATATATGTAAGACGCGTCGTCACCGCGACTATATGATAAGTCCACATGCATGCCATGAATTGAATGCCTTACATACTTGAGATAAAACATGCTAAAAGTGTCAACACAATGGTTGAGTGAGTTCATAGAGTTTGTTTAACATGTAAAGCTTTTAAAGAATGTTCACACAGCAAAGGCATTGTAAATCCACTCAGTTCCATGTTCCGCCTATACAAAACTTGCAACCTGTGTGTTTACAACCCACTGCTAAAAGTAGTATGTCTAGTAGTCAAGTATACGTTGTCATAATAGTTCAAAATATAGCACCACGTATATAATAATTCAAGAATGCTCTGAACATGGGAGATTTTGCACTGCTCCAACAAGGGAGACTCCTTTGTCACTCGACCACCTAGGCGAGATTTATTGAGAACGCTCCACCAATACGGTGAGAGTTTAGAACGCTCCACCGATATGGCGAGACTTTAGATTGAGAACGCTCCGTAACATAGTGAGACGTTCTGCTCCATAACATGGGGAGACTTTAAGTCGATAACGCTCCGTAACATGGGGAGACGTAATATAAATTGAGTACGGTTCATTAATACAAATCATAAGTTCATAATTAAGTTCAAGTGTTCCATTCAAAAGTTCGTAATTAAGTTCAAGAGTTTAAGTCGAGTTCAAAAGTTCAAAACAGTCAAAAAGCTCAAAACATATCAAAAGGTTCAAAATAGTCAAAGGGTTCAAAATCAAGGAAAGTGGTTCAAATAATAGTGTTCATAACATAGTAATTAATTTAGTTCGGGCATAATCTACTTACGAGCATAAAGAGTGAAACAAAAGATTAACAAGTTCATGATAGTTCAAACAATATAGTTTAAGTTTAGATTCAACATATAGTTTGCAAATAATCGAAATTGAAATTAAAATAGTTGAGCATGTATCTCCCCCAAAGAGTTTGTAAAATGATTAAACGAGTAAAAGTGGGGCTACGAACTCACCTGATGCAATGATTATGATGATAAAAGTAGATACACTGAAATGAGGTGTGATCTCTATCTGCAACCTAATATGAATGATATGTTCTAATGTAAGTCATGAAACAATGTCGTGCATGCAAACTCATATGATATCCATACCACTTATGCATTTGAAAATAAAGTTTATCGTCGAAAAATAATATACCTTGACAACTCATGAAAATGATTAAGTAACCTTGCGAAGCTTAGTCGCAAAATGGTGAATGTTGAGTGTTAGTGTTGAAGAAAATAGTTGTGCTAGTCATATTTCAAACGCGAGTATCTTGGTCGTTATAGGTCCGTTTTCTACGATCTATATATCCTTGATTTCGTGTTTATGTATACTAATATATTTTTGATAATTCGAATCATTTAGATTATGTTTAAAACTCGGTTTTGCCCCTTGAAAATCCCTTGACAGCTTGTATTATTTCAGAAAATAGTTTTCGTCTCTAAACTTGAAACTAGCGTAACTTCTTCGTTATAAACCCGTTTTAACCCGTTCAAGCGGCCACGATTTCGTTTTTAAGTATATTTTCTGAATATCCTGACCAAAATAATCCCCAGCCTACTGAAATTTCCAGATTTTAAAAAATAGGACAGCCCTTAATTATATGTTGTCGAAAATGATTTTTCTAGTATAGAACTTGTTCTAACCCTTTCCAATCATGGGTTCCTAAACTCATTATATGGTGTCATGGGTTCCTAAACTTCACCAAAAATGATAAGGTTCATAAGGATATTAATAAGATAGTTAAAACTCATTATAAGTAGTAAAATCAAGTGTAAGTGGTATGGATCACAGTATACTTGCATGTTTTTCTTACTAGATCATAAAAATACATCAAGTAAGATTTTATAAGAGTAGGAAAAATTAGTTGAAGCTTACTTGAGTGATTGAAGAGTTTTTGAGCTAGAAAACTTAATTAATCTATAGGTTTTTATTTCAAAACCTTAACATAGATTACTAATAGAACTTGATAAACACTTGAGCTTGCAAAAATGATGAATTCTTCTTCTTGATCTTAACTTGGACGAACCACAAGGAAGAGGAGGGAGAGAGTTCTAGTTTTTCTTTCTATTTTTCACCTTGCAAATATGTGTTTGTGTTTTAGATTATTAAAACTCTTGTATAATTCAAATATCTAGACATTTGGAGTATGTGTACACTTATAAGATCAAGATATTTTATAAAAAGGATGACAAGGGGGGGGGGGTGGTCGGCAAGGGTAATATGGGGAGACAAGGTTGTGTAATTTGATGATTAAATGTATTTTAAGTTAAGTATAATGCTTGTTTTGTACATATAATTAGTTATTAAGTGTAGCGTTAGCTAGAAATCGATTTTAACGGAACAAAATGAAATACAATAAAGTCATAAAAATTATAAAATTATATTTCTCGCAAGTATCAGGTGAATAAATAATTATCGTATCAAAATTACGTAAACCGTCGTAAATATATATATATAACAGTATATGTACTAAATAAATTCAAATCATCGGGTAAACTAATAATATAATTTTTATAGCATTAAAATGAGGATAAAAATATATCTGGACAATTGTCGATAGCGTTTATTTAATAAATAAATACACGTTAATGAAATATGCAAACCCATGCATGAACTAATATGAAAATGATGTTACTGATGATATGTAGACTAACTCTAGTCTATATGTAATGTTCTCAATAATGTTTCATGAATACGCAGCTTAACCCTCACGGTTACGCGAATTCGATACTCATAAACCTAGTTTACAAAAATGATAAATAATAATTGTGAATATAAATTTTTCTCCGGGAATGAATAGTGTTTTTTGAATAGTAAAATTTTGAAATAACCTCTCAAAATATTAAATCGACTTAAAAAACGATGAATAGTAAAATGATGAATAGTAACCGATGAATAGTAAATTCCCGAGATGAATAGTAAAAATTTAAAATTTGTAAAATGACCTGAAATTGATAATTGTCACATGTTGTTTCAACATATATAAGAGAAAAGTATTTTATAACTTGACAAGACGTTATAAACTTATTTTTCGACGATAAACTTTATTTTCAAATGCACAAGTGGTATGGATATCATATGAGTTTGCATGCACAACATTATATCATGACTTATATTAGATCATATCATTCATAATATGTTGCAGTTAGAGATTTCATAGTGAGTTTTCAGTGTATCCACTTTTGTCATCATAACCATTGTATCAAGTGAGTTTTCATAGCCCCGTTTTCCAAGTTTATATTTCATTTCAAACCTACGGGGGAGAATACATTGCACATCATTTTATTACGAGCCCAAGTATATCAAATTCATTTACATTGCTTAAGTTGCCACATTACCATATTAATGTCCCCATTTCATTATCATGAACCGTTAATTACGGAGTAAGCAAGAGTGAGTGAATAGATCTATTGAGGGTGACTCCTCCATCCGGGTTGGTAGTTCCAACTGGTCAAACGGATGCATTTCATTTAATATCAGAATGAGAGTTGTTTGGCAAACACTCTGTTGGGGCGAACATCATAATCAGTCTAGTTTCGGTGTCATGAGCTTATAGCAATTGTATCATTTTTCATGTGGCATACTTGTCATACATAACTTATACTTGTGGTAGTCGTACAAAACATTTATATAAACCTATGATTTCTCACCGACATTATTGTTGACCGTTTTAGCAATGTATTTTCAGGTATCTAAGGCATATACTTCATGGCATGCATAAGGACTTATCATAGAGTCGCGGTGACGACGCGTCTCACTTGTATATTATGGCACTTTAAAACATCGTTTGGTTTGTAACAAACTTATTTCCACAAATGTTGACTACCTTTTGGGACCTATCTTTTGTAAACTCTGAATGTTTTATTATATCAAACGATGTGCTTTTAAAACGACACTTTAGGTCGTTCAATATAACTGTAACTGTGATGCTATGGCAGTCATTCCCCAGGAATTCCATTCCGCTGCAAAACATGTATTTTGGGGGTGTGACAAATTGTTTAGTCCTTAACTCTAGTGGTAGAGATTTGTGTAACCGCCAAGGTTATGATAGAATACATGTTATGACTGTGCGATTGAGTGATCACCCCAAATTGACACTTTGAATAGTTGAGAGATTTGAGTGTTTCGTTCCCTTTTCGTGAGGTGTTCGGCTTTGTTTTATTCTAGCATAAGGGATTTGTAAACTTATATTTTCCAGGTTATGGGAGATATCTTTTTAGGAATCTTACTAATAAGGTCTACTTGAGGGCAAGTAGAGTTCAAGTGGGGGGATATTTGATAACATCAAATAGTCCTGAATATTAAGTGTCAATTTCCCCTAATAATGCTTGTAATTTATATCATTTATATGGATTTACGCTTGTTTCCACTTTCGGGTAAATTACGAGCATTGGAGCTAAAGAGACGCGGAATTGGAGAAATATCAAAGATTTATCACAGTATGCTGACTTTGAAGAAGTTACGGCGTAACTCACCTCTCACATTACGCCGTAACTAAAGCGTGATTTAGAAAACCAACTCATTAGAAGGTTACGCGTAAACTCTCCCCAAAGACAACGACGTAACTATATTAGGTCAAATGAGGTTCCACGCCGATGATAACTACGCCGTAACTATTTCATCAACTACGGCGTAACCAAGTAATATTGAAGATACGGTGTAACCACTTATAAAGTTACGCCGTAACCAGCAGATCTAGTGCAAATTACGAAGGAATTGAAGATTACGACGTAACTCTTATATTAGTTACGCCGTAACCCAGATCTGGCCAAAAAATACCCCACGATTTCCAGCATTTCAAAGCATCCCATTCCACACACCACAACCAAAGAACGTTGGAAGAAGCCAACGGCAGGTCTAGAGGAGCATACGGGGCTGTCTCCAAGGGAGAAATCACTCCCCTACGATAAGCATTACCATTTTATCTTTTCTTTACTTTCGATTCATGTATTTCGTAACTTTGAATATTGAATTAGTTTGTATGGTTAATATGAGCGGCTAAGCACCTCTTGGTGTTGGCCTAGTTATGATTCCTTAATTGTTTTGTTTGCGTTTACATTACTTTCGTATAATTATTTCTAAGTGTATGCATGTATAGTTTATTGGTACCTACCCTTGTTTCGGTAGTTTTGAATGGCGGTAGAGGCTAGTTGCTTAGGAGATATGACTAACTGACCCTAAGTGAGTAGACTGAGGCGGGAAGGGTAAGATATGACCAACTGACGACCCTTTCTACTTGTGTGATTTGACCAACTGATCACCTACGTTTGGATGAACTTAAGAATTAGGGGGTGAGTGTTTAAGTTGCTAACGCCGGGCACTCACTATTATAAATCTAGCATGTAGCGGTACTTAATGACTTGGCTTAGGGGACCGGGAATAACTGGACTTATGAAGGGACACCTGACTTCTCCAGTGGTGGCATCTTTCCTGATAGGTTAGGGCGAATTGACCAAATGCTGTCCTCTCGACTTTGACCTCACCTGAAGTAATTGGAAGTAAGTAGATGTAGACATTACTATCTAGGAAGATTAACCAGGTTAGCACCACTCTCCTCTATTGATTAAACCTTTTCCTTTTATCTGCTTTAGTAGTTAATTAATTAATTCCTTATCGAAATCATTATTAATCTGTGACACCTAGACTTAGTAATAATCCAACACACATAGCTCTTGGGATGACCTCGGTTTTACCAAATGTTAGGAATTGGAAATTCCATGTTAAAGTGTCGGTCACCCCAAATATGGTCTAGCATATGTTAGCTCGTAGACGTGTCGTTATTTACGTTATCTAGTAGTTAATTAGTTAGTTTGTAGCGTAGTTTAGTTTAGTGTAACACCATGGAGGAAGGGCAGTCTTTACCACTGTATACCGATCCACAGGCCGTCGAGGGAGGTCGTGTAGTCTGTAAGTATAAATACCCCTTCCATCCTTGGAAGGGGTGGTGCTTCTCAATCTAAGCTTTCATTTTTTGTATTACAACTCTCTAACTAGAACACCCTCTCATCTCTTTCTCTCTCAAAACCATGGCATACTTGATTCATCACCATCCAAGGCCACCCGAATCATCAAACACAATATATGAATGATCCTACAAATGGTATCAGAGCCAAGGTTGTTGTGTTTTGATGATTTATTGTGGTTTCGATACATGTTTTTATGCTGTTTTTGGTACTTTTTAATGGTCGGAAACTTTTGTTCCATGGTTAACAATTTTAAACATGGTCTCATGTATCCTTTATGGTCTAAAATGTTTCTTGTTGCATAAAGTTTACACAATCTGTCTTGTTTCAATTTTTGGTCCAAGTCAGATTTTTGTTCATGTTTTGTAACATTTTAAACCATCTGTGAAAGTTGTGGGCTTATTCTGTTTTGGGTCAACTTTATCCAAACATCATATAGTCATTTGTGGTCATTTCTGGTATGTTAGTATGGTCAAAATGGGTCAAATAAAATATGCATATTTATGATATTTTCTGGGCTTCTATGAAGATAGCCGGAATACTTGGTCGAAAAACGCCGAAAAATGTCAAATAATCTAGCTAGCGACTTGTCTTTATAAGTTAGTGATTTGTGATGAATCTCAGTAGCGACTTGTCATGAGTTTTGACTCATGATAGCGACTTGTGTCTTCAAGTAGCGACTTGTGTCTTCAAGTAGCGACTTGTCATGAGTGTTGACTCATGATAGCGACTTGTGTCTTCAAGTAGCGACTTGTGTCTTCAAATAGCGATTTGTGTTTTCAAGTAGCGACTTGTGTCTACAAATGTGACTTGTGTCTACAATAGCGACTTGTGTCTAAAATATTAATAGAACATAAATGAAGAAGAAGAATCATCAATTGACCTCGACCACAACCATTACCAATATACCAAAACCCACGACTTCAGGTTTATTAGTCATCATCAGCCATATCACAACTAAACAAGACGCACAATAACTACCAACTCTAGATCTCAGATTTATGTCGAGTGTTCTCAAAGTTTCAAATAAAAACCATTTAAGGTTTTCTCGACAGCACATTCATCACAGATCCAATACTACAAAAGCCCTAAATGAAAATGATAAGTAAACAAATGGATCTCAGTTTATTTTTCGTGGTTCTCATAAAGGAAACATTAAGAATGCATATCCTTTTGGATTCTTCTATGCCAAACTAGCAATTGGACAGGTCCCAGCTAACTAAGTAAATCGGCTACGTTCTCCCGGAAATAAAGAGGGATGCCGGACGTAGAACCAGCTATCGAAGAAGACAAGTCCCAATCTAGGTCAATGGAAGTCAATCGATCTCGAAAACAGAGAAGAAAGCAACATCCCGCTCAATGCAAGTAAGGAGAACCGGTTCTTTATCTTGTTTCATCAGCAAATGTGGCAAACGGTGGTCTTATCCTCTTTTACTTATACAAACAAGATATCTGCTAAAGTAAAGGCGAGTAAATAAAGTAAATAAGAAAAAATCTTTATGAAAGCTAGTCCCATCGAGTGGAGTCAAGGCATGCCTTAAGGTAGTGACTGACTTTTTCAGGTGAGATGGTACAATAGTCTCTAAGGTCTCTTTACACGAGAATAATTACTTCATAGATCTTAAACTGTTGATTAATATCCGAATATCAAAACAAGCTATAACAATTTTGTTATAACCTTTGTCTTTGATTAATTCATGTCACTCTACAAAGTTTTATAAAAGGCTATTATGGATTGATCTCAGCTCTATTTATTCGTAGAAATAATTGACATCAAGGTCCATCTCACGATAACAGATTCTTCATAGATCAACGTTTGAAGCTTTACTTCATTTAATTTTCGAACTATAAAGATAAATATAATAACATAACTGTTATCATCTTTTCTTTGGTTCGATTAATGCTACACTAAACAAGATAATGCAAACCTACCTTTGGTATGATCCAGAAGCCTATTCGCTTGTCTCGTTACCAACCCTGTGGCACTATCAACATCAAGCCATCCCTGTGGCGAAGTCCTTTTGAATATCAAAGATGTTATGTGCATGAGTTGACTTGGGAGTCGATGCCTGGTTATGCTTGGGTTGTATTAGATTGTGTTTATCATGAGTGAGATGATGATTTGATAAATTATCTGAGATTTAATTTTGGGAGCGTTTTTTATAAAGGGGGCGGACTAAATATGATATTAGGGTTTGCTTGTGTAATCTTAGGGTTAAAGTGTGTGGTTATGTGCTGATTTATATTCCCGTAAATTAGGATTGGACTAATTTGGATTAGATCCGGATTGTGTGTATTATCAATGGGCCGAGTGAACTATAAGTTTTAGGTGACTTATGGGTCGAATAGTGATGTATCTTGAACTTGGGCCTTTGTAATTTTATTTTGAACATGGACCGTGTAATACATCCTGCTTGGATAATGGTCTTTAACTGTGTTGTTCTAGTATCACATGGGCGTTTAAAGACCGAGTGCTAATATTTTGAGATCGTCATGTGGCATCGTTCGGACAATCGGTTTTTATCGTTCGATACTCACACTCTTGACAAAATTTATGTTGTATAATGGGTATTGTTATATTCCGGATATACTACATGAGTTGATGCCATATTTTTTGTTTTATGACTACTTGAGTTTACGTTTGTCACACCCTCAAATTACCTGTTTTGCAGCGGAATGGAATTCCTGGGGATTGACTGTCATAGGATCACAATCACAGTTATATTGAACGACCTAAAGTGCCGTTTGGAAAATACATCACTTGATTTAATAAAACAATCAGAGTTTACAAGTATAGGTCCCAAATGAAAATCAACTTGTGCAGAAATAAATTTGTTACAATTCAAACGATGTTTTAAAGTGTCATAAAATACAATGAGAGCAGCGTCGTTGCGACTCTATGAGGGTTCCTTTTTCGTGCCATGATGCGAATGTCTTAGTTACCTGAAAATACATTGCTAAAAGTGTCAACACAATGGTTGAGTGAGTTCATAGAGTTTAGGTAAATGTTTAATACGACTACCACAAGTATAAATTATGTATGACAAATATGTCACAAAAATGTTTACAATTGCTATAAGTCCATGACACCGAAACTAGACTGATCATGATGTTCGCCCCAACAAAGTGTTTGCCAAACAACTTAAATAATGATATTAAATGAAATGCATCCGTTTAACCAGTTGGAATCCACCAACCCGGATGGAGGAGTCACCCTCGATAGATCTATCCACTCACCCTCGCTTCTATGAAATTAACGGTTCATGTTATATAATGGGGACATTCAATTGGCATGAGGTAACTTAAGAAATGTAATGAATTTGATATACTTGGTATCGTAATAAAAATGATGTGCAATGTATTCTCCCCCGTAGGTTTGAAATAAAGTAAAAACTTGAATAAATCGGGGCTATGAAAACTCACTTGTTGCAATGATAATGATGATATAATGGCAATACTGAAATGAGGTGCAACCTCGACCGTGACCTATTATGAATGATATGTTCTAATGTAAATCATGAAACAATGTCGTGCATGCAAATCCACATGTAATCTATACCACTTGTACGCTTTTGAAAATAGAATTTATCGTCGAAATATATGTTTATGACATCTCGTCATGTTATAAAATACTTTACAAGTATTTACGTTGAAATGATATCTTACGATAATCATTTAATGATTTATTATGAAATTATAACTTTTCGTCGTAAAATAATGTCATTGAAAATTTCATGAAAGTGACAAAACGGCCTTGAAAAGCTAGTCGTAAAATGGTGCACGTCGAGTGTTAGGAAACGAACTCAACGGTTTTGGGAAGCTTGTATCATTATCTCAAAGTTTTAGCATTTAAGTTTTCATCCTAGAGGTCTCGATCATGGAGAAAAGTATAGGTGAAGTATGGTACTTGTATCCAAAATATTGTTTAAGGGTGGTTTTCGGCAAAGTTCAAGTGACCGTATTTTATTCGTTACAACTCCGCTTGACGAACGGTTGGACATTTTGGAAACTATGCTTGGCGAACTTACTTTTACTAGAAGACATTACGTTATAAAAAGTAACACATCCTTGTTAAAAACGACCCTCAACATGGTCACTTGTTGCCGTAAGGTTTGTCTAATAGAAATATATTAGTTTAGCTTATTTAATAAAGTTACGGCAACTTTGTGTAAACGTGTATAATTTAATCGTTACAAGTCCGTTTTCTACGTTTTATATGTCCTTAGCTTCGTATTAAAGTATACTAATATATTTTTGATAATTCGACACAATTTATAAGCGCTAAGCCTCATGTTTGACTCGTAAAAAGTAGACGTAACATGCTGAATTTTCAGAATTTTATAGTTTTCGTCGTCTAACTTGAAAAATTCATAACTTCTTCGTTATAGCTCCGTTTTAACCCGTTCAAGCGGCCACGTTTTCGTTTTAAAGTGTATTTTCTAAATATCTAGGCCAAAATTTTTTACTCACTGTCAAAATTTCCAGAATTCAAAAATATGATCAGACCTTTAAATAAAGTTGTCGAAATGAGTTTTTCTCGCAAAACCTATTCTAACCAATTCAAAACAACTCCGAAGCTATTCAAATCCTACCATACACCTTCTTAGGGTGTCATGGGTTCCTAGACATCACCAAAAGTGATATGTTTCAAGGGATTCATTATAGGATAATTATATTACATAATAAGTAATAAAAACAACAAAAGTGGTAAAAATTCATATGTAACACGCACGTTTCTTGCAAAAATGATGAAATAACAAAAAGATGAATATGAAAGAGTTATGAAAATCATGAATTGCTTACTTGTATGATTATATGAAGAATATGATGAAAACCTTATTAATCTATAGGTTTTTATTTCAAAACCTTAACATAGATCACTATATGAACTTGATAATCACTTGGACTTCAAAAAAATAATGGTTTCTTCATGTTTATATGTATGGCCGGCCACAAGGGTGAAGAGAAGAGAGACTTGGATCTTGTTTACACCTTGAGTTATGTGTGATGTATGTGTTTAGATAAGATATTAACTAATATGTAACCAATATCTACAAGTATATGTGTATGTGTACATGAAGTAGAGAAAATCAAATTGGTCACTTAAATGACCAAGGTGGCCGGTCATGAGTCAAAGGAGGGGGTGAGGTGTAGTCTTTGTAATTAAATGTATTATTTGTTAAATGTAGTGTATAATTGATAAGTAAAAATCGATTATTTAGAGTAGCGTTAGCTAAAAATATATTTTAACGGAACAAAATAAAATGTATTGTAGTCATAAAATTATAAAATGCATTTCTCACAAGTACTGAGTGAATAAATATTTATCGTGTTTAATTTACGAAAACCGTCATAAATATTTATACCTAACAATTTATATACAAAATAAATTGAAAACATCGGGTAAATTAATAATATAATTTTTATAGTCTTAAAATAAGCATAAAAATATATTAGGATTATTTTTGGAAGTGTCGGATCAATTTCTCAAAATAAATGTTTACGCGATAGCGTTTATTTAATAGGAATTTAAACGTTTAATTGAAAAATGCAAATCCATGCATGAATCGATATGAAATGATGTTATTGATGATATGTAGACTAATCCTAGACTATATGAAATGTCTTTGATGATTGTTCATGAATACGCAGCTAAACCCTCAAGGTTACGCGTATTTGATACTCGTAAACCTAGTTTACGTAAAATGATGAATAGTGACTCATGAATAGTGATTTTCTCCGGGAATGAATAGTGTTTCGTGAATAGTAAAATTTTGAAATACCCTTTCAAAATATCAAATCGACTTCGAAAACGATGAATAGTAAAACTGATGAATAGTAACCGATGAATAGTAAATTCCCGAGATGAATAGTGAAATTTTCAAATTTTGTAAAATGACCTGAAATTACGAGTTGTCACATTCGCCCATCCAAAAAGGAATTCAGTCTCTGAATTCAGTCCATGTTAGGTTCTACGGTGTTACTTGTGAGAAAGGTGAGAATATTTGAGTCGCATTGGGTCGTCCAATGTTTTTCTAAATCGTACCACGCCCTTCCAAGACGGGACTTTGAACATAAATCTGTTGCCAACTTAAAATTCTAATGGTTTGCGACTTAGGGAACATACTTCCAATATTTTGCGTCGTACATCGACGTAGCTTATCTAGCTATATGTTGTCACTTGTAACTGATTTTTGATCTGTACGATCACTTTGTTGTTTCATGAATGAGTTATGAACTAGTGAGTTGGACTTTCCTGATTTTTGACCCGTGAATAAGTGATTGACACCTCAACCATTGAGTGCCTCAATTGGTGTAGTCAACATGTTCAGGTGCTAACTATTGTTGTAAAGTAACTTGTTCGATAAGGAATGATTTGCCTAATCATTTCTAGAAAATCACACATGCCTTGAGTATATCTTCAAATATTTGAATTGTTCTCTCGCTCTAACCAATGAGCTAAGGATAATAGGCGGTACTCGTGTCCTAGTAGGTTCCGTGGAATTCTTGAAATAATTGCTAGAAGTCTAAGGTGAATTGAATAGCTTATAATAGGTACAACTGGAATTGATACCACGTGTCTCATGCCAAATTTCAAAATGTTAAGTTTGTCGAAAAGGACCGTATAGAAAGGAATAGATTATGGATAACAGTTGTGATTCCTCGCGTTTCTAGTTCTAGCGAATGTCATTACTTGAGTCTTACTTTCCTAAGGTGCTTAGTCTCCATGACTAAAATGTTTATTGTTTGATGATGACTCTCTTAATTTCTCTTATCGAAATATTTCCACACTCTATGTCGTAAAGTCACAAAACCTTAAATGTTTAAGTGATGCGGTGTAGTGGTTGATTTTCAAGATTTGTCCCGATATTGAGTGCTTCTAAAATATTTCATCACTTATATTGTTATCATGCTAGCAAGAAAATAGATATCAGCTCATACTATGTCGAAGAATGTTTGTTCTAATTTCACTTGTAGATGGAGAGTCATTGATTGTACGATATGTTCAAACCTGTTGCATCTCTTGATATGAAAGTGAGGTTGTCCATAATTTCTAGAGAACACAATGCCTTAGGGAAAGTTTATATCGATAACATAATTTAACCAAATTTTCCTTTAAGGGAAACTCATTGTAGGGAAGTTTGCATATTGTTGAGGCCATGTTTAATGGAATGTTCTGTAGTCTCAGTTAGAAGACTTGGTTTATCCCTATGGTGTTGCTTAGTGTGTATTCGCTTCGTACTAAATCTTATAACTCGGTCTTGCTAGTACTTTTGAAAGGATAGAATTTGGCTTCTAGTCCAAAATAGTGTTTCGGAATGTCTCGTGATGTCTTAAGATTTTTGTTGAGTTTTGAAACATCTTACTATATACTTCTAGTCCTTGTTGGTAGTCCTAGAATGCTTTCATTGTTTTCTTGTATCGAGGAATCCTCCTCACAGATTGTATATGAAGTCTTTCCTAAAAAGTCACTCGTCAAGTTCTAACTTATCGGTTGAGTGAGGGATGAATGGCATGGGCTTCTATAGAGTGTTAACAAAAAGAAATGTTTATGAACAATTTATCTGATTACAAAGCTTTGCTTTTGAGTGAAGATTGTTTTAAAAGATTTGAAATGATGCTTGTTACTTTCATGACATAATTCTTCCTGAATTATACATAGGTGATCGGGCCATGTATAATCGAGGACAAATGATCGATGCTTGGTTTTGTTGAAATGATATTATGTTCCTCCGAAGTTTTAGATGGTATTCAACGTTTTGTTTTGTAAGATAATGGCTCAATAATTTTTCAGAGTAACATGAAAATCGTTTTGCATGATGGTATTAAATAGTTGATAAAATGACTGAAAGCCAATTGATAGGGTGGTAACGAAACAACTTTTTTTAAAACTTTATGAAACAATGTTTCTAAGATGGTGTAGAATAGCTTGAAATAAAATTAAGTGAAATAATGTTATGAAGTAGTAGCAAAGTAACTTGAAATATAATTTGTTGAATGATTTGTAGGATACATGGGAGAACCTCATAAAATGGTAATAGTCTCTTAATTGGTCAAGAATAAAGTTGGCCTAACCCCTAGTAAGATAATGATGTATTGTCGCGAAATGATTGAAAACTGGGCAATTGGAATAGGAATGAAATGAACAAAGGTTGTGATTATCGTGGAGTTAATAAGGGATACAGATTACATATGATTGAAAGGTACCTATTATCGTTCTGTTGATGGTCAAATCGTGTTTCAAGTGTAGGAGTAGTAGGCGTCTAGCACAATAGCCCTAGAAATCTCACAGTCCTCAAACCTATGAGATGGTGTAGTGTCTATAGTCTTAGTGATAAATGATAATGGTGTGTCAAATAATGCACGCTTCCCAAGTGCAAGTCGTGTATGAGTAGTATCTATGAGGTGTGATGGCACGGATGGTACTCTAGATGACAATGATGATGAAAATGATGACAATGACGATAATGAAAATCCTTGTGGTGAGTTAAGAAAATAGGTTCATTAGGACTAAACCTATAAGTTCTACCAAATGGTATAATCTGTCCCAACGGAATGATAAAAATTGTCTTGATCCTACGGTGAATCAATAGTGATCGCGATGGTGTAGGTGCAACTTCGTCCTCCTAAAAGGGTTCAGTCTCATCATCTAATGTTATCGGTGTTGAGTCAACTGATTTTAAAATTGTGATAGGGAATGACAGGGCATTCTCCATGTCAAAGTGATGGGATGGGTATCTGAAGGCATTAATGTGACAATCGATTTGAAATAAAAGTAAATAACTCGCAAAATGTGCGTATGAAACCGAATGTATAGTGACTATGCACTTATGATGAAATGATGAGATGCTATGATGATGTAGTTATAGTCTAGGGTCAATGATGCAACCTAGTTCTCTATAACCGAAGCTCTGATGCCAATCTATTACACCCCCAAATTACATTTTGCGTGGAATGGAATTCACGGGGATTACTGTCATAGCATCACAATCACAGTTATATTGAACGACCTAAAGTGCCGTTTGGAAAATACATCGCTTGATTTAATAAAACAATCAAAGTTTACAAGTATAGGTCCCAAATGAAAATCAACTTGTGCGGAAATAAATTTGTTACAATTCAAACGATGTTTTAAAGGGTCATAAAATACAATGAGGCGTCGACCGCGACTCTATGAGGGTTCCTTATTCGTGCCATGATGCGAATGTCTTAGTTACCTGAAAATACATTGCTAAAAGTGTCAACACAATGGTTGAGTGAGTTCTTAGAGTTTAGGTAAATGTTTAATACGACTACCACAAGTATAAATTATGTATGACAAATATGTCACAAAAATGTTTACAATTGCTATAAGTCCATGACACCGAAACTAGACTGATCATGATGTTAGCCCCAGAGTGTTTGCCAAACAACTCAAATAATGATATTAAATGAAATGCATCCATTTAACCAGTTGGAATCCACCAACCCGGATGGAGGAGTCACCCTCGATAGATCTATCCACTCACCCTCGCTTCTATGAAATTAACGGTTCATGTTATATAATGGGGACATGCAATTGGCATGAGGTAACTTAAGCAATGTAATGAATTTGATATACTTGGTATCGTAATAAAAATGATGTGCAATGTATTCTCCCCGTAGGTTTGAAATAAAGTAAAAACTTGAATAAAATGGGGCTATGAAAACTCACCTGTTGCAATGATTATGATGATATAATGGCAATCTGAAATGAGGCAACCTTGACCGTGACCTATTATGAATGATATGTTCTAATGTAAATCATGAAACAATGTCGTGCATGCAAATCCACATGTAATCTATACCACTTGTACGCTTTTGAAAATAGAATTTATCGTCGAAATATATGTTTATGACATCTCGTCATGTTATAAAATACTTTACAAGTATTTACGTTGAAATGATATCTTACGATAATCATTTAATGATTTATTATGAAATTATAACTTTTCGTCGTAAAATAATGTCATTGAAAATTTCATGAAAGTGACAAAACGGCCTTGAAAAGCTAGTCGTAAAATGGTGCACGTCGAGTGTTAGGAAACGAACTCAACGGTTTTGGGAAGCTTGTATCATTATCTCAAAGTTTTAGCATTTAAGTTTTCATCCTAGAGGTCTCGATCATGGAGAAAAGTATAGGTGAAGTATGGTACTTGTATCCAAAATATTGTTTAAGGGTGGTTTTCAGCAAAGTTTAAGTGACCGTATTGTATTCGTTACAACTCCGCTTGACGAACGGTTGGACATTTTGGAAAATATGCTTGGCGAACTTACTTTTACTAGAAGACATTATGTTTTAAAAAGTAATAAATCCTTGTTAAAAACGACCCTCAACATGGTCACTTATTGCCGTAAGGTTTGTCTAATAGAAATATATTAGTTTAGCTTATTTAATAAAGTTACGGCAACTTTGTGTAAACGTGTATAATTTAATCGTTACAAGTCCGTTTTCTACGTTTTATATGTCCTTAGCTTCGTATTAAAGTATACTAATATATTTTTGATAAGTCGACACAATTTATAACGCCTAAGCCTCATTTTTGACTCGTAAAAAGTAGACGTAACATGCTGAATTTTCAGAATTTTATAGTTTTCGTCGTCTAACTTGAAAAATTCATAACTTCTTCGTTATAGCTCCGTTTTAACCCGTTCAAGCGGTCACGTTTTCGTTTTAAAGTGTATTTTCTAAATATCTAGGCCAAAAATTTTTACTCACTGTCGAAATTTCCAGAATTCAAAAATATGATCAGACCTTTAAATAAAGTTGTCGAAATGAGTTTTTCTCGCGCAAAACCTATTCTAACCAATTCAAAACAACTCCGAAGCTATTCAAATCCTACCATACACCTTCTTAGGGTGTCATGGGTTCCTAGACATCACCAAAAGTGATATGTTTCAAGGGATTCATTATAGGATAATTATATTACATAATAAGTAATAAAAACAACAAAAGTGGTATAAATTCATATGTAACATGCATGTTTCTTGCAAAAATGATGAAATAACAAAAAGATGAATATGAAAGAGTTATGAAAATCATTAATTTCTTACTTGTATGATTATATGAAGAATATGATGAAAACCTTATTAATCTATAGGTTTTTATTTCAAAACCTTAACATACATCACTATATGAACTTGATAATCACTTGGACTTCAAAAAAATAATGGTTTCTTCATGTTTCTATGTATGGCCGGCCACAAGGGTGAAGAGAAGAGAGACTTGGATCTTGTTTACACCTTGAGTTATGTGTGATGTATGTGTTTAGATAAGATATTAATTAATATGTAACAAATATCTACAAGTATATGTGTATGTGTACATGAAGTAGAGAAAATCAAATTGGTCACTTAAATGACCAAGGTGGCTGGTCATGAGTAAAAGGAGGGGGTGAGGTGTAGTCTTTGTAATTAAATGTATTATTTGTTAAATGTAGTGTATAATTGATAAGTAAAAATCGATTATTTAGAGTAGCGTTAGCTAAAAATATATTTTAACGGAACAAAATAAAATGTATGGAAGTCATAAAAATTATAAAAATGCATTTTTCACAAGTACTGAGTGAATAAATATTTATCGTGTTGAATTTACGAAAACCGTCATAAATATTTATACCTAACAATTTATATACAAAATAAATTGAAAACATCGGGTAAATTAATAATATAATTTTTATAGTTTTAAAATAAGTATAAAAATATATTAGGATTATTTTTGGAAGTGTCGGATCAATTTTTCAAAATAAATGTTTACGCGATAGCGTTTATTTAATAGGAATTTAAACGTTTAATTGAAAAATGCAAATCTATGCATGAATCGATATGAAATGATGTTATTGATGATATGTAGACTAATCCTATACTATATGAAATGTCCTTGATGATTGTTCATTAATACGCAGCTAAACCCTCAAGGTTACGCGTATTTGATACTCGTAAACCTAGTTTACGTAAAATGATGAATAGTGACTCATGAATAGTGATTTTCTCCGGGAATGAATAGTGTTTCGTGAATAGTAAAATTTTGAAATACCCTTTTAAAATATCAAATCGACTTCGAAAACGATGAATAGTAAAACTGATGAATAGTAACCGATGAATAGTAAATTCCCGAGATGAATAGTGAAATTTTCAAATTTTGTAAAATGACCTGAAATTACGAGTTGTCACAACGTGTACTTAATTCAAGATGGACTTTCAATATCGGATATGCTTAACTTAAGTGGGCTTGAATTGATATCTGATGAGCGATTTGAATTATTTTTTTTGGATTGGGTATATGTTTTGAACCGGATCATGATAAAACTGATTACTTGGGCGAATTGAAGAGATTTGATGATGATGAGATTCAATGGGTTATGAGGTTTGGTACTATGGTGTATACAGTTTCACGGAGACTATTATGTCACGGCTTGAAGTGTTTGTTGAATATATTGACTACGGGGTTGTTTGGTCGATATTTCTTATTTGGATTTGAAATGAGGTTTTCTGGGCGCGTTTACTTATTTCATCTTCTTTCTTTCTACCATTCCGCGAAGATGACTTGTTTGGGCATTTATAGAGGGTGATAAAGACTTGGCTATTTAGTTGCGTTTGTGATTCTTTCTCGCTCAACCCACAACGTAGCTATCACTTCGGTGTCTCACTCATTTGAGAATGTCAAGAGTTTTTGTACATTGGGTACACTGTTTCTTTTTCACGAGGATTAGTACAAGTTTAAGTAACAAATCTGGGGAATGTTACTTCATGCTCAAGTTTGACATATCGAGTTTACTTCACCATGTTGTCACTGCAATAGCCGACAGAATGCGTGAATGATGTGTTTACCAAAGTGATTATTGGATGGTTGATGATATTGTTGATGTTGGATATTGAACCGTTGATGAACCACTGCATGTTTCCCTAAAACTGAAATTCACTGTAACCAAAGTTGTCATAACACATTCAAGCTAACATTGTTTATGGTTTTGTCTTGATTTTGTAAAATCCCGCGAAAGAATCTATTTCTCGGTTTAAATCATAGACTTTTAAAATCTCGTGAAAATGGAAACATCCTGGTAATTGTAAAGTGCGTTTCCGGATCTATCTTACGGTTTATTCTTGGTTTTGTAAAATCCCGCGAAAGAAACTAATTTTCGGTTTAAAGCAAAGAATTGTAAAATCCCGTGATGATGGAACCATCCTGGAGAACAGAAAGTGTATTTCGAGGTATTATCTAATGCTGGTGCTACAGTTTCTACTTCGAAGAAGGGATAAAAGGGTGTAATTCCTGAATTGGATGTGTGTTTGGATATTCGTCATGACAGTTTGGGTATTACAAAGTTTTACGGGGTTATGCTCATTTAACCATGGTCGGGATGAAAACCATTATCATAGTTCACTTAAAACATCAAAGGAGGCTAGATTTTACTTTTATCCAGAAAATGTGACAACGGGGTTAATTCACTATTATTTATTTGAGGTTGAAGTGAAATATCACGGGCGAGTGTACTTAGTATCTGAAGGTATCGGGGATGGTTGGATGAAGATTCTTCAAGATCCTTGTTCGAGCTTATTATCTAAAACGAAGACTTGGAAATCTAGTTATTGTTGGGTGATTTTTTTTTCCTTTTCTTTTACCACTTGGGGGAATCGGTCTCTTACCACCACAAAATAACTATCACTTTAAGGAGTTACGTTTTAGTGCTCAGTGTCACATTCAATTGTGGATTTTCAAGAGGTCATGTACGTCTTATACTTGATGGTTGGTTGGATGAAGAGTATAGAGTACTTAGAGATTCAATGGTGGATGAAGTCTCGACACCGCTCTTTGTTACATATGTGCAAGTTTAAGTCACGAGTTTGGGTTAGTTTACTTCAGGGTCAAATTCATCATATTTGGTTTTCTCCATCAGCTGTCACGACAAAGAGCCCACTGAATGATAATGGGGTTGATTATAAGTTTGCCAAGAGAGGGTGAAAAGAGAGAGATAATGACGTTTGAACACAACAGTTCAAGCCTCGTACCTCAAAGAAAAGAAAAGTGTACGTTTCAGTGCGCTTTATCTTTCAAAGAAGAGAAATCTTCTTATGACGTTTGAACACAACAGTTCAAGCCTCGTACTTAAAAGAAAAGAAATGTGTACGTTTAAGTGCGCATTATCTTATAAAGAAGAGAAATCTTCTTATGACGTTTGAACACAACAGTTCAAGCCTCGTTCTCCAAAGAAAAGAAAAGTGTACACTTCAGTGCGCTTTATCTTTTGAAGAAGAGAAATCTTCTCTATTATGACCATTCTTATAACACCTTGAATTTTAAACTAACATTTTATTAGTATTACTATCCCACACTTAAAAATAAATAAGTAAATACATAATACTATTAATTTTATTAAAACAAATAAATACAAGTATCACAATACTTTCTTTCTTGAAAATAGTTCACTCATTTTTTTTTTAAAATAAGGCCAAATACCAAATCAATGTATATATCCTCCATTCAATATGATGAGATACGTATACTATCATAACTAAAAATATCAAACGCAACATTCCCTTTATAAGTTGCTCTACACGTTTCTTTTTCTTGTGATGATCCGGTTATATTGTTTTCCTTGTATACTCCACACGTCTTTCCAAAAACTTATAATATCATTATAAATGTTTAGCCAATATACAGTATTAACCAATACGCGTTATCCTCCTCCAAAACGTCCGATTTAGTCGATTACAGTTAATGCAAACATAACTACATCCTTTATATAAGCCTTTTTACAAATCTCTATCTCTATACATATCATAAACGACGACCACAAATTCATCTGCACAAGTGAGAGATATGACCTTTCAAATAGAGGTACGAGTTTGGTTCAGACTATAATCTGTGTTACGATTTGGTTTCGGTTCATGGTTGAACGCTGGTCATGATCTCGTGAAGTGTATGTGTAGCTGTTGTACGTGGGGTTTTCGAGTTCCAACCTACCTCAACGAACCTCGGTGCTCGTACTGGTTTCCATTCGTGTACGTGAATACTCCAAGTTGGTTACATTTTCGGATTCAGTTCTGTTCGTGTGTGAGTTACGGTTCGACTTTGATTCACTTGTTAAGAGTTTGGTTCATGATTGATATGGTTACTACTCGTGTTCATTTTGATCTCGAGTTGTTTTTTGTTCGACTATGAGGTAAGCTAATCACATTCACCTTCTAATTCGCGATTATATTCTACTTCATGTTGTTATATAAATCATTCATGGTTCGAAATATATATGTACGTCGTTGATCGGATATAAAAGCTTATTAACGTAATGAAACAACTTGGACATAAGAACCTTACGCAAATGATAGTGATTAGTCGGTTACTTGGTGTCTAAATGATATGCTATACACTAACAGTAAGAAGAAACAAAGATAAAAATATTTATAAAACATGTACTGAGCGCTTGGTCTTGTACGCAAGTAGGAAGAAGAAAAGGAATTTTGCATGGCCTTATTGTATTCTAATCTTTAACCATGCGTATGAAATGGTTTTTAAAACTAAACTACTTATAATTATCACATTTGGTACCTTAACTATAAAAGCCTTTCAAAGCTAGTCCAAACTTAAGTTATGCTCTTAGCTATTTGAAAAAAACACTTATAACAACCTAAATGACAAACGTAAGAATATAGCAAATGTCGGTACGGTTCGAAACATAATGGTTAATATTAATTAGTTCCATAATTCATATAGATAATTTGAAGCGGGAGTAAGTCAAGTGTTCAAGTGAGCGTTGGTCATTTAAGGTACAGATATTCCGTCATTTTAGTAATGACACTTCTTTTCTCTCATGACTCTTGTCCATTTTGATATTCGATTCGTATTCCCCTTGCTTTGATTTGATATGATTCGTTTTGGTATGATCCTATGATTTGATATTCGATTAGTTATTCGTTTGATATGTTATCCGGTTGAGATCCCTTATTGATATGATTCCAATATATGATCAGTTTGATATGATATGATTTGTTTTATTTGGTTGCCCGAGCTAACTAGTCATGGAGGTACCATGGCCTTGTCATTGATGCACCAATGGCATGACACTATCTGGGACAGTGTGATTAGTCCCCTGCGTTCCCTTTATGATATGATAGGATATATGTGATCACTTGGCCATTATGAATACGTATGTACAGTCTCGAACTTGCATATGTATATATGATTTGTTTTGCAGGGAGCGTATGGATGCATCCTAGGTACTCAGTTCATTTTTGGTGATGTGGTGCGTGTGTGCTATACACCCCCTCACATTTGGGAGCTAGCTACTCCATTTGGTACTTGAGAGGTCTCCCCTTTTTGTGCACTTATGATTTGACGGATTTGATATGATTTGGCTGATATGGGTTATGATATGTGATTTGTTAGATTTGGCTATTGGAGTATCTCTTTTAGTATTAAGTGCTTGTGGCAACATTCTGATTTTTGGTTATTATGTGACTATCTGATATTCTGATTCATTCGTTACTATGCCTATTCAGTCATTCAGTTGACACTTATTCACTCAGTATTCTTATGTGATTCGTTTGACTATCGGACTCATGCTTCAGTTCATTTGGTTATTATACTCACTCTTCAGTTCATTTGATTTACTATGCTTTCGGTCTATTTCGGTTGGTTGCCAAGCTTATACTTTAGATTACCACTTCACCCGCTTACCGAGCTATTATATGATTATTGGATTCAAGTGTTGAATATGCCATTATATGATTATTTGGTCCATCTGTTTACCATGCTGATTATGATTTCATGATTTTTCTGTCTACTATGTTAGTATGTAGTTACCTGATTCATCTGTTATCATGCTAATATTTAATTATCCGCTTACCATGCTGTTATGTGACTATTTGATTCGTCTGTTTGCCATGCTAGTATGTAATCATTTGATGTATCCATTGATCATATTATACTTCGTTCAGTTATGTCGAGGGCTATGACTATCATTTAGTAATCTACCTGCAAATTGTGATTTCCATGTTTCTTTCTTCTGCTTGATGTTTCTGATGCTTATGTTGTCGGTTCAACATAGTTATGGATGTTTACCTGACTTGTTGATTCACCATGTTTACACTTCTGTTCATGTTACTGGTTGATGAAGGAATATGGTTCAACTTATGTTACATTTCTAGTTGACTTGTTTAGTTTGCCATGCTATGTTCTTGTTTAGTTAATTCATTCAATTATGATGTTCGTTTGGTATTCCTACCTGATACATGTGACTACCAGGTTTATACTGCTGTTAGTACTTCCGTTGGTTATGATACGTGTTCTGTTTAATAACTATGATTGATCTGAATTGTGTGATTGCCATGCTTACATTCTATTAAGTTGCTTCCGCTTGCTTAGAATTCAGCTTAGCTTATATGTATTCTGAATTATCTAATTTATTTGTTTTTCCATATTTATGTTTAGTTGATCCGTTGACTGATATGCTTGTTCACTGTTTGGTTACTTGTTTTGATTATGATACTGTTCATCAACTCCTATATGATTATGTTTCGATACTTGTATGTTTGGTTAATTACATGTGCTTGTATTTGTTCAATGATTCACTGCTTTTCTTTGCTTTGGTTCCTTTGATTTTTGTTCCTTCTTGATATTTGTTAATATTGTGTTCTACAGGTTCCTCATTGACTCATAGACTCATTGTGCTCATTCGTTACGATTTTGTTATCAGTCTCCTCTGATTTATTTTCATATTTTGATTATGTTTAGCTTTTCTTTTGTTATATCTGTTCACTGGGCTTTTTAAGCTCAGCCGCATTTTCTTTTCCATGCGGTAGGTACCAAGTAGGATCTTTGGGCTTTGTTGGGCTGAGAGTAGGAGCATTTGAGTGATCCGACCCTAGTTTCCCTTATCATTTTGGACTTATTTTGAAGAGAAATTGTTTTGATATTTCATTTCTTTTAGACATGTTGGATTATGTATTTTCCTTTTTAAGTCATTCTTTCATATGACTTAGTATTTTTTTGAAACTTCCACTTGTACTTTTATTAGTATGTTCTGATATGACTCCATAATGTGACATTCGGACCCTTGTCGGGTTGGGGTGTTACAATTATGGTTTCAGAGCTAAGGTTTCGTCTTGTTGACCTTAGGATTGACCTGTGAGGACTTGCGTAGACATTAGGCTTCCGTCTGTTTCGACCTCTTCCGATTTATTTAATTTTCGTTCAGATTTGACTTAGATATTCTTTTGTCTTTGCTGATTTGACCTTCTTCTTTTGGCATTTGATTTTGTTTGTTTATCTTCGCGCGTTAGTTTGTCGATTATTTGGATGTAGACTACTCGTAGACTCGAATATGATGGTGCCGACCCTGCGTTGCTACAACAGTCTCTGAACTGGAGAGGTTCGTGAAGTAGAACTTTTGCACTGTAATCTTCTTTGGAGGTCTTTGGACGGATCAACGCGAAAGATGGAGACAAGATTCAACTGGTGGACAATTGGAAGACGTATGAGCAGAGGAACTATGACCGGCATATTTTAGACGTGCGGAGAAACTACTACAAGGAGTTTGGCATATTGTGGTAAACAGGCCCATCGTTGAGATACTGAGAAGATGAATCTGCTTCATATGATTGGGCGCGACTTGTGTTACTCTGATTTGTTTGTCACGTGTTTTGAGACAGTTTGATATTTTGTTATGTGATTTTGATCGATATTACTTTTCTTTGATTTGTTCAAAACTTGGTTTGAATTGTGAAGTTTTATGATTTGGCATTTTGGTAATATTTCAGCTTTGTATCATATCTCATATCTCTTTGAGAGATTTCAATTATCATCTATTTTGTTTATGTGATTCGTACCAGCAAGATCAGATTTGTGATATTTGGCACTGTTTGTGCGCCTGAGATTGTTTTGGATCGTCAAAAATGAGTCATGAGGAACCTTCTCAAGTAAGGCGGCCACCTTCATCCTTTCCATGGATTGGTAAATTTTCGTTTAGCCTTAAATTTTATTTTTGGAGTTTGGGTTGATGATATGCTTGTCACGTATGTGAATCGATTTGATTTGGCATTAGTAGATTATTTGTCACGACTTGAATTGAATATGATGGCAATAAGGACATGTTCATATGATGCAAATATTATGGCCTGATCAGCGTGATAATACGAGATCATATGACTTGAACTTATTGGGATCATACGATGTCTTGAGAAGTGCCTAAGTTTAGTACGTTTGATGAATTAGAATTATATTCGCTATTCGTCAGCCTTGATGATATTCTCGACCGCTGGGTATCCTACCCATTCAATTTCACATTGATCACGTTTTGATATTGGATATGTGCTCATTGATCGTCAGTACTAATATGTTACCCATCTCTTTATGAAATCTTGATATGTTTGATAATTCGGTGTGTGATTCTCTGATGATTAACAAGTTCCTTGATCCGTTCAGAATCTAGTTTGAATTGATGAAGTTTTCCTTCCGTTAACACTACCTCAGTATTTGTATCGTGTGTATGCGTGCTTCATGTATCTCTTTGAGGAACTTCAACTATCATCTGTTAACTATTAATTTCATATTCGTTGGATCATATTTATTATGATTTGTATTCTGTGAAAAGCCTGCGGCTTTCCTAGTTGACGGAATCGAGTCATGAGAGATAAAACTATTTCCGTTGTGAAGATTCTTTTGGAAGAACCTCTCCGAGCGTGAGGCTATTTATTGGCATTTCTTTCGTGATTCGGTACGTTCTCCTTCTTTACGTCTTTCGAATTTCGAGGACGAAATTTTCTTTTTAGAGGGGAAGAATTATAACACCCTGAATTTTAAACTAACATTTTATTAGTATTACTATACCACATTTAAAAATAAATAAGTAAATACATAATACTTTTAATTTTATTAAAACAAATAAATACAAGTATCACAATACTTTCTTTCTTGAAAATGGTTCACTCATTTTTTTCTTAAAATAAGGCCAAATACCAAATCAATGTATAGATCCTCCTTTCAATATGATGAGATACGTATACTATCTTAACTAAAAATATCAAACGCGACATTCCCTTTATATTGTTTTCCTTGTATACTCCACACGTCTTTCCAAAAACTTATAATATCATTATAAATGTTTAGCCAATACACAGTATTAACCAATACGCGTTATCCTCCTCCAAAACCTCCGATTTAGTCGATTACAGTTAATGCAAACATAACTACATCATTTATATATGCCTTTTTACAAATCTCTATCTCTATACATATCATAAACGACGACCACAAATTCATCTGCACAAGTGAGAGATATGACCTTTCAAACAGAGGTACGAGTTTGGTTCAGACTATAATTTGTGTTACGGTTTGGTTTCGGTTCATGGTTGAACGCTGGTCATGATCTCGTGAAGTGTACGAGTAGCTGTTGTACGTGGGGTTTTCGAGTTCCAACCAACATCAACGAACCTCGGTGCTCGTACTGGTTTCCATTCGTGTACGTGAATACTCCAAGTTGGTTACATTTGTTTTTCTAGTTCGAGTCAGGTTCGGGATGTCGCTCTTGTTCGGATTCAGTTCTATTCGTGTGTGAGTTACGGTTGGACTTTGATTCGCTGGTTAAGAGTTTGGTTCATGATTGATATGGTTACTACTCGTGTTCATTTTGATCTCGAGTTGTTTTTCGTTCGATTATGAGGTAAGCTCTAAATCACATTCACCTTCTAATCCACGATTTTATTTTACTTCATGTTGTTATATAAATCATTCATGGTTCGAAATATATATGTATGTCGTTCATCGGATATAAAAGCTTATTAACGTAATGAAACAACTTGGACATAAGAACCTTACGCAAATGATAGTGATTAGTCGGTTACTTGGTGTCTAAATGATATGCTATACACTAACAGTAAGAAGAAACAAAGATAAAAATATTTATAAAACATGTACTGAGCGCTTGGTCTTGTACGCAAGTAGGAAGAAGAAAAGGAATTTTGCATGGCCTTATTGTATTCTAATCTTTAACCATGCGTATGAAATTGGTTTTTAAAACTAAACTACTTATAATTATCACATTTGGTACCTTAACTATAAAAGCCTTTCAAAGCTAGTCCAAACTTAAGTTATGCTCTTAGTTATTTGAAAAAAACACTTATAACAACCTAAATGACAAACGTAAGAATATAGCAAATGTCGGTACAGATATTCTTGCTTAAGTTTTCTTAGTTTACTCATTGTTTTCTTGCTTGGATAAGCCTGAAAACACTTCGACTTTGGATATCTTTTACACTGATATTAGTGTAAAGGATTTTTGGGCAAAACCTTAGTTTTACGCCTAAGCATAAAAGCTTACGAGTAAAAAAAAAATCTTACGCCTAAGCATTTCCTACGCATAAGCACGTCTTACGCCTAAGGAAAACTTACGCATAAGTTTCTTACTGCTAAGTCTTTAGTTTACGCATAACCTAAGGTTTAACTAACCCTACGCGTAAGCTACTCCTACGCGTAAGTATTCTTCTTACGCGCAAGTTTGGTGTTTTTTACGCCTAAGGTTTTCTTTGCCTAAGCTTGGTTTCTACGCCTAAGGACTCTTCATTAACAAAGTTTCATTCGACTACAAAGATCCATTTTACAACACAAGTTTCAAGATGTCTCAACCACCATACTCTAACTACTTTCCTCATGTGTATCCTCAACAACAACAACAACATCTCAGTCAACATCAACAACAATTCAATCTACAACAACAAGTTTATCAACAACAATTTCAACAACAACATTTTCCACAACAAGGAGCAATTCCACCACAAATGGTTCAACCACCATCTAGTCTTCAAGTATAACCTTACACAAACTTTAACAATCAACATCCATCCAGGAATACTATGAATGAACCGTCTTGGTTTGCAAAGATGTGTGAAGCTTTAAGTAGCCAACAATCCATTCATGAGGCTGGATCACTCGATAGACCTCCAATGCTCAGTCCCGGAAACTACGATCAATGGGTGATTAGGTTCTTTAGGTTTTGTGATCTAAAGAAGCCACATGGAAAGTTCTTAAAGAAGGTTATCATGGAAGGTCCATTTCAGATGCCTATTGTCATTACACCCGGAGATCCAAATGCTACTCCACCAAGAGGTGATGTCACCAACATTGCAACTCTTTCTGACCTCACTGCTGATGAAGTTCTTCATTTCAAAGCCGATGAGCTAGCAATGCAATACATCCTTTTGGGATTACCCAATCCGATCCTTCGAAGTGTTGACGCTCAAAAGACTGCTAAAGCAATGTGGGAACATATTCATCTTCTCATGGAAGGCACTGAACTCAATCAAGAAGACATGGAATCAAAAATCTACTTGGCTTATGAACACTTCATGATTGAACCTCCGGAGACATTAGAGTCTTATCATCATCGATTTTCAGACATCATCAATGACTTAGACAAACACAACATAATTATGCCAAGAATTGCAGTCAACACTAAGTTCCTGAGTAGTCTTGGTCCTGATTGGGGAAAGTATGTCATCTTCATTTGTCAAGCAAAGAATCTTCATCATGCTACATACGGATTGTTGTACGACTATTTGAAGCCTTATCAAAAAGAAGTTGACAAAGAAAGGGTTATCCGTGGACAAAATGTTACACCTTCACTTCCGGATAATCAACAAATAGCTTTGTGGGCTCAAGCTTGTTATCCTCAATTCCCGACCTTACAAACTGTATTCACAAATCCTCCACAACCCACTGCTCAACCAACTGAAACAATCACACCATATGATCCATCAAAGCAACAATCTCAAGAAACTCAATTGGTTCCATACAACAATAACACTGATCAAGCACTTTCAGATGAATCCAATGAAGATGCAGAAGCTTTCGATGCATTGCAACAAGGGTTTGTCATGATTGCTAGAGCCTTCGGCCGATACTCTAACAAATCCAACAATCGCATTCGTACCTCATCTAACACAAGGAATCAGGTTGTTTTTAACAATGGACGTGTTGCAGTTCAGAATCGTGGTAATGTTCGTCAGATGGGCGGTGGTCAAGGGTTTAATGCTATAGGAAGGAATAACATGGGTGCTCCACAGAGAGCTCAAGTGGTTGAACATGTTAATGCTTAGAATGGGATTAATGGTCTTCGTTGCTATAACTGTAATGAGAAGGGACACCTGGCTAATGCATGTCCAAAGCCGAAGACTAGAGGCAGTGCTTATCACAAGGAGGCTTTACTCTTGGCTCTCAAGGACGAAGCTGGTGGAACCCTCACAAATAAAGAACAGAGCTTTATGGCAAATGCAGACTTAGATGATGATATGGAGGGCTTGCAGGCTAATGCAGCAGTTATGTTGATGGCAAACATGCAAGAACTCTACATGAGTGACAGGCCCGATGTATGACCGACGGCTTGTCTCAGTACCGGATCAAACCATATTCATTACTAATATGATATCTCCGCCTATATCGCATCCGGCGAGGATCGGTTCAACATGAGCGTCTACATCTCATTCCAATGATAATCAAATAGATCTCGTAGTTATATTTGACGATCAATATGACCTTATGGTTCACATTGATAATCAAGTTGACTCCGTGGTTATACTTGAGGATCTGACTAATGATCACGTTGAGACTCACGTTGAACAAGCTGAACTTCCGTCTGAGCTCATGACCTTACTTAAAGACCAAGAATCTCGCTTGGAAATATGCAAGGACCTCAATCAGCAACTACACACTAAAAATGCACTGTTAACCAGGGATATTGAATGCTTAAAAAGGCAACTCAACGTTTTTAAAACTCAAGAAAAACGTGAACAAGGTTTTGAAGTCGCTTCTACTAAATCATATCAAAACGAAAAATCACAAGAACGACAGATACGTGATCTAGTCGCATCCAAGAATGCTTTGTTGTCTCAAATAGAACAACTGAAACATGATCATAAACAACAAATTAACGCTCTTACTTTGGAAAATCAATAAGCCAAGGCTGAGTTGTTAACTTGTCAAAAACAGTTCTCGGAATACAAAAAGCATTCAACGAAACGAATAGATGCCTATCTTGATGAAATTGTCGAGTTACAAAACAAAATCAAAGAGTTTCGAAATGTTGTTTATAAACATGGTGAATCAATCACAACGATTCAAAAGTTTACTTTCAAACCAAATCCAAATGGATATGGAGCGAATCTTGCTGATTATAAACCTAAGTTTTCAAATAGAGCATTCAAACCAAATCCTGAAGTTTACAGTGCAGAACATAGAATTGATGATTCTATTATGAGTGTTGTTGAATATAATCGTCAAGAGAAATTAGATGCAGAAGACGAGAGTCGATCAAAATTAGAAAATGTTGTTTATAACAAACCATTTAATTATTCAAAAAGCTGTCACTTTCGTCGCACAAAAGGATACTTCTAACACACCTTGGGTTATCACACCTATTTATGAGTCTTCGAATGTTGGTCCCCAACCCAATTCTGTACAAATTAATGGTCCTTTACCTTCACTCAGTGAAGTAAAATCAATACCCGAAAATCGTCAAATTCTTAGATATTTTGACATTTTCATTTCTAACATCAAACTTTTAGAACGTGAGATTGAATTTCATTCTGAAATAAAAGTTGAACATTTTCAATCGCCTCAGGCGCGAGCACAAAGAGATATTTTTTAGAAAAGAATTTTACCCCATGTTCAAAATTTGAAAAATTGTGCATTGTATTGGGAAAAGGAATTTCATAAAGAACTTGGACTGATGAAAATAGTTTTCGAGAAAACAGAAACATCTATTTCAAATACTAAACGCAAAAAGAAAATGTTGAGAAAAGATGTTGATCGACTCTTGGAAGATGTTATCTATGCTGATATCCATAATGTTGTGTCACTTCATTACATTGCATATGCATTTAATTATATCTCTGCGATTACATTGATTCTGTTGCAAATGTTGAGAATACTGATTTTGTGTCACAAATCAAGTCTTTAAAAGTTGAAAATGAAGGAGTGACAAACGAGCTTTCAAATGCAAAACATCGTCTTCAATGGTGTCAAAAAGATTGTCATACTCGTGAACTCGCTTGGCAAAACAAACTCACCAGTTGCATACAAAAGATCTTACTCCAAAAATTGAGTAATTGGTTGATGAAAATGTGTCTTTGAAGTGTCAAATCTCAAAATATGAACAAGAACTTTCAAAAAAAAATGCACATAGTGTCATATCGATTCACTCAAAAGACTCGTGCTAAAAGCGTCAAAAGACCTTGATGATCATCTTGCATACATGAAAGATGTCTTACGACGAGATGGTCTCACTCGTATTGAAAATCTTAATTTGTTACACACTATCCATGATCTTAAAGCAGAGTTGGTGAAACTTAAGCAAGATAGGAATAATAACACTGTAGTATCGGCATCTACAGATTCAAAATGACTCTAGAACATCTAATGACAAATCACAAGAAACTAATGTGCTTCCCTATACTGAAACAGGAATAGTTGCCTCTTTTCCCAACGCGCACTTCACGACCTAGGAGCAATACAACGAAGAATAGGAAGTTGCAACGTAAGAAAAAAACGATAAAGAATGCTGAATTAGAAGAACACCCTAGGACTTTGAATAAAACTCAAGTTGCACCCACTTTAGATATTGCGTCTGACAAATGTAATGGAAAAAGTGATGTAACGAATGCTGAACCTTTAAGTACTTTTGATGTTAAGTCTGAAGCTTCTTGTATTATATGTCGTAAAAGTATGCTTTCTGATTTTCATGATAAATGTGTTGCTAAAACTATCTTGTCTCGTTTACGGAATCCTAAGGAAAGAAATACCACTAGGCCCACTAAAGCTTCTAAGTCTGTTCTTGGTAAACCGCCCTCTTTAGATTCTAAGAAAAGCATTGATGTCCCAATAGCTCCATTATCACCTCCAAGGAATGTAGTACCACCTAGTTCATTCACTAATACTAAAGCAAAGACTAGTTGGAGATGGCAGAACTGGTTACATAATACACTAGGATTTAAATGGAAACCCAAAATCATTGATATGTGTGTTTCTACTATAAGCTGCTTGAACCCTCTAACTCTTCGGGTTCCACATCTACTTCTATTCCATCTTATTGTGCATTGTGTAATGCGGTGATCTGAGATCATCCTTTGTTGTTGATAGCGGATGTTCCCGACACCTGACAGGCAATCTCAAACTGTTGTCAAACTTTATTGCAAAGTTCATTGGCACTGTCAGATTCGGGAATGATCACTTCGCAGCAATCATGGGCTACGGAGATTACATCAATGGAAACATCGAAATTAGCAGGGTTTATTATGTGGAAGGTGTCGGTCACAATCTCTTCTCAGTAGGTCAGTTCTGTGATGGAGATTTGGAAGTTGCTTTTCGGGAGAAAACTTGTTTCATTCGTGATCTACAAGGAAACGATCTTATGTATGGCACCGGCAACTCATGTCTATACACAATCTCAATGCAAGACATGATTGCTTCATCTCCCATCTGTCTCCTTTCAAAGACAACATCTACAAAATCTTGGCTATGGCACCGACGTCTCTCACATTTAAACTTTCAAACCATAACCAACCTTGCTCGATACAAACTCGTTGAAGGTCTCCCGAGATTCCGGTATTCTAAAGATCACCTATGTTCAACTTGTGAACAAGGCAAAAGCACTCGTGCTCATTTTCCTTCAAAAGTGGAACACAGCTCTCAGTATGTGCTTCATCTTCTTCACATGGATTTGTGTGGCCCGATGCGCGTCGAGATGATTAATGGCAAAGCTACATCTTGGTAATTGTAGATGACTACTCGGATGGACTTGGGTTTATTTTCTTGAAGTAAAGATCAAGCTCCACAGATGATCATCACCTTTCTCACGAAAATTAAAGTTCACTCGGAAAACCGTCGAGAAAAATTGAACAGACAAAGGAACTGAATTTGTGAATCAAACTCTTCGTGAATATTATGAGAAAGTGGGAATTGAGCATCTAACATCAATTGCACGCGTACCCAGAACAAAACAAAGTTGTTGAAAGACGAAACCGTGCGTTAGTGGAAGTACGAACGATGTTAATCAATGCTAAACTTCCGGATTACTTGTGGGTGAACTGTCTCAACTGCATGCTACACTCAGAATCGCTCAATGATTACAAAACGCAACAACAAAACACCTTTTGAGCTTATCCACAACCGAAAACCAAATCTCAAACACTTTTATGTATTTGGATCCCTTTGCTACCCGAATAATGATCGTGATGATTTTGGAAAGCTCAAAGCCAAAGCTGACATTGGAGTCTTTATTGGATACTGTGAGAATTCTAAAGGTTACCTGATCTGGAATCGTCGTGCAAAGCAGTTTATGGAAACGATTCATGCAAATTTCGATGAGCTTACAAAAATGGCTTCTGAGCATAACAACTTGGAACCCGGTCATAACCGTTTAAACTTCCCTCAAACCCCATCATCAGCTGAACCTAGTTTACAACTAACTCAACGTCAAATGGAACAACTATTTGCTCATCTGTTTAGTGATGATATTGATGAACGTGCACCAGGTGTATCAAATGTTTCCGCTGCTCAACCTGATCATATTTCGATACCTGATACACCTGCTACAACAACTAATGTTGAGGAAGCACCACCAGTTGATTCTACAACAACAGTTGAACAAACCGCATCCAACGACACTGAACCAGCTGATGATGTTCTGAACAATGAAGTACCCCACCTGCAGATTATGATCCAAATGCGGTCTTTAACCTTGTTCAACATTCAAAATCAAAGCACATCGATCTTCGATATAATTTCATCAAGGAGCACGTGGAAAAGGGTACCGTTGCAATATACTTTGTGGGTACTGAATACCAACTGGCGGATCTTCTCACCAAAGCCTTAGCTCCTGCTAGGTTTAATGAGTTGGTCCACCGGATTGGTATGCGGTGTTTGACTCGAGAGGAACTGGATGAACTTTTAAAACATTCTTAAAAACCAGTTAAACACCAAACCTCTTTTGTAAATATTTTCAAAAACAAAATACAAAATTATAAAATCTGATAAAACAACAAAAATATTCTTCTACCTATATGTCTTTTAACATGACAAGTACAAATCTTCCGTCAACACTTTAATCTTTCAAAATTCAGTATTTTTCTCAATCAAGTGTTGAGGGGGAGAAAGTAAATAATTTTCGGTTTCATAAAACCTTGTACTTGCATGTTACCTCATCCCGGTTGTTTCTTTAATAATGGTGATTACATTTCTGCTTTACTGTCACTCCCCGGGCTCAAATTTATAAAATTTCATTATTTCTTAAGTCGAGGGGGAGTGTCGTCAAGTTTCTTTCCATAAATCATACTTTTGGTAACCAAAATGGAAGTTATGGGCGTTGGATGTAAATGGTTAAGGTGGAGGGACTGAAAGTGTCAAATGCTCAAAGTATTTTTTAATAAAACATTTCAAAATACATTTACTTCACCACATTTATTACTCAACCACCTAAATCCTACGCCTAAAAATCAACTATCAAATCCGTGTTTTTGATCGTCAATTTGTAAGTGGTTTCATAATCTTAACATGCTTACAAACAATGGTTTTTGATTTCATAAACATCCAACGGTTAAATCTTGCGTTTGAGTGATTTTTGTGTTCTACGCGTAAGCCATGAACACAAAATCCTCATTTGAGTGTTTGTGTTGATAAAAATGCTGTTAAAAGTCTTAAATATTCATACCTTAAACGTTTTACCAAACAAATCCACCCAGAAACATGATTTGAACGGTTTCAAGATTAGGGTTCTTATGCGTGAATTGGGTGTTTTCAATTGTGAGAGTTTTTGGTTAAATAGATGGTTAAGAGATGTTGCTTATATGTTGAATTGATCATATCCACGTTTAAAACTTACCCAGAATCATCAATAGTGTCAAAATTAAAATTTAGGGTTTAGTTTCATACGATTTGGGTATTTTTTTATTCAGAGGGGTTTTGATGTTAAAACTTGTTTAGAACATCTCACTAGGCCTCTAAGATATCCCAGAAACGTTTTGGTGGTAATCTTATGGTTAGAATTGTTACTCGTAAGAATTGAATTCTAGGGTTTAATGTTTACGCGTAAACTGTATTCTACGCATAATTGCTTAACTGTGACTCCATGTTTGGAACTGAAAGGGATTGATTGAATGTGTTAATATTGATGTTATGATGAACTTATTTCATCATTTCTACGCGTGAAAATTCAGAATCAAGGTTGTTAGAACTTCTACACATAAGGATCACCTTACGCGTAGCAAGTTATGCGTAAGAGAAATCTTACGCGTAACCTTTACGCATAAGGCTCTACAATGGGGTCTACGCGTATTCTGTGAAGGATATGCGTAAACAGTAACCTTTACACTTAAGGATCACTCTTACGAGTAAGGCTTACGCGTAAGGTTCCATATACACCTACGCATAAGCTCTATGCTTAAGGCCATCTTTTCCTACGCGTAACATTTCTTACGCGTAAGTCAAGAACCTACGCATAAGCTTATGCTTACGCGTATAACCACTCCTGTTTACGCATGAGCTTGCAACAACTACGCCTTAGCCTTGTGTTAACCAAAATTGTGAATTGTTACACCATCACACCAGCAGATTTGAGGGCTATTCTTCTTATTCCTGTCATTGAGCCTACTGAATACAATGCCACTCCAACTGAATAGGTCGTTCTCCATTTCATGGTCGACATCGGCTATGATGAAGCTAACGGGGTAATCACAAAGCATTCAATTGTGGATCTCAAGAACATTCCCCAGCCATGGAGAACCCTCTACCTTATGATTGCCAAATCCGTTTCCGGACGTGATAGTGGTCATGAGCATCCCAAGCTCATGGAACTACAAATTTTTTTGGGCTATGGACAACATGAAACACATAGAAGTTGAAGCCCTGATATGGGAGGACATGATGTCTTACCTTAAAAAGCCTGGCACCAAGATCACGTATATCAGATACACTAAACTGTTGATCCAAAGAGCTCTAGGGTATAATCCTGATATCCCCTTGAGACTTGATGACCCCAAACAACACTCAGTGTTGTATGAGCCCACACTCACTGTCAGATTTAAGGACTCTACAACAAAGAAACAAGGTGCGGTGTTGCGGATCATCTCCTTCGATGATATCAAAGGACTTTATTCGTACAAACGATATCTGGCAGCAGTTGAAGCTGGAAAAGTAGGTTTCATGGATGAAAAATCTTCTGGTACACCTACTAGGAAAACCAGGAGAGGTAGTGCAGGATGTATTACGAGCACTGAGAGTACTAGAAGGTATTTGAAGAGGAGTCCATCTCGAAAAAGGAAAGTTCCATTAAAGGAGGCAATCCCTATTCCCAAACCTGAACCGCAAAAAAACTAATGGATGAAGACTCCGAGGATACTGAAACAGACGAAGAGGTCATCTACTCTGAAACTCCAATCGATGACACTCAAACAGTTGCAAAACCTCCCAGTCCAAAAGCTGATAAAGGGAAAACTCCAGTGCTTGAGCAAGAAGAGGAAAGCTCGGAAGAAGACTCCGAGGATACTGAAACAGACGAAGAGGTCATCTACTCTGAAACTCCAATAGATGACACTCAAACAGTTGCAAAACCTCCTAGTCCAAAAGCTGATAAAGGCAAAAGAAAAACTCCAGTGCTTGAGCAAGAAGAGGAAAGCTCGGAAGAAGAGCCACTGGATAAAGACTACAGGAAAATGGTGAAGAATCTAAGACTCCAACACGTTGCCAAAGAGTTCGTAAAGTAACTAAATCGTGGCCCCGGAGGGTCAAGTGGTGGTGCATTATCTACACCAGTTCCTGATGCGTTTAATCAACCCGATAAAGGAACTGGTACCACCACCCACGATCAACAACAAAGGCAACTGGAGGACACTATCACCTATGAATTTGAGGAACCAGAAAAGGAAGAGACGGAGAATATTTCTGATAAAGATGCTGAGGTTGCAGCTAAAGAAAAGCGGATAAAGAAGCTCAAGCTCAAGCGATGAAGAAGCCGATTAAGGTGAAGAAATGGCTAAGTCTGGAAAAGATGACGAAGTTGATTATGATGATTTTCTTTAGACATCCCAGACGTTCCAAGGAACTAACTTGAGCCACCTAAAGACCACGAGTCTCCTCATGTCTCATCATCATCAGACTCGTCTTCTCACTCTTCACCTCTACCATCCAAAGGCACAACCAGATCCACATCCAAGTGCAAAGAAACCAACCGACTCTTGGATATCGAGCTAAGAAAAGGTTTTCAATGCTGTCAAGCAAGTCGGGAAGAAAGAGCGTGACCAACAAAAGCTGAATCAACTCGCTGACAGAATCAACTTTCTTCAAAACGGGATAAACGAGATGTTGAAAGAAAGGAGCATATCGAAGTTTCTCAAAGGAGATTTCCAAAAGGAAATGGAGAAGAAGGCAAGAGAAAATACTCACAAGTTTCTTCTCGACACTGTCCCTGGTGTGACAAGGGAGATATTTTCCCGACAACTTACTCCAAATATCGTCGCATTGGTTAAACATACAATGGCCAAAGAACCCGATCTCTCAAGCTGAGTTAATTTTGAAATTGGTGATGCAAATGTCTAAAGCGATCGCAACCTTTACTTGGATGAAGCTAAATTTTTGAGGCTCTACTAGATTATCAAGTCAGGTCTTCATGCAAAGAGTCAGCAGGTCAACCTAAACGACCAAGAGATGACGATGACAAGGACAAGGATTCTGCACCAAAACGTTTAAAGCAAACTGGAGAATCCTCCTCTATGCCACCACCACTCCAAAGGACTCCAACAAAAAGACGATCTCCTCCACGTTCTTCTGTTCATAAACCTCGGGACTCTAAGTTACCTCCATCCACAAAGAAAACAGGTGATCATTTCGAATACACTGGTGGTGACGATGAAGAGTTCCATGAGCCCCAACAACAACCCACCTCTCCTGACACAACAAAGAAACCAACATCCTCATCAAAGCCAAAGAAGAAGAAGAAGATGACTAAGACTGATGTTGTCTCATGGCTAGATGACTATACAACCGCTGAATACGACTGGTTTTCTCAACTTTGTGATGCTACTCCCTCACTACCTGAAGGTCAAGAAATGGTAGATGGCCGTACCATGGAGCATGTCGAGCTATTACAAGAACAATTTAAAGTGAAGAAGATGACGAAGGTTGAGCTCAAGCGAATCAAGAATGATGCCTTCCAACTGCTCAAAGACAGCTCCGAAAGAGCAATTGAAGTGGAATACTACCTCGACAACATTGCACGAGCCATGTCGAACAACATCGATTGGCTCAATCCCACAGCTAACATCGAGTTCACTCGAAAATACAAAGCTCCATACTACACAGATTGGACCAGACCTCTACCCACAATTGGCCGACCGGATCAACAAAAGATTCCATTCCGCTACTTCTTCAATAAAGACCCAGAATTTCTTCAACACGGTAGCGATGTCTCCAAGAAATACGCTACATCACTTACACTTCCGTTCCCGGCAGCAATATACTCTAATAGCATAGCAATCGAGGAAGATGCCTCCCACATGTTCTCTGACAAAGTGGAAAAGTATGATCTTGAAGCAATGTATGGGATTCATCATTGGCCAGAACGCTGAAGAATCTACTACAAGAGCTGCCAGGTACTTACATCAAAGAAGGAAGTGTTTAGTGATAAAGGGATCGTTGTTATTAAGCATGTTACTCTTTCGTAAAAATAGGACTACACATTTCTCAAGAAAATAGTGGTCAAACGACAAGACGAAGAGGACTATGACTTCTGTGAAGCAGACTTTCAGAGATTGTCTCTCAACGACATTGAAGATATGTATCTTGCCAAGGTACAGGGACGAATGCGACATTTATCTATAGAAATCCAACGTGAGTACATCAAGTCCTTGTTAATCTTCATCAGAAGCATAATAATTCAGGAACGTATAGAAGATATTCAACTTGTCGTGGAATCGTATGAGACGCGTGTTAACCTCACTAGACCACAGCTAGACCTTCCCGACATCAAAAAACTTCCTCAATACACCCTCGTCAGCAAACCATTTGGCGTAGTCTACCGTAGTGATCTACACCAAAATTACTTGATGGCGTGCAAAGAGCTTCATAAGTTTAGAGATCACACACTGAAGAAAGTCAGGGATGGGGTTAGCTTATCGGTTAAAGGTGATACAACAAGGCATTGGGTCACCTAAGCGATGGAATTCGAGGGAGAGATGGGATGTTAAGAAAATCATCACTCGCATTGATGAAAGGTTAGTCAGAAGGGACCAGTTCAGAACCTTGGAGAGCTTCGTAGGTGGTCGTCCCAGCATATCTCTCACAGGCTATCAACGTCCAGAACGCATTCCTGGAGTTATTGCTAGACTACCGGATTCTCCTAGTAACCATTGATTTGTTTCCTTCAATACTTATTTGGATGTGTGATTTTTATATGACAATGGCTTGTGCACACATAACAGTGTACAACCCGTACTTGTTTTGAAAGGACCCTGTGGTACGCTTCAGTACCACAATCCTTATAAAAGGAGCGAAAGCTTCTTACTTTTGAGTAAAACTTATCAAAACTTTCATATTTCAAAGTTTTGCTCAAAAGAACAAGTACTTCCCCTTATGATTTTCAAAACCTCAAAAGTAAATATCACTTGTTGAGGGGGAGTATTTGCTTAAAAACTTTGTTCACAAATTGTTCTTCGTGGTAATCTTCCCGCAAAACTCAAAATGGAAATATTCGATATCAAAAATTCGTCAAAAATAACATTTATATGCCATTTTTGAGGGGGAGAAAAATTATGTGATAACAAATATGTTGTGAATTGCAAATGAATCGTTATGCTAAAAGACTTAACCAATGAATTGACGAGATCTTATATGTTAGTAACTTGAAAAGACTTGTCCGGGACGGGTAATAATTTCAAACTAGTTCGCTAGTGATGTAAACGTGTCTCGCAAAGGACTTGTCCGAGTAGAATGTACCATTTGTCAAACTCTTGGTAGACATGAACTTTGACGGGTTTGACGACCTTTCGAGGTTTGTCCACACCTTCAAGGTAGTTATTAGAGCTAATTGTCACCTAAAAGCTGACAATGTATCTCTTTAACTATGCAACATAACCGTGTCTCGCGGGGAATTGTCTATCTTGAGTTGATCAATTCAAAAGTGCGCGCTCTTCTCTCAACATGCAGATTTCTGTCAAAAGACTTAAGCACGTGTAGAGGGGGAGTATTTATGCAAAATCTTACAACTCTCAAACATTGGTATTAAATGTTTTTACTCATAACCACTGTGAGAGATTTTTCATGAAAATGGTTTTATGGCAACATAGGTTAGTCATGGAGTTATAAGGTGACTAAGGTTAGGAAGAACCATCCTATGATCCTTGAGCTAGAGGATCTACCGAGGACACCACCAATAGTTAGAATTAGAAGTCCTTAGGTATGATTATAAAGGAGAAAATGAGAATCGGAGAAAGAAGGAGTTGAAGAATTAAAAAGAAATGCAAAAAAGGGTGAAAAGAAATAGCCCTCCTGATTATTCAACTTAGGCGAACAGGGTTCAATTCATATGCTACTGGTTGTCACGAGATGAAACCAGTATTGAAGATAAAAGTCGTCATGGACCCAGTGACGCATGCACTAAACCTTCTTAGCCACTCAAGTTTCTCTCAACAGAAGCTTGTTTCATTCTCACAGGGAACCCTACGTAAACTATCGGTTTTCTCTTTGAGATTGCTGGTATTGAAGCAAGGAGACCCTCTCCCTAGTCTCCGAAAACCAAAGCGCACTATTGAGTCTAGAGCCACGAGATTCATCAAAAGATCTCTTAGGTACACTTGACAATTTCGCTACGTCGTTCAACAATAAGAATGCAAGTGATGGTCGAGTCCTACACAGATCCTAACAATCTATCGAGAACATTTATGAGAGGTTCACAATTGTGATCCTCAGTGATTAAATGGAAACCCCGGGGTCATCTTCAAACAGCCGACCACGGCGAGGTCACCCGGTAACTCCGTGGATTACGCTTAGTGTGTCTCAACGGTCCTCATCGTGGGGTGATGCCGGTGTACCTCGGCGACTCATCTAAACTGTAGGTGTGCCGGTACATCGCGTTATCTCACTTGTGGGACTCCGGTTGAGAGCGACCTTTGTGAGAATTAGAGTTGTGTTTTCACACTATGTTGTTAACACTCGAGTTCAAACTTGTAAGCGGTGGATTATTTCTAACCCATGTTTTATGTTTTCTTCTTATGGATGCTTGCGGGTGGAAAAGATCGTGCAAATTCTCCACATGCTCATAGTCACATCATCACTAATTGAAGTTCTCTCAAAGGCACACACAAAGTCCGAATGATTCTTCGTCAAAGTCAAATAATCTACAAAGTTTAAAGACTAAGAGAACTACAAGATCGAAATCCAACGTTAAAGAGTGTGTGAGCATGTTGGAGAAAGACGTGGGGACACTGGAGCAACGAAGCAGACCTAATGCTCACACTTCTATTTGACTTTGAAGTTCTGATGAGATGAAGTTCTCTAGTCTTTAAACTTTGTAGATTCTTTAACATTGACGAAGAATCATCTTTAACTTTGTGTAGCCTTTGATTTTGATGAGAACTTCATTTGTGATGTGGTTGGTATGAGCATGTGGATAATCTGCATGATCAATCCGCTCCGGAGCTTCCATAAGAAGAAAACATAAAAACAGGTTAGTAATAAGCCGATTTCGGCATTTACAAGTTTGAATTTCGAGGGTGTTAACAACATAGTGTGAAAATACGTCTCTAATTCTCACAAAGGCCGCTCTCGAACGTTGAGTCCCACAAGTGAGATAACGCATATACCAAAATACATCTACAGTTCGAGATGAGTCACTTAGGTACACTGGGCATCACCCCATGACTGAGACCATTGAGACACACTAAGCATAATCCACGGGTTACCGTGACCCGCTGTCGCTGCTGATGTTGACCCTGCAGGAGTTTCCATTCAATCACTGAAGATCACAGATGTGAAACTTCTCATAAATGTTCTGGCAGCATTGCTAAGACTGCGTGAGACTCTAGAATATATCACTTGTGTCCCTATTGATGAACAACAAGCGATGTCATGTCAAGTGTTCCTATGAGATCTTTTGATGAATCTCGTGGCTTTAGACTTAATAGTGCATTTTGGTTTTCCGAATGAGACTAGGAGAGGGTCTCCTTCTTCAATATCAGCAATCTCTAAGAGAAAGCCGATAGATTATGCAAGGTTCCCAGTGAGAATGAAACAAATCCTTTTGAGAGGAATTGAGTGGCTAGGAGGTTTAGTGCAATGCATCACTGGTCCATGACGCCTTTGTCTTCAATACCGTGTCAACTTAGTGACAACCAAGCATGAATTGAACCGATTTCTAAGGTTGAATATGGAGGGCTATTTCTTTTCACCCTTTCATTACATTTCTTTTAATTCTTCAACCCCTTCTTTCTCCTTTCTCACATTACTCCTTTTTAATCATTCCTAAGGACTTCTAATACTAACTATTTGTGATGTCCTTGGGTAGATCCCTCTCGCTCAAGGATCATAGGACTAATTTACCTATCCTTAGTCACCTTATAACTCCATGACTATCCTATGTTGCCATAAAACTTTTTTCTTGAAAATCTCACAGAGTGTTTATGATTGAAAGCATGTTTGAAACACATCGAGAGTTTTATATTTTCAGAAACACTCCCCTTCACATGTGCTTATATTGTTTTAACTTAAATCTGCACATAGAGGGTAGAGTTTGCACTTTTTGAATTGATCGGCTCATGATAGACAATTCCCCATGAGACACGGTTACGTTGTTTAGTTAAAGAGTTCCATTTTCAGTTTTTAGGTGACAACTAGCTCTAATAACTAACTTGAAGTTGTAAACTCTTCTTGAAAAGAAGGTTAGACCCATGTAAGTTCATGTCTATCACGAGTTTCTCGAGATGGTACATATACTGACTTAGATTCCGGTCAATTCATTGGTTTCGTCTGACTCGAGCTCATTTTGAGATTCAAACAACGATCATTAAACTTTTTGATCACATTTTAATCACGTCTCCTCCCCTCAAAAATAGCATATTCGTGATATTTTTGATATCAACGGATTAAACAACATTTTAGAATCTTTTGGGAGACAAACGGATTTGATTTAAGCATGAATTTGGAACATTTTAGTTTATATCCCCATTTAATAAAGCATAATCAATTAAAGGGTTTTAGAGGGAGTTATCTTGAGCACAAAATATTTTGAAAGATTTTGAAAAATCTTTTGAACAATCTTGAAAAGGTGCTCAAGATGATGATGATTTCTCACCATTTTTAAATGTAGTGCAATGAAGCGTACACTTGATTTTTCTTTAAAAGCACGAGTTTTGATTTGAACAATAATCAAAAGTCATCATTTTGTCCGGTTTCGCATCTGAAGTATCGAAAGCCATTTTATGAAGAAATTTTGAGAAACGACATGTTTTGAAAAACATTAAAGAACTCTCGCTCAAGCATCTGTACATACCCGTATCATTGTTTGAATGACATTTCTAAACGTACATGAATATCGATTATACGAGAGACATGTCGTGAGAAGAATGTTTTTGGATTTTTGATTTTATATTGTTTTTGAATTTTTGAAAGTTTTATATTTTTATATTTTGCTTTTGTTGGTTTTCAAATTTTGTATTTTGTTTTTCAAAATATTTACAATGAAGCTTTTGGAAAAATCATTTTCAAGAAGATTCGAGAAGACGTTCTAACTCCTCAGGGGTTAGGCTTCACATTCCAATTCGTCAAACTAAATCGTCAAACCTTTCTTTAGGAATGGCTTTAGTAAATAGATCGGCAAGTTGGTAATCTGTCTTCACGAAGAATAATTCAACAGTACCATTTTCGACGTACTCTTTGATGAAGTGATAGCGGACACGGATGTGCTTAGTCTTTAAGTGATGAACAGGATTGCATGATATGGCTATGGCACTTTTCGAGTCACAATACATAGGTATTTTATCAAAAGTAAAGCCATAATCTGTGAGTTGTGTTCTCATCCATAGAACTTGAGCACAACACGCAGATAGAGACACATACTCAGCTTCAGCGGTTGAAAGTGAAGTGCAATCTTGTTTCTTTGAAGACCAGCTTACTAACTTTTCACCCCAAAATTGTGCTCCTCCCCGATGTACTTTTGTTGTAACTTGATCACCGCATGGTCCGCATCCTAAAAAGCAATTAGATCAAATCCGATTCCTTAGGATACCAAAGTCCCATGTGAATGGATGTCTTCGTGTATCGAAGATCCTTTTAACCTCTTTGAGGTGGAGTTCGTAGGCTTTGCCTCGAAACCGTGCTAATAAGCAAACAACAAAATGAATATCGGGTCGACTAGCGGTAAGGTACATGAGAGAACCAATCATGCTCCGATATTTCTTCGAATCAATAGGTTTCCCAAACAAATCGGCTCCAATTTTCGGTGAAGTTACCATTGGTGTTCGACGTAATCACAATTATCCATACCATGATTTTTCAAAATCTCAGTTGTGTATTTAGCTTGATTTATAAAAATTCCACGAGGGGACTGATGTATTTGTAAACCAAGAAAGAATTTTAGTTCCCCCATCATGCACATTTCAAATTTGCTTTTCATGAGATTTTCAAAGTGTTTTGAAAGATTCGGATTAGCGGACCCAAAGATGATGTCAGTCCCACATAAATCAACAATCAAAATGTCATTTTTGCATTTTTGTGTAAACAAGGTAGGATCAACTGTTCCTTTGGTGAAATTGTTTTGGATAAGAAAAGAGGACAGTTCGTCATACCACGCTCTCGGAGCTTGTTTTAATCCATAGATTGCCTTTTTGAGTTTGTAGATGTAGTCTGGATGTTCCAAGTCGATGAAGCCTTCTGGTGACTCACGTACACTTCTTCTTTCAGAGTTCCATTCAAGAACGCGGTCTTAATGTCCATCCGATAAACCGTGATGTTTTTGTGAGCGCATAGGCTAAGAATATCCTGACCGCTGCTAAAGTCTAGCTACGCGAATGACTCTCGAAATCTATCCCTTCCTCTTGTCTGTATCCTTTGGCCACAAGATAAGCTTTGTTGCAATTCTTGTCGTCTCTTCATCCCTTTTGTTCTTCCATAATCATTTGAGATCAATGACGTGGATATCAGTTGGTCTTGGAACCATATCCCAAGAGTCATGTAGACGGTATTGGAGAAGTTCCTCCTGCATCGCTTCTATCCATGCGGGTTCTGCCATTGCCTCGCGAATGTTCTTTGGCTCTATATTGCTAATTGAGCAAAGGTAAATGCATAAGTCGCAATCGGTGGCAAGTTGGCATCTCGTCTGAATTGGCCTTGAAGGTTCACCAATAACTTGTTCAATTGGGTGGTCTTTTGTCCACTTCAGAGTAGAAGGATACCGTTGGTTAAATGTATGCGAGTTAGATGGTTCCCTTAAGCTTGAAGATGATTGGTGATCCGTAAAGCAAACGGGTTTTCAAATAAGTCTTCATCTAATGTTGCATCGTTATGGTTTTGGTTTTGCTCATCAACTGTTGGTAGAACGGGTGCAATAATTGTAGTAGATGTAGATGATGTAGACGGAATTGTAGATGCATCTTCTGTTGGTGGTGGTGGAAGATTTTGAGCGGGTGCAGCGGAATGATGGTTTGATGCATTTGTCGAAGTTCCACCATAGTATTCATCGAACATTAACTCAAAGAAATGCTCCCATTCTTGTTCTTTAGGATTGTCAAGCGAAGTTGATTGAGCTCTTTGAGGTACGAGTCCTGTTGATGTGTCGTGAGATCGCTGGTTTAGTGCGGGTTCTAGAGCGAGTCTCTCAGAAGCCATAATATGTGAAAGTTCATCAAATTTCACATTCATTGTCTCCATGATCCTCCTAGTTCTCTTGTTATACACCCTGAATACCCTCGAGTTATCTGAATATCCAATGAAGATTCCAATATCAACTTTTGCTTTCAGTTTTCCAAGATCTTCTCATTATTCATTAGGATAGCACAAAGCGCCAAACACGTAAAAGTAAGAGATATCAGGTTTTCTGTTGTTCACAAGCTCATATGGGGTTTTATTGAATCTAGGATGGATTAGGGATCGGATTCTGAGTGAAACAAGCAAGGGCAACCTCAGACCCATAGAAATACGGTGCACTAGAATAGATTAGCATTGTCGCGGCAGCTTCCTCAAGAGTTTAATTTCTTCTTTCAACTACCCCATTCTGCTGTGGAGTTCTAACAACCGATGTCGATGTGTGATTCCAACATCTTGAAAATAAGATCGTAACTCCGATTAGTGAATTCAAGTGCCGTTGTCTGTTCTTACAACCCTTACTAGAGTTTGAAGAAGTACTTGAATACGTTTAAGAAAGGTGATGATGATGCTTGGTGCTTCGTCTTTTGATCTCGAGAAACTTAACCCATGTATATCTTGAATAGTCATCGACGATAACAAGAATATACTTTTTCCATTAATGCTTTCAACTCTCATTGGGCCACATAAGTCCATGTGCAACGTATGCAACTTTGCTTCGAACTAGAATGTACGGTTTTGGGTTTATATGTTGCTCTTTTGCTTTTCCTTGTTCGCATGATGGACATAAGTGATCCTTGGTGTATTTGAACTTTGGAAGTCCGTTGACGATGTTGTCTTTGGCATGATTGTTGATGGTGTAGAAATTGAGATGGGATAACCTTCTATGCCACAACCAGGACTGTGTTCCAGATGCACGTGTCATAAGACATATTGGTGATGAAGAGGCCATTTGATTGATGTCGATAGCATACAAGTTTGTATCACGATTTCCAGTTAAGAGATCAGTGTCATCCAAGTTTCTAACGAAGCAAGCATTTTTCCTAGAAGCAACCTCTAAATCGCATCACGAATCGCCCGACTGAAAACAAATTGTGTCCCAATCCTTCGACATAGTAAACCCGAGTGATCAAATAATTTCCAAAAGGTAGATCTCCATAACCCATGATATTTGCTACATGATCATTTCAAACGTCACGGTTCCCATGAATTTCCGAACGAAATTGATCACAGCTTCAGATTCCGGTCATGTGCTTGGAGCAACCCGAGTCGACGATCCAAAGACATATTTCGATAACCTGCCAAGTAACAAAAAGAATATTTTGGAAACCGTTGTGATTTTGGTTCCTTTGGGTTAGAGGTAAAATCCTTATCACACTCAAAGAGGGGAGTTCTGGTTTATCACTCATTTTACCATTCTGGAGTGTGAAAGTTCTACCTGTGGGTTTCCAAATATCATCCCTAAAGTAAACAGTATGGTTCTTGTCAGTAGTGAAAAGCCTAAGTTTTGCAACTAGTCTTCCTACTCGTTTAGCATAAGATCTTTTTGGAACGTTCTTCTTAACAGGCTTATCATTCACATTCTTAGAAACACAATCATCTTGATCATTAATTAAAGATTTCTTGCAAGTTAAACAAAGAGATTCAACACATTCATTAGACGTAGCAAGTTTCATAGGTTCAGTACATTAAGATGAAATGTCTTTCTTATTCAAAAGCGGTAAATTTCTAGGGTGTTCTTCTACTTTCTTCTCTTTATTCAAGCTACTACTCTTAGAGGCAGTCGAGACTCTATTGTTCCTTGTATTGCTCTTAGGCTTTAGTCTGCTGCTCCTAGAGGTGCTTTCTAGTCCTATAGAAGGTAAGGCACACGCATTAGGATTCACATTTTTATGAAGGGAGGTGGTTTCAGCTTTCCTAGTCTCTTTAGAGTGCTTTTCTAAACTTATGTCGTTTGTTCCATATGTTTTAGATGTGGAGGCAGACGCATTAGTGGTACTCATCTTAAAAAGGCCCGGTGCTAAAACTTTTGGTTTCTCGATAACCGCTTTTCCTTTATCAACATTTTGTTTAGGTAAGGCAGGTGGAGTGACTGGTTTTGATGAAACATTTTTCTTATTGACTTTTGGAGGAGGCATAGAAACAGACATTTTTTGTTTGAAAACTGGTTTGGGAACATTTGCTTTCTCCGTAGTCAATGGTTTTGTAATCACAGTATCCACTGCCTTTCCTTTTTGACTTTCTAGCTGAGCCCTCAAAAGATCATTTTTCGCTTTCATGTCATAGTAGGCACGCTCATACGACAGTTTTTCATCCTTGCATTCCTCAATTTTTCGATCAAGTTGTTTAAAATATGATACGTTTTCTTTTTCAAGTTTTTCAAGAGCTTTTTCATATTTTGAAACAATTTCGGAGGTCTCACACTGGAGTCTTTCATGATCTTTAACAGAATATGTTTGCAAAATGATGGACATAATATCAGTAGTCGAGAACATCTTCAAGAGAGAATCATTTAACTTTTCCAAAACTTTGATGTGTTCAAAACTTTCATTAGCTTGCTTTACTAGGGATTTATGGTCCTTGACAAAGTCATTTTGTTTCGTTCAAAAATGCTTGTTCAAAATGAATTACCCTTGAGTTGATGTTATTCAAGGTGAGGGCAATTTGAGTTTCAAAAAACTTTTTCTGTTCATTATCAAAACTATTAAACCAGATATTTGTTGTAATGTTGGTTTTAGTTTTAATCTTCTTGAAGATCCGCATTCTAGTTTTCACATTTTCTAAAATACTTCTCGTGCATCACTTGTGTTAAAAGGATTGTTTGAAGACATTTGTTCAATGTTCGAAAGAGATTTGGAGACAACAACTGGTTTTGAAACTGATTTTGAAACTGGTGTTGACACTTTGTTTGAAACACTTTGTGTGGTGGAAAACGTTGATTGTTCTTTATGAGAAACAAACGAAATACCACTAATTTTGTTCCATTTGTTATAATCAATTGGTTTGATTTCCGGATGTTTTTGTTTCATTTTTGATCTACTCTCCTCAGATAGTTCCAATGTTTCAAGAGAATCGTGAACAATTATGGGTTCATGCAAAGGTTTTCCATTGTTCAACACATTCTATTTTTTCTGAGCTTTCTTGAGGAAACAAGGAGGTGTGTTGCCAAGAGCCATTTTATACACAGTATGAAAAATCGGATTTACTTGATTAGAAAGCATATTGTTTGTTTTTTGAATGACCCGTTGTAAGAAGAAAATTTTCCAATTTTTTGATAGTTTCATTTTATCCGAATTTCATCAAGAAGAGAATCTTCTCGCTTTTGAAAAATCAGCAATCAACTATTTCTTCTCTCTTTTTCAAGATCGAAAACATTGTTTTTGTTTAGAAAGTTGGTCATTTAGTTCAGAAATTTCCTTGTTTAAAGATTTTATTTTCAAGTTCAAATTCACATCAAGTGTGTCATACTTGAGTTGCAATTGTTTTTCTCTTAAAACAGAATCTTGATAACCAATTTCTAATTTTGATACTTTGTTTGTATGAAATTCAAAGGCTCTTGCGTTCTCTTTGTAACTCTCAAGCTCGGCTCACGTCAATTTAGCATTCGCCTGCCTTAACTTCGCGATTGACGTTTCTAACTTTCTCAATTTCAATGCCACAGTTATTGATTAATGATTCAAAGTAAGCACGTGTTTCCTCATTAGTCTCAGTATTTTGTGCCACGCAGCCTCCACTAGGATCCACATCTGGATTTTCAGAGTTAGTATTGCTACAACTCGGATTGTCCGTATGTATCATAGTAGGTACCGATGTCAGAATGCCGCTCGCCATAAGTAAACACATCAAATATGAAATTGTTATAGCATGGATCAATGATTGGTACCTCAGATACTGCGTTGGCGTTATATACAGGAGGTGCGTCAAGTCGCTGTCGTACTTAGTCTCCTGAAGATTTGCCATGAAGATGCAGTTTGCATTGAGTTCCTCGAGGTCTTCCAAATCATCCATAATAGCCATAAAGTCATGTTCCTCAGTACTCAACTGAAGGCCTTGATTTTCCTTTTGTACCAACAAGATAGCTTTCTGAAGATACGCAAGATCCTTCTTTTTTGGTTTAGTAGGACAGTTCCTTGCCATGTGACCCACTCCTTGACAGTTGTAACACGTAACCTGATTACCCTGATTCACATTTCCAGAATTCCCAACGACTGGAGTGCGCAACATTCCCATTCGGATTACCCATCTGCCTATTCCCAACATTCTGTCCCCATCGATTTCCAACATTCTGACCCAACCGATTACCCTGATACGGAACTACCTGATTACCCATGCAAATCCAGTGTATATCCTTATGATTCCCAATAACTCCAACCATTTGACCTTGATTACCCATATTCACACCCAGCTGTGCAATTTGCCTGTTGCGAGTGTTTGATGAAATCCTTTGATTGTTGTTAGTTGGTGTGGAATAGCGACTTCTGAATGCTTTACCCAAGAAAGAAAATGCCTTTAACAAAGCAGCTTCTTGTTCAGTTTCAAGATCAGTGATTCCTTGTTCCTGGTATTGTGGATACTGTTGTTGTTGTTGAATGACTTGTTGTTCTGGTGGATAGAATTGTTGTTGAGGGAAGACAGCTTGTGGTTGTGTAATGTATTGCTGCAAGTTGTTGTTGGTGGAAGATGATGGAGCTTGTTGTTGTGTATTCACTGAGGGTTGAGTCTTTGCAATTAGTGCCTGATGAGTGCGTATTCACTCATCATTTTAGGTCAAATCTGAGCTGCAAAACATTTAAAAACACTCCGAAATGCATCAAAATACTGAAAATATCTCAAAATTGTGTTTTATATGTTTCAGATGCAAAATTATCAAAAACAAATGAAAAACGAACAAAGTTTGCATAATTGGCAGTTTCAGTCCCCCGACTTTCAAAAATTGACAGAAATAGTCCCTGAGCACGTATTTTAAAAGAAAAGTCGCCAAAGGTCCTTTTGAAATCATAAGTTGTCATAATTAGTCCTTTGGTGAAAAATTTCAAAAGTTTGAGAAATTACAGTTTTGATCCCTGGATTTTTAAAATTGTCAACTTTAGTCCTTGGAATTTCACAATTGGCAAAAATGGTCCTCAATTTATTTGAGATTCACAAGTATGGACCTTTGATTACATTTTCAGAATTTCATGAATGATCCCTGGATTTTCAGTTTTGGCACCTTTGGTCCCTAAAATACACTTTGGATCAATATCTATATCCTAAGTCCAAATTACTACCAAGGCCCAAAAATAAACAACCCGGTCAAACCCCATTTACCCGGTCAAGTATTAACAAACCCAACACACCCCTTCTTCTTCCCTTTCCCGCCCACACAAACCCAAGAAACCAGAGCCCTGCTCCTCCTTTTTACCACTCCCCACAAACCCTAGATACCCTCTCTCTTTCTCTGCTTCCCAAACACTCAACCCCAACTATACTCTTTTACCCAACTTCACCACAACCCAAAACCTCCTTCATCTCTTTACCCAGGTTTACCCAATTCCCAAACCCACTGCATACTTTTTCCCCCTCATCCAAACTACCAAGCTGGCAATCCCAGCTTCATAAGACCCCATGGACGGCTCAGATATGTCTCATATGGTACCTACCAATTGGATGGTGAAGATTGAATTGAGAAAGCACAAAGACAAAATCTTGGCTGTTTTGCCTCACACAAGAAGCACAAGAAGTGAAGACCTTGAAGACCAGTAGAGTAGTATAAATAGGACATGATGTAGCCAGTTAGAAGGCACCCCTAGTTTTTAAAAATCTTATTTTTAGTTTTCTTGTATTTCCAGTTTAATGTAATTTCCTTTTAACTTAATGAAAACCTTTTCTTCAATTTGTGTTTCATGGTTATATAGTTGTTAAGTCTTAAGAGTTGTCAGTTTAAACATCTAATTAATCTAAAAAAAAAGGGGGTCAAATCCTTTGTAAAAGGGTGTTTGGTTATTGCTTGTAAACGGGTCAAAACCATTTGTTACCCACTTCGACAAATAAAGTCAAACTCAGTTTAGCTTATTAGTATGTTTTTACAAGTCTGAGTTTTTTTTTGAAAAGTTTTATGGGAATTAAGTGAGATCAAAAATCTAACTTTTTATCTTTTTGAAGCTGCACAGAACATCAGCTTAGGCTGCTGATCTTGTGCCTTTTTCTCAGGGAAATTGGTATTCAAAATTTTAAGAGTTTGTTTTCATCAAATTGTAGTTTGCCTAACTTACTCTAGTCCAAGTTTCAAGCATTGATACAACTTCTAGCATAGTTAGAGTTGAAAAGAAAAATCTGTCCATTTACAATTTTTTTTTCTCAGCATACATGGCCCATAAGCCACTGTTGTACAGCTTCTTTATAAGCTGTACAGTGTCATTCTCACCACCCAAACAGTCTTTTCAGGAAGCCTTCCATGCTAACTTTATTGTTTCAGTGTGCTCTTAGCTTGGAGTGTCTTTTGGTAACTAAAAAATAAGCTCCAATCAGCCTGCAGTTACAACAAAACAACAGCAGAACAGCAGCTCAGATCCCATTTTCTTTTCAGTGCTTATCAGGTTCCCAATTCATGCTTATTCAGATTTTCTTAATTGCTTTTAACATATTTAGATTAGGATAGTTGAAGTGGGTGCTTATTTAACTTGCTTAGTGCTTATTTGGTCATTCTCCCTAGTCTAGGACCCCCGTAGCTTAAGTCTTAATGCCAACTGCTACTTCCCTTTTTTTTTAGCTTATTTCCTTTTGTATCTAGCTTAGTCTCATTCCCAATTGTTTATTTGCCCATTTGTCCATTTCCAAGTTTTTGAATGCCTTAGTATGCTTTTAAAATTGTTTAAGAGGGTGTTTGGGTGTCCATTTTTGAGCTGCCAAAAGGGGTGCTTGTTTGATTATGCCCACTGTTGGAAATAAGCAGTTGTAAAACTGCTTATTCCAAGGTTTTGCATAAAGTGTTTTTACAAAAAGGTCTTGTTCTTGTCTCATAAACAAAGTGCAAAAAGAAAAAAGTTGAAAAAAAAATAGTTTTCAAAAAGAGAGCCAAGGGATTCGAACCCTGGTCTCTCAGCTCAAAGCACACGACCACAACACACAACATCACTACCAACTGCGCCCTTGGGACTTGTCTCACAAACTCTACACAATCTATTCTTTTATAGACTTGTTAACAGTTTAGCTCATAAGCTCTTTCTAGCTTATTTCCTGCTTATTTTACAAAGCACCACCACGTTTTTTTATTTTTCTTAGAACCTGTAATACTTGAAGTACTTTTAGCGAATTTTTCAGATTTTTCATAAGTAGTTTATTATTTTTAATCATTTAATTAGCGTAGAATCATTTTTAATTCATAGAAATTAATTTAAAAGTCAAAAAAATATTCAGCTTTTTCCTAAAATTAATTTTGGTCAAATAGAACGTAGGAAAATTGATTTCACACCCGTAGCCCTTAAATTGCAAAACTTTTACGTTTATGGCTCGGGTTGTTTCTCGGTTTTTACGTTTTTACGTTTTAGCACCCTAGGACTTAGTGTAGCTTCGTTTTATTATTCCTTAGGCTTAGTGATAGTTTATTTTTTTAGTTTATTAGGTTTCCCTTGCCTTAATCACCTTCCCGTTAATTAATTTGTAGAATTCGTAATCAAATCCAAAATCATTAAAAAACCTATTCAAGTTCAAATCACGAAACTCAACGAATCCTTCCATTCACACCTCGTTGGGACACGACCCGGGAAATCGCTTTCCCGGTATCACTTTTATCACACCCGTGAGATTTGATACGTTGGCCTTTTTCCTAAAGGGTCGATTTGTCGAATTTTACGGTTATTTTGATATACGTTGATATTGTGTTTTTCACCACTCACTTCACAACGAATCAAATTTTGGCGCCGCTGCCGGGGAGGTGTGTTGCGACAATATCGTGAAGTTTTTTGCGATTAGTGACTTGAAGAACCTTCCTCGTGAAGTTATTGTTTTTATAAAATACAAAAATACAAAAATATTTTTCTTTTCTTTGTATATATATGTAAAAGATTAAAAAATACAAAAAGATTTTCCTTGTTGTTTTAAATAAATAGAAGACACAATCAATATAACATTCTCAACTGAGGTGTTATCATTATAAGTTCCCGAACAAAAGATTTAAAACTTGCCTGTGTGTCGCTCGTGTTTTTTACTTTATCTGGCGGTTAACAAACTGTGTGAGGGGTATAAGGACGGCCTGACATTAAATTGCGGCTGAAAAGAGACGGGTTTTTCATAAGCTTCGCGCTGACCTACAAAGTCTCTCCGCTCCTTTGTGCGTTTTACTTATAGAAGTGATCATTTCACGTGGGATTATTGGTTTAAGTTCACTGTGTTTTGCCTCGGTCTTGTTTTAATTGAAAGTGTTGTTTTTGGAAGTGCATGCGCACTCGCTCGCAAGCTCGTAGACGTAACCGTAACCAAGCAAACGTACCCGAGATACGTTCTGTCGAACAAATCACAATGACACATAACCAAGGGAACGGACCTCAAGTCCCATACTGGTCCACAAGATCCAGCTCCCGATCTCCGACGATGGAGGAGTTTGCCAACCCCGATGGATGGACGGGGCGGTCCAATTGCCCCGGTCAACATCGAGGCCACGGATTTTGGACTTAAGCATCACATGATTCAACAAGTCCAAAGTTTTTGCCAATTTCACGGATCACCTGGTGACGATGCCAACAAGCATCTCGACAAATTTCTCACCGTCACCCAAAGTATGAAGCAAAATGGGGTCACCGATGACGCCCTTCGCTTATACCTCTTTCCATATTCCTTGACGCTTCATGCCACCGCATGGTTTGATCGTCTTCCCAAGAACTCAATCCATAGTTTCGATGAAATGATCTCCAAATTCTTGGCAAAATATTTTCCACCGTCGATGGTGACGAAACTACGGAATGAAATCAGTAACTTTAGGCAGCATCCCGATGAGTCCTTATTCGAGGCATGGGAACGCTATAAGCTTTCGATTGATCGATGTCCAAACCACAACATGTTGCTTGTCACCCAAATAGATACATTCTATAATGGGTTAACATTGAGACATCGTGACACAATCAATGCTGCTGCCGGTGGTACCTTTATGAAAAGGCGACCCGAAAAGTGTTATGATCTCATCGAAAACATGACTGCCCACCACAATTATTGGGATTCCTCAGCCGGAGAGGAGAGTCAAGGAGATCTACCACCCTTCCATCTTCGGAATTCACGACTCTAACCAAAAAGATTGAAGAAATATCCACTTAGCCGTCTTAAAATGAGTCAAAATAATAACAATCAACAAGTGAATGTCGTAAACAAGAGTTGTGAAACTTGTGGTGGTCCACACCCTTATTTTGAGTGTCCAGCCTCCGGTAGCTTCACTCAAGAGAGCGTTTATGCCGCTTCTGGTTCCTACAATACGGGAGGTAATTCATACCAACCGCAAGGGACCGAAACCTTCTCAGCTATCGTTCTAACAATTTCCTTGGACCACCCGGGTTTAATCAAAATCAGAACAATCAAAACGTGCAAAATAGAAATAATCAGTTCAATCAAAATCAGAGTCAGAATCCGAATTTTCAAAATCAAAATCAAGGTTTTCAAAATCAAGGAAATTTCAATCAAAACCGATTCCAAGCTCCTCAACAAAACGTGCATGCCCAGCCTCCTCAAGCTTCCATTGACATTGCTAATTACATCAAAAGCAATGAAGCTAAAATGGCATCCATGCAAAGTCAAATTACCACTTTGAAGAATGATTTCACTTCCGAGCTTAGAGCTACTAGCAACAAAATGGATCAATCTCAAAGCAAGATTGAAAGCATGTTTGCTAGTCTCATGAGTCAAAAGAATCAAGCTTCAACTTCGGGTGCTCTTCCGAGTAATACCATTCCCAACCCAAAAGGTGAATTGAATGCTATTGCCACCCGAAGTGGTAAGTCTTATGAGGGACCCTCGATGCCTAATCCTTCTCCGGTGAGGGATGTGGAACGAGAAACCGAGGTATCAAAGGACAAGGTGCATAACTCAAGCCCACGAAGTACCGCACAAGTCCAACCTTCGGTGGTCTTACCTCCAATTCCGGAACCCGTTGTTCCGATGACCACTCCTAAGCCTTCACTTCCTTATCCTTCAAGGATTAATGACCAAAAGCTCCGTGATAAAACTAGTCAACAAATGGAGAAGCTTATCCAAATCTTTCAAGATTTGCACTTCGAGATTAGTTTCGCGGACGCTCTTCTTCTAATGCCAAAGTTCGGTCCAACAATCAAAAAATTGTTGAATAACAAAGAAAAGATTTCCGAAATGGCTAAAACTTCTTTAAACGAAAATTGTTCGGTTTATCCTTAAAAACTTCCCGAAAAGTTAGGAGACCCCGGAAAATTTCTCATCCCATGTGATTTTCAAGGCATAGTTCAATGCTCCGCTTTGGCCGATCTTGGCGCTAGCATTAACTTGATGCCACAATCCATGTGGAAGAAGCTTTCATTACCTCCGCTTACACCTACATGTATGATCCTCGAGCTTGCGGACCGTACAAGTTCTCGTCCGCTAGGTATAGCCGAGGATGTATTTGTGAAAGTAGGCAAGTTTGATTTCCCCGCCGACTTTGTTGTTGTCGAATTTGATGCCGATCCCCGAGTACCCCTCATCCTTGGGAGGTGCTTCTTGAAAACGGGTCGGGCATTGATCGATGTTGATGAAGGGGAAATCACTTTGAGGGTTAACAAGGAAGCCGTTACTTTCAATCTCAATCAAGTTACGAAATACTCCCCCAATTATGGAGACAATTCCGTCAACAAAATTGATGTCCTTGACATTGTGTCGGAGGAGTATTCTCAAGAAATTCTTGGGTTCTCGAGTGGCAATCCCACTTCGGTTGATCCCATCGTTGCTCTCTCTTCCCCTCCCCTCACTCCGTTTGAGGGACGTGACTTTATTTTGGAAGAGATTGAAGCATACTTGGCTAGTGATTCTGTTCCATGGGAAATTGATCACGCTCCCATCGACATTGAAGGAGATATACTTCTCATCGAGAAGTTGCTCAATGAAGATCCTTCATCACTCCCTCCTCAAGAACTTCATAAAGAGGAAATCAAAACAATTGAAAAATCGAATGATCCTCCCGAGGTCGAACTTAAGGACTTACCACCTCATCTCGAGTATGCATTTTTGGAGGGTGACAATAAATCACCCGTCATTATTGCTAAAGACTTGAGTGAGGATGAAAAAGCCGCTCTCATAAAGGTTTTGAAGTCACACAAGCGAGCCATCGCTTGGAACCTTTCCGACATCAAGGGTATTGACCCGAGATTTTGTACACACAAAATTCTCATGGAAGATGACTTCAAACCGGCGGTTCAACACCAAAGAAGGGTGAATCCTAAAATTCATGAGGTTATCAAAGCGGAAGTCATAAAACTTCTCGATGCCGGATTGATTTACCCCATCTCGGATAGTCCTTGGGTTAGCCCCGTCCATTGTGTGCCCAAAAAAGGTGGCATTACCGTTGTTGAAAATGATGAGAACGAGTTGATTCCTACTCGATTGGTTACGGGATGGCGTGTTTGCATTGACTATCGAAAGTTAAATGAAGCCACCCGTAAAGACCACTTTCCATTACCCTTCATGGACCAAATGCTTGAGAGATTAGCGGGAAATGAATACTATTGTTTTCTCGATGGTTTCTCGGGTTACTTCCAAATACCCATTGACCCACAAGATCAAGAAAAGACCACATTCACGTGTCCTTATGGAACATTTGCTTACCGACGCATGCCTTTTTGCTTGTGTAATGCTCCCGGTACGTTCCAAAGGTGTATGATGGCCATTTTCCATGACATGATCGAAAAGACTATGGAAGTCTTTATGGACGATTTTTCGGTCTTTGGGGATTCTTTTCAAACATGTCTCTCCCATTTGGACAAGATGCTTGAACGGTGTGAAAACACGAATCTTAGTCTAAATTGGGAGAAATGTCACTTTATGGTTAAGGAAGGAATTGTCCTTGGCCATAAGATTTCTAAGAGCGGGATTGAGGTTGACAAAGCTAAAGTCGATGTCATTTCGAAATTACCTCCTCCCACAACCGTCAAAGGAGTTAGAAGTTTCCTTGGTCATGCCGGATTTTATCGTCGTTTCATTCAAGATTTTTCGAAGATATCCCGGCCTATGACCCGACTTCTTGAAAAGGATACTCCTTTCATCTTCTCTAATGAGTGCGTTGAAGCTTTTCAAACTCTTAAGAAGAAGCTCACTGAAGCACCAATTCTAGTTGCCCCCGATTGGGAATTACCATTTGAGCTTATGTGTGATGCAAGTGATTTCGCCATAGGTGCCGTTTTGGGGCAACGAAAGTCAAAACATTTCCAGCCTATACATTATGCTAGCAAAACTTTGACCGAAGCTCAAGCACATTACACTACGACGGAGAAAGAATTACTAGCCGTGGTGTATGCTTTCGAGAAATTTCGGCCATACTTGATCTTGTCTAAAAGCATAGTGTATACGGATCCTCTGCTCTCAAATATCTCTTTGCTAAGCAAGATGCAAAGCCGAGATTGCTCCGATGGGTTCTCCTCCTACAAGAATTTGATATCATCATCCGTGATAAAAAAGGAGCGGAGAACCTAGCGGCTGATCATCTCTCGTTTGAAAATCCACATCAAGGTGTGCTCGAGAAAAAGGAAATAAATGAAACGTTTCCTCTCGAGACTCTTAATGTGGTATCTCATCATGAAAATTCGAGTACCCCATGGTTTGCCGACTTTGCAAACTATCATGCGGGTAACTTTGTTGTGAAAGGGATGTCGTCCCAACAAAAGAACAAATTTTTCAAAGATGGTAAGCATTATTTCTGGAAGACCCTACTTGTTTAAGGTTTGTGCGGATCAAGTCATCCGACGGTGTGTTCACGGCCAACAAGCCGAAGAAATCCTCAAGGCTTGTCATAATGGACCCACGGGGGGACATCATGGCCCGAACTACACCGCTAAAAAGGTGTTTGATTCCGGTTTCTATTGGCCCACGATTTACAAAGATGCCCATGACCTCGTCAAATCTTGCGACTCTTGCCAACGTCATAGCAACATCTCTTAAAGAGATGAAATGCCTCAAAATGCCATTCAAGTGTGCGAGATCTTTGACATATGGGGCATTGACTTTATGGGTCCGTTCCCGTTTCTCGAGGGAACAAGTATATACTCGTGGCGGTCGATTACTTGTCTAAATGGGTAGAGGCGAAAGCGCTACCCACCAACGACGCCCGAGTAGTTGTGAAATTATTGAAGTCTCTCTTTACCCCGTTTCGAACTCCCCTGCCATCATTAGTGATCGCGGTACGCACTTTTGCAACGACCAATTCGCAAAAGTCATGCTTAAGTATGGTGTCACTCACCGTCTTTCTACCGCGTATCACCCCCAAACTAGTGGGCAAGTGGAAGTTTCGAATCGTGGTTTGAAAAGAATCTTGGAGAGGACCGTAGGTGAAAACCGTGCCTCTTGGTCGGACAAACTTGAAGATGCACTTTGGGCCTTCCGTACCGCTTACAAAACACCCATCGTGTGTACTCCTTACAAGCTTGTGTACGGTAAGGCGTCATCTCCCGATCGGCTCGAGCACAAAGCCTATTGGGCCTTGAAGCATGCCAATTTTGACCTTAAGTCCGCGGGTGATCACCGGAAAGTTCAACTCAATGAATTAAATGAACTCCGTGATCAAGCCTACGAGAACTCGTTGATTTACAAAGAAAAGACAAAGAAGATCCACGACTCAAAGATTAAGAACCGCGTTTTCAACGTTGGTGACCGAGTCCTTCTTTTCAATTCTAGATTAAAAATCTTCTCGGGGAAACTTAAGACCCGTTGGACCGGTCCATTCACCATTGCCAAAATTTTTCCATATGGCACCGTCGAGTTATCTCAAACTGACGGACCAAACTTCAAGGTGAATGGACATAGATTGAAGCATTATTTTGGAGGGGACATACCATCCTGGTTGTCCGGATCTACAAACTTTCCCCATGAACCAATGAATGCGGGGATCGAGTCAAGCTAGCGACTCGGTTAACAAAAACAGTAGCACTCTATATGGGTTTTCACCCGTATTTCTGACTTCTTTCTACTTTCTACCACCCTAGTGTGGGGGAGTTGCCCCCCGCTGTTGTATAAAAGTTTTCTGAAAAAAAAAATAAAATAAAAAATAAAAATAAAAATAAAAATAAAAAAATCTTCAAATAATGGCCGTAGTATTTCCCCTTACGTTCTCAGTTTCGGCATAACCGCCGGTACTTTGAATATTGAGGGCAATATTCATTTCTAGTGTGGGGGGAATTCTCGCGAATTTTATCATATGTTTTACCACCCTATTCCCCCATTTTTGGCCAAATTTTTTTTTGGGAGTAAGTGTTTTGCACTTACTCAGATTACGGTTATCAGTCCGCCATGTCTAACAAACAAAAGGATTGGCTAATCCAGGAGCAAACGGCTCTTGGTAAAGATTTCTCAAATCCGTTGACGGCTTGCAATTTGCCCAAAATTGTATGGTGTTCAGCTCACCATATCTTTAATTAGTGAAGAGTTGGCTAGCCCGCAAGTTTATGGCTTGTGGTAAAGGCAGTTGGAAAACCATAATTGGTAATCGACTCACCAAAGATAATATTGATAATTTATCTAAGAGTTGGCTAGTCCAGAAGCAAACGGCTTCTGGTAAAGACAAATCAAAACCGTTGAAAGCTGGTGATTTGCTCAAAATCACATGGTTATCAGTGTACCATAGTTCTTACTTGAATTGAAACATTTGGCTACTCCAGAAGTAATGGCTTTTGGTAAAGAGACTCAAATCCATTAAGTTTTCTCAAAAGATTGCTAGGGACTAGCAATGTTTTAGTGTGGGGGATTTGATGAGTGCGTATTCACTCATCATTTTAGGTCAAATCTGAGCTGCAAAATATTTAAAATCACTTCGAAATGCATCAAAATACTGAAAATATCTCAAAATTGTGTTTTATATGTTTCAGATGCAAAATTATCAAAAACAAATGAAAAACGAACAAAGTTTGCATAATTGGCAGTTTCAGTCCCCCGACTTTCAAAAATTGACAGAAATAGTCCCTGAGCACGTATTTTAAAAAGAAAAGTCGCCAAAGGTCCTTTTGAAATCATAAGTTGTCATAATTAGTCCTTTGGTGAAAAATTTCAAAAGTTTGAGAAATTACAGTTTTGATCCCTGGATTTTTAAAATTGTCAACTTTAGTCCTTGGAATTTCACAATTGGCAAAAATGGTCCTCAATTTATTTGATATTCACAAGTATGGACCTTTGATTACATTTTCAGAATTTCATGAATGGTCCCTGGATTTTCAGTTTTGGCACCTTTGGTCCCTAAAATACACTTTGGATCAATATCTATATCCTAAGTCCAAATTACTACCAAGGCCCAAAAATAAACAACCCGGTCAAACCCCATTTACCCGGTCAAGTATTAACAAACCCAACACACCCCTTCTTCTTCCCTTTCCCGCCCACACAAACCCAAGAAACCAGAGCCCTGCTCATCCTTTTTACCACTCCCCACAAACCCTAGATACCCTCTCTCTTTCTCTACTTCCCAAACACTCAACCCCAACTATACTCTTTTACCCAACTTCACCACAACCCAAAACCTCCTTCATCTCTTTACCCAGGTTTACCCAATTCCCAAACCCACTGCATACTTTTTCCCCCTCATCCAAACTGCCAAGCTGGCAATCCCATCTTCATAAGACCCCATGGACGGCTCAGATATGTCTCATATGGTACCTACCAATTGGATGGTGAAGATTGAATTGAGAAAGCACAAAGACAAAATCTTGGCTGTTTTGCCTCACACAAGAAGCACAAGAAGTGAAGACCTTGAAGACCAGTAGAGTAGTATAAATAGGACATGTTGTAGCCATTATAAGACACCCCTAGTTTTTAAAAAAATCTTATTTTTAGTTTTCTTGTATTTCCAGTTTAATGTAATTTCCTTTTAACTTAATGAAAACCTTTTCTTCAATTTGTGTTTCATGGTTATATAGTTGTTAAGTCTTAAGAGTTGTCAGTTTAAACATCTAATTAATCTAAAAAAAAAGGGGGTCAAAACCTTTGTAAAAGGGTGTTTGGTTATTGCTTGTAAACGGGTCAAAACCATTTGTTACCCACTTTGACAAATAAAGTCAAACTCAGTTTAGCTTATTAGTATGTTTTTACAAGTCTGAGTTTTGTTTGAAAAGTTTTATGGGAATTAAGTGAGATCAAAAATCTAACTTTTTATCTTTTTGAAGCTGCACAGAACATCAGCTTAGGCTGCTGATCTTGTGCCTTTTTCTCAGGGAAATTGGTATTCAAAATTTTAAGAGTTTGTTTTCATCAAATTGTAGTTTGCCTAACTTACTCTAGTCCAAGTTTCAAGCATTGATACAACTTCTAGCATAGTTAGAGTTGAAAAGAAAAATCTGTCCATTTACAATTTTTTTTTCTCAGCATACATGGCCCATAAGCCACTGTTGTACAGCTTATTTATAAGCTGTACAGTGTCATTCTCACCACCCAAACAGTCTTTTCAGGAAGCCTTCCATGCTAACTTTATTGTTTCAGTGTGCTCTTAGCTTGGAGTGTCTTTTGGTAGCTAAAAAATAAGCTCCAATCAGCCTGCAGTTACAACAAAACAACAGCAGAACAGCAGCTCAGATCCCATTTTCTTTTCAGTGCTTATCAGGTTCCCAATTCATGCTTATTCAGATTTTCTTAATTGCTTTTAACATATTTAGATTAGGATAGTTGAAGTGGGTGCTTATTTAACTTGCTTAGTGCTTATTTGGTCATTCTCCCTAGTCTAGGACCCCCGTAGCTTAAGTCTTAATGCCAACTGCTACTCCCCTTTTTTTTAGCTTATTTCCTTTTGTATCTAGCTTAGTCTCATTCCCAATTGTTTATTTGCCCATTTGTCCATTTCCAGCTGTTTTTTGAATGCCTTAGTATGCTTTTAAAATTGTTTAAGAGGGTGTTTGGGTGTCCATTTTTGAGCTGCCAAAAGGGGTGCTTGTTTGATTATGCCCACTGTTGGAAATAAGCAGTTGTAAAACTGCTTATTCCAAGGTTTTGCATAAAGTGTTTTTACAAAAAGATCTTGTTCTTGTCTCATAAACAAAGTGCAAAAAAAGAAAATTTGAAAAAAAAATAGTTTTCAAAAAGAGAGCCAAGGGATTCGAACCCTGGTCTCTCAGCTCAAAGCACACGACCACAACACACAACATCACAACCAACTGCGCCCTTGGGACTTGTCTCACAAATTCTACACAATCTATTCTTTTATAGACTTGTTAACAGTTTAGCTCATAAGCTCTTTCTAGCTTATTTCCTGCTTATTTTACAAAGCACCACCACGTTTTTTTTATTTTTCTTAGAACCTGTAATACTTGAAGTACTTTTAGTGAATTTTTCAGATTTTTCATAAGTAGTTTAGTATTTTTAATCATTTAATTAGTGTAGAATCATTTTTAATTCATAGAAATTAATTTAAAAGTCAAAAAAATATTCCGCTTTTTCCTAAAATTAATTTTAGTCAAATAGATCGTAGGAAAATTGATTTCACACCCGTAGCCCTTAAATTGCAAAACTTTTACGTTTATGGCTCGGGTTGTTTCTCGGTTTTTACGTTTTTACGTTTTAGCACCCTAGGACTTAGTGTAGCTTCGTTTTATTATTCCTTAGGCTTAGTGATAGTTTATTTTTTTAGTTTATTAGGTTTCCCTTGCCTTAATTACCTTCCCGTTAATTAATTTGTAGAATTCGTAATCAAATCCAAAATCATTAAAAAACCTATTCAAGTTCAAATCACGAAACTCAACGAATCCTTCCATTCACACCTCGTTGGGACACGACCCGGGAAATCGCTTTCCCGGTATCACTTTTATCACACCCGTGAGATTTGATACGTTGGCCTTTTTCCTAAAGGGTCGATTTGTCGAATTTTACGGTTATTTTGATATACGTTGATATTGTGTTTTTCACCACTCACTTCACAACAAATCAGTGCCAATGGATCATGATTCTTAGCCAATCTTTCTTTCCTGACTTTATTCACTTCAGCTTGGTTTTGTTTCAAAAAATCATTTAGTTGATCAAAGTTCACCTGATGTAGGTCTTTTGTTTGGTTGACAATAGTGACATATCGTCCCCATTCTTCTGGAAGATTGTTCAGGAACTTGATATTTTGCACGATAGTTCTGGGTGCTAACTTGTTTCTGATAAGCTCATTCATCATAGTGCAAAACCTTCCATAGTAGGATTCAATGGATTCTCCTGGAGTTGAAGTGAATTTATTCACATTTAGTAGGATTCAATGGATTGTTAGCCTTAATAGTTTTTATTAGAAGTGATGGTCATTCACATTTAGGAACTTTGTAACGTGTGTTAGACATCGCGATAGAATAGTCAACGGGCTCGTGGATTGGACTAAGCTAAATGGGTACTAGTTATGTTAAGCTTGCCTTTTATCCAATCCAACCCATGCCCAACCCAGGAAGCCCATAGAAAGCATTTTAGGGCATCATGTTACTTGTACTATATAAACCCCTCAAAGTCTCATTTGAGGGGTGTGCTTGAGTGTGTGTGTGTGTTTTCTTTGGACTATACAACATATTGTGTTCATCTTTTCTCTACACATATACACGGTTTTAACATCAAGTCACCATCTTTCTCATCTTTATTTCTTTCATCTTCACGCATATGTTTGTGTTTGTGTTGTTCGTGTTCTACGCATAACGTGTTGGATTTGTGTGATAAGGTTGATAGATTTAAGGTCCTACAATTGGTATAACGAGCCTGGTTGTGTATTTTTATTGATTTGTGTGGTTTTTGGATGTTGTTTAGGCTGGTTTTTACACATATTTTTTGGTCGGAAATTTTTTTTTCCTATTATTCAGGTAAAACAGTCCTTCACTCTTTTTGTGTATCTTTATTTGGTCAAAGAAAAAATTGTCACATGTTCTATCATGTATATCTGTCTTGGTCATTATCTTATACAAACTGCATCTTTTTAGACATTTTTTTGTACCAATATGTGAAAGTTATGTGGTCAACCTTCATCTTTTCATGGTCAAACAGACTTAAAGAAGCAGTTTTTATGCATTTCTGGGTTTTTCATGAAGCTGGACGGATATATTGGTCGGAAAAACTCGCCGGAAAAAGTCAAAGGGTCAAAACCCTTTTTCTACGCATAAGGAGGATCTATAGAGTTGTTACGCGTAGCTGTGAAGTTACGCGTATGCGTTTACGCCTGAGCCTAGGCTTACGCCTAAGCTTGGTTACGCATAAGCTAGACCCTGTTTAAGCATAAGCTCTAGTTACGCATAAGGTTTCAAGCAAAAGTTATGCGTAAGAATTTATTTATGCATAAGAACTGAAAACGGGAGTTACGCGTAAACAAGACCATGACCACAAACAACTTATACCGTATACCATATTTTACACAACCTCAGTTTCAACCATAAACTTCATCAGTCCGAAAGTTCCTATACCAAAAACTAAACCTACATCTAGACTCACCCCAAGACCCTCACAATCACTCTTCAACTCTCATTCAATCAACAAAATAACTCGAATTATATTAAAAACAATCTCAGAAACGGTTCAAGATTTCATATTTTTCAGATTTTTTCTTGGAACCATATCATCATAGATCATGTTCAAAGTCCAAGCTTCAATGACATTCGACTCAACAAGAAATAAATAATAACAAGTATGTTATTTTTATCTCTTTCGTTCGTTCTAATTTAAAAGAAAACCATATACCTACCTTAGACCCAATGGATCTTGAAGAACATCTTGATTCAAATGAATTTATGAAAGAAAATAAAAGTAAAGGGGTACTCGTATATTGTTTGTGATTCGACAAGGGATTTGTGTTGTGAGATGAGATTAGTTTATGATTGAGATTCATTAGATGAGTTGTGAAGCAGATTGTTGAGTGGATTTGAATGAAAGGAGATGTGTTCTCTTTTTTTTCTCAGATCCGGTTTGGGAGAAAAGTTATGTTGGTAGGCGGAGTGTTTGAGGAGAGAAGTATGTGTTTTAGGGTTAATGTATTTTTTGGAGTGTGATTAGGTTTAGAGTTATATATATAACCGGTTCTTTCCTCTAAGTTTGGATAATATCCGAGCTTCTCTATTGGATCGGGCCTCACTCTCATTTGCAAGTGGGCTTTTGGAATTGTATAAGGGATGGGCTGAGATGGACTATACATGGGCTGTCAAACGTTTCTATCCGAAATTCATTTTTTAGATACAAAAGTTTGATAATATTCTGAAAAGAATTGGTATTTTTGGTATGGTATATTTTCACGGAAGGATACATAATTCACGGCTTGTACGAAGATCTGAAAAAATGACTACGGGATTTTGTACGGTATTATTGATGCGAAATTGATGTGACATTTCACGGGTGGACTTCTTTATCCTTGAGACGTTGGTTGGTTGGATGCATGTCTCAAGATAACTTGTTGGAGCACATTATGAAATTTGACAATCTGGTTATAACTGGTAAGGAGTTACGTTGTAGTGCTCACAGTGTGTAACCATCACTTTAAGGAGTTACGTTGTTGTGCTCAGTGTCACACGTAGTTGTGGATTGTTCAAAAATTTAGACAAGCAGTAAGTCACAAAGTTGGGATGTTTGTTTCCTTTTCAAGTTAGTCGTATCGGGTTATCTCCATATGTGGTCATTACAATTAGCCGGTGAATTCAAAGGAGGTTCGATTTAAAGGTTGGTTTGAGAGACGTATATTGAGAGTATTTTTGCGACATATTCTCACGGAAATTTTGATCAAGCTATGATGTTTGAAAATTGCATCAAGAAGGTAATGCGGCATGTACGCAACATTATGATGATTCCGATAGCTCGCAACCATCAGGAGGGAGAAGTTGGTATTTCATCTTTCGTGATTGGATTGACGAAGGGATTTGTGCTTAAGACCGAAGAAGGAGAAGTAATGTGTGTACATCGGGGCTTTTTACCAACTTGGATGCAATACTAAGTGAGTTATGTTGTTACGATGTTCCCAGAACGACAACCACTGTACGATCAATAGTTTACCTTCTCCGCTGCGTGCCTGAAGATTAAAGACGTGTTGGAAGAGTGTTGTCGGTTCAGGAGGGAGCAAAGAAAGAAAAAAGGCTCACTAGTTAGGAGGGAGTAATAACCTAACTAGACCGTTACCGTTGAAGTTCAGAGCTACAAGAAGATCAAATGCCGAGGTCATCGGAAGGGAGAACTTCAAGTTTGCCTCAGTATCCAGACTACAGAGAATCTGCGCTTCAAGAAAGTCAACATTGTTCATTACTATTGTAATTTACTTTGTTTTGTATTTATAGGTCTCATTGTAACCATTCATGTGTGACGCTATCTTGGAGGGACATTGTTAGCCTCGCTTTTTATAAAGATAACGTCACTTACGTGAATTGGACTAGACGCGTAGTATACTTTGCCCTTAGGGACTAGTATCATTTAAGTGGCAAAGATAAGGCCTATATATACCCCTCATGACTCTCCATGAGGGGTGAGGTGAAGCATTTGGTCATTTGTAGTGTGTGTTTATTTTATAAAAGTTCCATTGTTTTCTCCTCCCTCTCTCTAGTTTCTCTCTCTAAAAAGGATGAAGATCTTCATCTTCTTCCACCAACCTAGACCTCCAAACCACATAAATCATATGTTTTTCGGTCCTAACAAAGCTACTATTACATCAGCACCTACAACGTTTAAAGATCAAATCATCAATCACTAACACTTAGGGGGAGATTGTTGGAATCACTCCTAAACTAGAATTCAAGTGTTAGTAATTAATATGTAATAGTTAGTTTAATTATAGCTTTTATGTTAGTAATCAAGGCTAGGCTCATGTAGAAATCCCATTAGCCTATCCAAAGCCCAATAAGGAATGGATGGGAACTTGGTGTGTTGCCCTAGTTCCCTCCTATAAATAATCTTGTAAACTCCCATTTAGGAGTTGGTTGTTCATTTTATCATTTCACTCCTACGCATAACTTGTCTCATTCATACGTGTGTGTGTGTTAAGTTTCAACCGATCTCTCTTATCTATACTTCTTCATATTGATGCTTGTGTTACATAAATGGGAACCTAACATAAAGATTTAATGATATGTCATGGTATGATTTTCTTTAAAACTCAAAGATCTTACAAAATGAAATTTTTTTTGTTCTTTTTTTATTGTGAAATTGTTTTATTTTACCTAAAGATCTCTTAAAAACTATCATACCTGACACTAACAATCTTTAATGTCTAAAATTGATCCGTATCAATCATTTTTCAAAATTAAATCAAGCCACGTCTTTCCCTAATTTTTTCTAAATGATTTAAATCAATTGGGATCACAAATCTCAATTAGCTTGAAATTTTTAATCGGGGGAGAGATCGTGATTTAATTCTCAAATATGTTTAAATGGAAATAGTTTTAGTTCTTTAAAGGCACTCCTGCCTCCATGTGCCAAACAATTTCATATACATAATGCACATGTTGAGGGGGGGGGGCATTTAACCATAAACCAGAAGAGCTTTTAAATCAGACACATATTCTCCCATGTTTTTCAAACCTTATTAAATCACTTGGGATCCAAAATCTCAAAGGGTTTGATATTTTTGATCGGGGGAGAATTTGTGATTTAATAATGAAATTTGATAAAAGATGATCGTTTTGATTCAAGTGTGCATACTGCTCTCCCATATGTGCTAAACGATTTCGAATCTCGAAGCACATATTGAGGGGGAGCATTTCACAAGAAAATAAACTTTCAAGGTACAAAGATTTATATGTTTCAACATAAAGTACCTTGATTGATTTTCTAAAGGTTTCTTAATGGCTTTTGTGATCGTGGAATGTACTTCAATAGAACTCTTTCCTCTATGTGATAAAATGATTTCAAATATCCTACGCACATATTGAGGGGGAGAATTTACCAAGAAAATCAAATGGCTTTTTCGAAGGAAATTGTGATCAAGAAATTATTTCAAAAGAACTCTTGCCTCCATGTGCTAAACAATTTACAAATCATATGCACATGTTGAGGGGGAGCATTTCTAAATGATCAAAACAATTAAGGTACAAAATGCTTTGATATTATATCACAAGTACCTTGATTGATTTTCCAAATGATTCTTCAATTGGTTTTATGGAAGATTTAATTGTACCAAAAGACCGACCATTTTACTTTATGCATGGAGTTATAAGGATGGTGAGGTTAGGTATTCGTTCCCATGATCCGCCAGAACCGGATGGATCTACCCAGGGACAATCCACTAGATAGTGTAGAGTCCTTAGGTATATTGAAAAAAGGAGAAAAGTGAGAAATGGGAAGAGTGCGGACTGAGATAGAGCTAGAACTGGAATAAACCCAACAAGATTCTAGTAATGAAGTCTCGATAAGCATTGAAGGGGTTGAAGAATGAAAAAGAATTGAATGTAAAAAGGGTGAAAAGAAAGAGCCCTCTAATAATTCAACCTTAGGGCAGAAACCGGGTTCAATACATATGCTACTGGTGGTTACTAAAGTAACACTGGTATTGAAGACAAGACGTCATGGACCCAGTGACGCAATGCACCTAACTTCCCAAACTACTCAAGTTCCTCTTAAAAGGGCTTGTTTCATTCTCACGGGGAACCGACATAATCTATCGACTTTCTCTTAGAGATTGTTGATATTGAAGAAGGAGACCCTCTCCCTAGTATCCGGCATAGGAACTAAATGTGCACAATTGACTCTAGAGCCAAGAGATCATCCACAATATCTCATTGGGACACTAAATTCCTGAAGTCTTGTTGTTTCACACAATGTGGAAAGTAAGAATATATCTTAAGAGTCCTACGCATTATCCTTGTGGTATTGCCAGAACATCCAAGTGATATGAAAATATTCACGATGAAGATGGAAAGCCTTCTAGAGCCAACATCAAACAAGCTCTTAGTGGGTGACATGTTAGATCTTTCCAAAAGATCAAGCTTGTGAAAACTGGATAGAAACGATGGGGCGATTCATTCGTGAATCAACCTTGGTCCAGGAAATGAATTGACGAATGCTTTTGGAAAAACCGTTCGATGTGCAAATCTTCTTTTCTCTAGCACATCGAATGTGTATTCATATTTCAAACACAAAAAGTATCTCAGATTGAAAAAATACTTTGGGAAAAACCGTTTGATGTGCAAATCTCTTCTTTTCTCTAGCACATCGAATGTGTACTCTTTTCAAATACAAAAAGTATTTATGATTGAAAATTGATCTTTCTCATAAAACCTTCGTCGTATTGCAAAACTCTTTCTTCTAAGAAATACGTGATTGTTTTTCAAATCAATTTTTCATCAATCAGTGAATCTCAATTCGCTGGTTCACTCACTCCGTGTTGTCTTCTTTGAGACGTTCCGGTTTGAGAACAGCTAGAACAGCTGCGAAACCCTGTCAAGGAGATTCTTAGGAATCCTACCTGATCACAGGCAGTACTTGTACTGATCAACGGGGAACCGTGGGCCGTGTACCTCAATTCAACGAAAGTGATCAAAGACACTTTCGTATGTTTTATTGCTAACTGTTGTTTGCAGGTACACTTGGACGGTTGCAGCTGATCAGAATTATGAAGTCAATCCAAAGCCGCATGCTCACAGTATCCACACTTAACTAAAGAAATCATGACTGGTGCATATCTACAGAATCTGGCTCTGATATTTATATACTATGTTTCTGCTACGCTGCTACAAATATCATGAACCAGTAAAGCTTCCGCAACTCTGATGGAAAGATGTCATGATCCTGAAAGTGTGAGCATGTTGGTCCAACAGTCACAACATCACATGATGGCAACACAACAAAGGGTGATCCAGAGATTTGCTGTCGCTGATGATCTCAAAGAAAGCTCGAAGATCATCAAGATGTGGATCAGATCAAAGACCTCCTCTTAAAGTACAAAGTAATCGGACTATGAAGAGTCACTGCTTAAGAACAAAGATTGCAGAAGTGAAGAATTAAAGTCTACGAGCTCAAGACTAAAGATAGAATGCTAGGATGCAAAATGTATTTCATGGGATGACCTCCCTTAGGGGGAGATTGTTAGGAATTGGAAATTCCATGTTAAAGTGTCGGTCACCCCAATTATGGTCTAGTATATGTTAGCTCGTAGAGGTGTCATTATTTACGTTATCTAGTAGTTAATTAGTTAGTTTGTAGCGTAGTTTAGTTTAGTGCAACACCGTGGAGGAAGGACGGGTCTTTACCCACTGTATACCTGATCCACAGGCCGTCAGGAGGTCGTGTAGTCTGTAAGTATAAATACCCCTTCCATCCTTGGAAGGGGTGGTGCTTCTCAATCTAAGCTTTCATTTTTTGTATTACAACTCTCTAACTAGAACACCCTCTCATCTCTTTCTCTCTCAAAACCAGGGCATACTTGATTCATCACCATCCAAGGCCACCCGAATCATCAAACACAATATATGAATGATCCTACACCAAATACTACACTACACACGACCGGGTACACTGCCCGTTAGTGCATTAGGGTAGACCATAGGTATAACGGGACTTTATAAATATTAAAACCTGGTCAGTAAATCCTGCATCATTACTCAAGCTTGCTATCCTCAGTTTCCAAATCTGCCAACTGTCTTCACGAATCCACCACAACCACCCCAAATTACACCATATGATCCTTTACAGTAGTCACAAGAAGCTCAACTAGTTCCTTACAACAACAACACTGATTCAACACTCTACAGTAAGACACCAAATGAGGATGCAGAAGCTTTCGATACGTTGAATCAAGGATTTTTGTTAATTGCTAGAGCCTTTGGGAGATTTGCTGACAAATCCAACAATCGTATTCGTACCTCATCGAACACAAAGAATCAAGCAGTTGTTAACAATGGAAGGGTTGAGGTTCAGAACCGTGGAAATGGTCGTCAGATGGGTAGTTGTCAAGGATTTAATGCTACTGGAAGGAATAACATAGGTGCTCCACGGCAACGGGTTCAAATGGAAGGATTTAACGCAGCTGTAATGTTAATGGCAAACATGCAAGAGCTCCACATAAGTGACACAGGCCCTGTGTATGACACTGATGGCTTGTCTCAGGTACCGGATCCTAGCATATGTCTTATAGACAATCTGATATCTCCGACTGCATCTGCATCCGACGAGGCACAGAGTGTTCAACATAAGCCTTCTACACCTCATCACGAAGAAAATCAAATGGATCCCGTAGTTACATTTGACGATCAAGACGACCTTATGGTTATCATTGATAATCAAGTTGACCCCGTGATTACATTTGAGGATCAAAATGATGAATATGTTGAGACTCAAGTTGAACAGAATTAGCCTTTCTCTAATCCAGATCCAGAGCTCATGACCTTATTTCAGACTACCCAATCTTAATTGGAGAAGTGCAATGAGATTAATAATTCTCTTCGAGAAAAAGTTACACTATTGACTAAGGACATTGAATGCTATAAGTTACAACTCAACACTGTTGAAACCAAAGAGCAACGTGAATATAGTTTTGAAGTCGCTTGTACTAAGTCATACCAAAATGAAAAATCTTTAGATATATAGATACGTGATCTAGTTGAATCCAAGAATGAATTACTTTCTCAAATAGAACAACAAATTAACACTCTCACTTCGGAAACACAAAAAGCCAAGTTTGAGTTGTTATCGTGTCAAAAAGAGTTTTCTAAGTACAAAAAACATTCAAGGAGACGAATAGATCAGTATCTTGATGAAATTGTCGACTTACAAAACAAAATCAAAGAGTTTTGAAATGTTGTTTATAAACATGGTGAGTCAATCACAACAATTCAAAAGTTCACATTTAAGCCAAATCCAGATGGACATAGGCCAGTTCTTGCTGATTACAAACCACGTTTTTCACATAGAGCATTCAAACCAAATCCTCAAGTTTATAGTGCAGAAGATAGAATTGATGATTCCATTATGAGTATTGTTGAATATAATCGTGCAGAGGAATTAGATGCAAAAGAAGAGAGTCGATTGAAAATGGAAAATGTTGAATATAACAAACCATTTGATTATTCAAAAGGCCCTCTTATAACTTTTGTTAAACAATAGGATAATACAAATACACCTTGGGTTATCACACCAGTTCCTAAGTCCTCTCCTAATGCTGGTCCCGTCCAACAAGTTGCACAAATAAATGGTCCTTTACCTTCATTGAGTAAAATCACGCCATCACCCGAAAGATGTCAAATTCTTAAATATTCTGATACATTTGTGTCTGACATTAATCTTTTGGAACACGAAATTGAACTTAATTCGGAAATAAAAGTTGAAACTTTTCAATCGCCTTATGTGCAAAAACAAAGAGATATTTTTCAAAAGCAACTTTTACCCCATATTCGAAATCTTCGTATGTGTGCAAAATATTAGGAACGGGGTCTTCAGAAGGATATTTGGAACTTGAAAACAATTTTCAATGCAACCGAGGTATGGACTTTGAAAACTAAATAGAAAAACAAATCTTTTCAAAACCATGTCAATTGACTCTTGGAAGATGTTATTTGTGCTGATACCATGTCTATTGTTTTGTATCATACTGCTTATTCTGCTTCTGATAATATTGTTGTTAATTCTGTTAATATTGTTGATAATGTTGTGATTGTTGATAATATGTCTCAAATCGAATATTTGAAAGCTGAAAACCAGCGTTTGTTAAATGAACTTTCAATTGTAAAATGGCGTCTTCTATGGTGTCAAAACGATTGTAATGATCGAGAACTTGCTTTGCAAAACCAAATCAAATAGTCGAGTGCTCAAACTTTTGAACCAAAACTTGAACGACTGGATGAGGAAAATGTGTCTTTAAAGTGTCAAATTTTCAAATATGAACAACAAATTGCCAAAGTCAAAACAAAATATGGTGTCATATTTAATTTGCTAAAAAAGAGTCGTGCTAAAGCATCACAAGAACTTGATAATCATCTTGCATACACTAAAGAGGTGTTAAACGTTAGTGGAAACATAGGTTCTAAAAACCAAGATTTGATACACACTATCATAGAGTTGAAAAAGGAGTTGGTGAAACTTAGGAAAGATAAATCTAGTAACATAAATGTCCTTGCACCTAGAATTTTGCACCTGGAATGTTTAAAATTGACACTAGGATGCCTAATGACAAACCACAAGATACTAACATGCTTCCTTCCACTTCTATTAGAGTAGTTGCCTCTAATCCTAGCGTTTGCACTTCAGAGCTTAAGAGCACAAACAGGAAGAATAGGAAGTAGCAATGTAAGAGGAGATCAGTAAAGACCCTTGAAGTAGACGAACACACTATGACTTTGAATAAAACACATGTTGCACCTACTTTAGACATTGCGTTAGAGAAATGTAATAGACAAAGTGATGTAACGAATGTTGAATCTTTAAGTACTTTGAATGTTTTGTTTGAAGCATCTTGTATTGGTTGTCGTAAAAGCATGTTTTCTGGTTGTCATGATAAATGTGTTGCTAAATCTATCTTATCTCGTACAGGGAAACATATAAATCGAATTACCTCTAGGCCCAATAATGCTTCTAAGTCTGTGCTAGGTAAACTGCCTTCTATTGTTTTTGAGATTAGCATTGATGTACCGACAAAACCCACTTCACCTCCTAGGAAGAGAATATCACCTAGTGCATTCACTAAGACCAAAGCATAAACTAGTTGGACTTGGCATAGATTGTTACAAAATACACCTGGATTAAAATGGATTCCTAAAATCATAAACATGTGTGTTTCAACTGTAACTGTAACTGAACCCTCTAACTCTTCGGGTTCCACCTCTACTTCTATTCCACCTGTGAGTAATGCAGGTGATACAGATCATCCTTTGGATTGTTGATAGCGGATGTTCCTGGCACATGATAGGCAATCTCAAGCTTCTTACAAACTTTGTTTCAAAGTTCATTGGCACTGTCAGGTTTGGGAATGATAACTTCGCAGCTATTATGGGCAACGGAGACTACATAAATGGGAACATCGAAATTAGCAGGGTTTATTATGTTGAAGGTCTTGGACACAATCTTTTATTAGTCAGCCAGTTTTGTGATGGTGATTTGGAAGTTGCTTTTAGAGAGAAAACTTGCTTCATTCGTGATCTACAAGAAACGATCTTATGTCTGGAAACCGCACTTCAAGCCTTTACACTATTTCAATGCAAGACATGATCGCTTCATCTCCCATTTGTCTACTTTCTAAAGCAACATCTACAAAGTCATGGCTATGGCACAAAAGACTTTCACATTTAAACTTTCAAACCATAACTAATCTTGCAAACAATACACACAAACTAGTTGAAGGTCTTCCAAGGTTTAGGTATTCAAAAGATCACTTATGATCAGCTTGTGAATAGGGGAAAAGCACTCGTTCTTATTTTCCTACAGCTCTCAGCATGTTCTTCATCTTCTTCACATGGATTTGTGAGGCCTGATGCGTGGCTAGATGATCAATGGCAAACGCTACATTCTTGTAATCGTTGATGACTACTACATATGGACTTGGGTTTATTTTCTTCGAAGTAAAGATCAATCTCCACAAGTGATCGTCACCTTTCTCACAAAAATTCAAGTTCAGATCAGTAACACGGTTAGATAAGTCAGAACAAACAAAGGAACTAAATTTGTGAACCAAAATCTTCGAGAATACTATGAGAAAGTAGGAATTGAGCATCAAACATCCATTGCATGAACACCAGAACAAAATGGAGTTGTCGAAAGACTATACCGTACGGTTATTGGGCTGCAAGAACATTTGATAATGCATTTCCAGATTACTTACGTGCGAAGCCGTGTCAACGGCAGCTACACTCAAACCGTTCTATGTTAACCAAAACGCTCACAAACATAACAACTTATGACTTGTCATAACAAAAACCGAATCTAAAACCTTTCACGATTTAGTGATCTTTGTTACCCGAATAATGAACATGATT